>CM077108.1:29746710-29761151 GCA_039619505.1 Cimex hemipterus
CCCTCGCCCCAGACTTGGTTAATGTTTCTAGCCGTTTGGGCTCCGCTCCGGCCGAGTTTAAACTCGTAAAAGAAAATCGTACGAAATTCTCGCTTTGACATTATAAGGATGACTGAATTATTTCCAAGTAGCGGAATGCTACAGAGGTAAACAAACAATATCATTTGGAAGAGGATTAATAAGTGTTGACATTCATACAAATGAGTAATCCTGTAAACGTAAACAGAATATTTTATATAGATTTTTTTTAATGAAAACTTAAAATCCTGCATTATTTTCCGGACAACCCAATATTTAAAGGATAATAGGTACAAATGTTGATAACGGTCAAAAAATTAAAAGTTAATCTCTTATTATTATAGTAGTATTTGGTAGAGTTCAGTTGTTGGTTCATTGCAAGGTTAAACACTGTTCAAATGTCTCACCTTAAGCAAAGGTGCAATAGTTGGGTGATGTTGTTCTTTACCGCACTGCCTTGTACGGTGTTGGGTGCGTTACGGCACCACAGCTTGTCGTTCAGGATCTTCCCGAGGCTGACTTGGCAGGATATGAACAATGTGATGAACTCGGCCGGTCCTGCGATCTGCGAGTCGATTTCCGCTAACCTTGCCAGCTGTGGCAGGGATCTTTGTATGACTTCGCTCTGTACCCTAGCCCCGGTGGACAACGAATCGACTAGACGCCAAAGTAGTTCAGCTCCTGCGTTTGACATCTCGGGTTCGACAAATTCAGCGGCGCCGGGCAACTGGAAATTAAAAAATATATAAATCAAAAATTGAAGTTAAATATTAAAATACCTTCAGATGTGGAACAAGGGATGGAAGCGTCACTCGAAGGTAACTGTAATGCTTGATGGTATGCTCTTCAAACAACTGCAACATTGTTGGGCAATGCTGAGCAGCATTGAAAACTAAAATGAGCAGTGTTATATCTAAAAAAATAATGTTAAGGAAAAAAAGATAAAAATACGGTGATAGTTGACCGCAAAGGATACAATGTGGATCTTCGACGTCAGGCTCAGGAGTATCAAAAAAAGGATGAATTGCCAACAGCTGAGGTACAAGTAACAATGTTAAATCTGAATGCTTGCTTCCTATTTCCCTGACACATTGCCATGTCGACTGCTTATCCTACGAACACAGTTGAAATATTTGAAACATAGATAACGAATTTTAAATTTCAAATAAGAATACAAAAACTCGTCTTTTTTAATGTTTTACTTTTCAAACTAAATTATTGTTAATAATAAAAGAAATAGTATTTTATTTTTAAGTAAATTTTCTGATTTTTATTTCTTGCAATAAAAATGAATAAATCTTAAATTTGTTAAATCAAAAAGTTTTATAATTTTTGTTTTTATTATATAAAAATATAAACAGTTCGAATATTAATGCATTTATGTTAAGTGGTCTAATTGATCAAATTACTCATTTTCAATAATTTTTTTTACGTAGCCTTAGTGTAGATGAAAAAGTTTGTGACACGAGCGGGATTCGGATCTAGCCAAAACCAACCAGTCTACTATAGTCTGAAGTGGTTAGAGCAGGGGCGTCATGAGCAGAAGATTGTGGGTTCAAATCCCCCTTGTGACACTACATTTTTTATCCCAACCAAAACCTTACATAAAAAATAATTAATTGAAATAAATTCAATCAAGTAGTTAGAGAAACTAGCGCGACTCTCACGTTAATTAAACTATTTTATTTTGAATAATTTAATTTTTAACGTATCTGAAGAATAAAAGGTACCAAATTCCTTCGTTACAAATGATATCAATGTTTCTCACAAAACAACATCAAAAGGGGCGTCGGTGGCTGCAAGGTTCCGTCTTTGACACGGCACTCATCTCTGTAAGGTAAAGGTCCCGGGTTCGAATGCAGGGCCGCTGGATTCGAACCCGACATACTTACAAATGGACTTTTTTTCAAAAACACCGGCACCCTGAGGGTTTATATGACCTCTGCTGTTACGAACCCTCGTTAAAAAAAAAAAAAAAAAAAATCAAACCTGAGGATATTTTTTCAGATTTTCAAGTAGGTGCTCTACACACATTTCCAGACAGGACTTGGTAGATAAGAAACAAGCAGCCAGCATCCTGTGCAAGCCTTCCCTCACGTCAATAGAATAATCCTGTAAAAGTAAATCAATATATCTAAATCTAGACCAAATGTTGAGAAAACAAAAGCAGATAAAATTAAAAAGATTGCACTGTAATCTAATAAATGATCAATAATAAGACATTTAAGCTTATAAGTATTAATTCGGAGTAAACTCAATTAATATAGCAATTAAACATATTCATCCTTGCTGAAATAAGTGGGCCTTTATTGACAGACTTTATAAATGTAAATGCGACCGTGTAATTTGTCGTGTTCAAACTGCTGGGCACTCTTTTATCCGGTATTATTATTGCGATAGAGGCTGTCAAAATTTTCCGACTACTCATCCGATGAAAAAAAGACCTCTTATGTCAAACACGGCATGGAAGTCTTTCATTTTTAGGCTTTCACAGGTATTCATTCCATAGAGTTGAGAAAAAGGACCTTGAATAAAATTATCAAAGTAGCTATTTGAAACTAAGTAACTAAACTATTTGAATTAAAATTATTCAATGTCTGTGTATTTATCTCTAGCTGTCATAATTATGGTACCATTTCATTGTTAATTCCTTACATCAAGAAAACCTACGTAAGGGTGCAAAATTGGTATACAAACAACTCTGGTGGAAACCTTCTTCCCAGGGAGAATGGTAAGAAAAGCGGGGAGAGGGGCATTGTGTGGCTGGAGACGATGGAGTGAACAATGATGAGCCCAGTCCTTTATTTTCTGTAAATTCCTGGTTCCTTGTTCCTTTCAGGGAGTGCCCGCTCCTCTTTTAATTTAATGTATTTGTAAATAGTATTTCTTTTAAATTTATCTAAAGTTGAAATTGTGTTGTTTTTCCGTAAAGAAGACTTTTTTTGTTAACAAGACATTTTTTGGTTTGTTTCTCTCACATGGCATTTTTTGTAAATACAGCCCTTTATCTTATTTCATGTCACATTATACTTTGTATTTTACGTGTGTAGCTGGATATTTCCTTTTTCCTGGTTCTTGGATTTTGAATATACATACTTTCAGAGGTATAATAAGTTTGTATTGTAAGGCTTTCAGTAGATTTTCACTGCTGGAGGGTCTGAGATATACTCTCGGTAATATTGTTTAGTTATTATTGTGAGATGCGGTCTGGTGTGACGTCGGTTTTAGAAAAATATTTTCTATATCGTGACGACGTTAGATCTTTATTAACATAGTCTTCATGCCGGACTGGCACTGTCAGCACGACACAAAAGAATGTGTAAAATGTAATGTGTAAAAAATAACATCTACACACAAAACAAACATTAAGCCCTGAAGATGATCGCAATAAAGATCAAAACGTTAGCACGATTAAGAAAATGTTTTTCTAAAACCTACATCAAACGAGACCGCATCTCACGATATCCAAATAATCATTAACTAACTGTCACCACACAATGTTTAGTTAGATTTTTGCATTATAGTATGTAGGACACTGATTTGTTGTTACTGATGATTTTGTGTTGAAAATGAATTTGTTTATCCCAGCTTTGACCCAGAACTGACAATAGCCAGAGGATGGGTGATTCTCGATATCCATGGGGAATATTATCCCGTTTTTAAATGTATAACACTCTGAAACAAACATAACCATAAACATAACTTACAAACACACTTATATAGAGTTGAGTCTATAACTCTATATACGTGTGTTTGTAAGTTAGGACGAGAATACCACTTGCGTTTTTTTTTAAAACACTTACAGTAAATAAAATTCAACTTATATAATATATTCTTGATTTGAATGTTGCTTAATGGATAAGACTATAGACCTTTTGAGCTCATGATCTCTGAAACGTGGCGTCGGCATCTCCAATAACTTGTTATAAATATAACTAGTTTTGGCTAGTTACTTAAGATGATCATTCGTGTGCACAGTTGAGCTTATATAAATCAATAATCAATACTCAAGTAATTTAGTTTATCACATCACACAATCATATGAGACTATTTTCCTATCTGAATTTTATCTGGTTGTAATAACTAAACTGTTAAAAAATAATAGACATTTTGCCAATTTGGTAGTATTTACTTAGCATTTTTATGATAAATTTTATTTAAATTATTAGAAAGTATTGTTTTTTGTAGAAAAATTTAATTAAGGGATTATACAAAAATAACAAAAGGTTTAAATAACATAATTTTGTTTATGGGACACAATAATTTTTGTAAACCATTAATAAAGAGTATAATGTCCTCCGTTAGCTAAACACTTCTATGAACCTATATAAATTACTAATTATTAATAATACTATAAATATATACTAACTACTATAAATTATTAATAATACTCAGGGAGATAGAGTGCGCCTTCTCTATCTAGGGAGTACGCGGGTTGGGTGGCCGATGTATTTCGGTCAGCTGGCCTTGCGTGCGGCATTAACCATTCTGACGAGATGTGAGCGTGGCGGTAGCAGCCCTTCGGGGTGTGAAACCTCTTAGCGACGCTTTTGCTCTCATTTTAAGAATCGGACTGTCCAGTAAGAGCTTGATTGCTTAGGTACGGTGGTCATCCACCCGTCGTGCGTTCGCGAACGGCGTTGGATGGGGAACGGTGATGTGGAACAGACAACCTCCCGTTCCCGCGGACTCTTGCCTTCTAGTGGCGCCACCGTTAAGGTCTCTTCGGAGTCCGAACTAAACAGAGTTCCGCAAGGCTCTCGTCTCGGTAGAATGTATGCAGCAAATACGCGCCCCTGGGGGGCGGTCGTGCGTCGAAGGGCTCCTTCGGGAGGCCGGAGGTGTCGATTGTCCGGCGGCACGCCGGAGGGAGGTAGCATGAAACCGAGCGAGGGGAACGGGAATCTCGACCATTTCCGCTCATGGGCAGCGTCGTTCGCCTGGCTACAGAGAAGCACAGTAGAATGGAAACCGCACGGACAGTGGTCCGGTCTGCCGATCGTCGGGCGCGACCCTCGCTGGTAGTACCGGTTCTTGGAGCCGGGCGCCGGGCGAGGGAACCGCGTGTAGACGGAGGCGGAGGACGATAACTGCTGACTGGGTTCGTCAGTTGAGAGCGAAGTTGGATAGAGCCACTCGCAAAATTTGGTTCTTCAAAGAGGCCGTGGGAAGTTCGGCTGCGAAGCCCGCACACTTACTTACCTCGATATGGGCAAAATTACCGCTTTGGAAGGTGCTCATGTGGGAGAGGCTCCGGAGGATCCGAGTGGGTTCCGGGATTGCCCTTGAGTAGTACCAGGCTCCTACGGGACCTGCGACAGCTCGACTGGGGTTCCGGGCCTACGAGAGATTAAAGAAGGGAGGAATCGGGGCGACTAGCGTCGCCCTATGCCTCACGGGGGGTGACAAACGACTCATGCATTTGGGTTATTGTATGTTATTCCTGCCTAAGGAATGAGGGACACGGTTGCCGGGTTGGCGTTCGTGGAAGAAGTCCCTTGGGACGTCGGAAACGTTCGGTCGTGATCTGTGGCCGTGGGTGATATAGCAAATGCTTGGCTGTCGTAGGCGGTCGTTGATTGAGATCTCGATCGTGCTGAGGCATGCCGTTGGAGGAAGACATGAAACCGAGTAGTTGGTAGACCTGAAAAGGAGGCCCTTGGCTTTCTACGCTTACGGGCGGCGGCGGCGGTCCGACTGTGGAAGAGCACAGAATAGAGAAACCGCAAATAGTCTTTCTGCGCCCCGTCGGTCCCGGGTGCCCTCGCTAGAGGGTTGCCTAGGCACGGGGGAGGCGGAGAGGTACATTGACCTGGGTTCGGTCGATGGATGAGGTAGGCAATATTGCCCCTCGAGACGGTGCTCAGATTCGGTCGTGGCTCGTCGGCGGCTCGGCTCGTGCGGAGGGTCAGCTCGTAATTGGGCCGTTTCCGGAGGAAATAGGACGATCATGTCACCATGCTCTTGGTGGAGGGACTCGTTGTGCTTCCGACCGGGTGCTGGGATTGCCCTTGAGTAGTACCAGGTCCTACGGGACCTGCGAGAGCTCGACTGAGGCCCAGGGCTCGGAAGGGGTACGAAGCGGCGAGAGGGACGGGGCGGCCACCAACCGCCCCAAGCCTCACGAAAGGTAGCAATCGACCCATGCATTTGGGTTGCTGTTCTGCTTCTCCCTCGTTCTATCAGAGTCTCTCGCGCCCTGAGGTAGGCGGCACTCGTCCTTCGGGGAGTAGCTGGACTTTAACAGTCGTTGTGAAAGCCTGTGGTACCGGATCGCCACTTGAAGAGCTGTTTTTGTGGAAAGTGGATGCTTGAGATCGGGGTTCCCCTCCGGCGGCGGGATTAAGTTCCGGCCTGTCCGACCCCTTGGGGCGTGCGGTCGGGATAGGACTGACATGTTCGGTTCTTGAAGAGCCGTTCCACCCCGCCCTCCCTGCGGCTCGTGGCCTTCCCTGCGGGCTCGCGATGTCTCTTGGAGGTTTTCGAACGCACTAGGCCTGGTGCCGGTAGTGGATCGGCGGTCTCATGCCTCCGTGTGTTTGCACGGCTATGTGTATGACCGGCCTGGTACCCTACGGGAAGCGAAGGATCGGACCACCTGGGCTTGGCCTATGGCGCGTCCCTCAAATGCGTGTGGCCGGTGTGGGCAAATCGTTGGCTGAGACCTTTGACCGTAGACAGTGCTCACCTAGGGGGTGGGTAGCAATCTCACTTGAATCCGAAACCGTTGCCGGGGCGTTTCCCGGAAGTTTCTCCGCTAGGGAAGCCTCTATACTCCGGGAGACAGAGTGCGCCTTCTCTATCTAGGGAGTACGCGGGTTGGGTGGCCGATGTATGTCGGTCAGTCGGCCTTGTGTGCGGCATCACCCGTTTCTGGCGAGGTGTAAGCGTGGCGGTAACAACCCTTCGGGGTGTGAAACCACTACATCGTTGTTTCGACGATGGTGCGTCAGCTTGCATTTTGAGAATCGGCCTGTCCGGTAAGAGCTTATAGCTTAGGTACGGACAATAAAGATGCTTAAGTCAGCCAGACTATGAGTCCGGGAAAGCTTGCTTAGGTACGGACGTTAACGATCCTCATGTCAGCCAGACTATGAGTCCGGAAAAAATGTTCTATCACCCCGTGTATAATGTAGTGATGCCTAATACCGCCAGCTGGCGACTGGATGGTTACCGTGCTGAGCACCCCGGCGGGCCCTCCTGAATCGACACTCCACGAATGGGCCGGGGGATCACCTCCAAAGGCTGAGGATTGCACTCACATAGTACACATACAACCTTACAGGCAAAACACAAAACTATTGATTATGAAAATGGTGAAAAAATGGAACAAAGAGTAAACGTGTCTACTCCGCCTAACCCGGGCCCGACCAGCCCAACAACACCCCCTTCCGTCACAACACTCCCACCTCTCCCCAAGCCTTTGGCAACCCCACCCCCACCATTAAGATTTGCCTCATAAGAATCCGGAAGGCCCCTCTGTCGCCCAGACCCATACTCCACAGGGACACACTCCATGCAGTTCTTGCACGAATGACGGCTTCCTTCCCATAGATGGGAAAAGGAAAACATCCCCAACAACTTACCGAAAGAGACGACAGAAAAGAAAGCTGAGAAACATGTGCCTGTGACTCATGAGTCACCAGTATAGAAAAAGAGAAAAGAAGGTAACGTGGATAAAAACGAAAAGAAATCTAAATCAAGCAGTGGTGCCTTGTCGCTCCGTCTCGTCATAATGGAGATTACACCCCCCTCTGACACGTACCAAACAAGATATTACAACGTAGCAAGGAAAGAGGGAGACTTCAAGTCGACATGCCCTTTCCTTCTAGACAAGGAAAAAAAGACCGTAGGAGTTACAAACTCCATCACAAAGAGCAGAGGGCAAGATATGCATTGGTATAGCAGAAAAAGAAATCGAAGAAAGACTATTGTCATGAAAGGCACTTGCTGGCCCTGAAGTCGAGTTGCCCGTAACAGGCTTAACATTCTTTCCCGGACTCATAGTCGGACTGATATGAGGATCTTTAATGTCCGTACCTAACCTATATACAGCTCTTACCGGACAGTCCGATTCTCAAAGTGAGAGCTGACGCACCGTCGCCTAAGCGACAACGTAGAGGTTTCACACCCCGAAAGGATTCTAACGCCACGCTCCCACCTCGTCAGAATGGTTAATGCCGGACGCAAGGCCAGCTGACCGAAATACATCCTCACCCGCGTACTCCCTAGGTACAGAAGGCGACTCTATCTCTCTAAGTGTAGAAGCTCCCCTCGCGTAGAAACCTCCGAAAACGCCCCGGCAACGGTTTCGGACTTAAGTGAGATTTCTACCACCCCGTAGGTGAGCACTGTCTACGGTCAAAGATCTCGCACCGCGCTGAGCCTACACCCGCTACTCGCATTCGAGGGACGCCATAGGCCAAGACTAGATGGTCGGATTCTTCGCTTCCCCAAGGGTATAACGCCGGTAATACGCATAGCCGTGCAAAGCACACGCGAACCAGAGAACCGCCGATAACGGGCTTAACACCTTCAGAGGGATAGTGGTATGCTGTGACGTCATGAAGAGCAGAGTCCACGATATTCAAGAAGGCTTGTGGACCAGGGAGACTCGCCGGAACGGACAAATTGTACCATCGGCGAATATAATCCTCACCTTTGAAACGCCGAAGTGCCCAGATGAAATAAGGACGGCTTTGTACAAATTGAAAATCTGTCCTTACAATCCACCTACGTAAAGGTGCTACCGTTGCCAGATGTTTGGCCATATCTCCCTGTGGTATAAGTCCCCGCAGGTAGTGTGTGTGGGGGGGAGAAGGCCATCCGAAAGAATCTAGGTGCGCCAACCTCCCACTTGCGTGAACTGCGGTGCATTCCATACGGCTCGATCCGCCAGCTGCTTTGTTTAGAGATAGTTAGGGATGCCTCAGTTAACAGGGGATGTCGACACTGATCTCTTCCTCTTGAGAGAGAAAGATCAACGTCCCTGCGGGAAAATCCATCCGCAGAAGATATGGGTCTACTTGTACGCCACATGTACCTTGGTGGAGAGATGCCTGCGGCCGTGCAAAGAAGCAAGCATTCCGGCAATACAAAAGACATACTCCGAAGGAGAACCTTGCAAATTTTAAAGTAAAATGGGCTAGAGAGAGAAGTACCTCGTCCCAAGCCAAAAAGGATAGCCTGGAGAGGTATGTCTTTGAAATCACTTGCCAGCTCTCCGCCAAGGAAGGATGGGAGAGGGTCATAGCACTTTCTGGCCGATCCAAACCTCCGTCGGTACCGATATTGACCACCGATCGCGGGAGTTTGACGAAAGCCTCGGAGGTTGCCGAAGAAATGGCACGGCATTTCGCTCGGTGTCCAGCTCCGACGCATATTCCGATACCTTCCGAAAAAGAAAAACCGCGACGGAACGCACTGAGATCGACTTCGGCGGTGACACCAGTGAAGCGTACAATATGCCTCTGACGATGGGAGAGTTCGAGTCCGAGTGGGGAGCGCCCGGAATTCAAGCCCCGGGTGTGACGGTGGGATGTTTCGTCACCGTCCCCAAGGTGCGTAGAGGCGCTAGTTGGACTTGTTCAACATATGGGATTCGGCCTCTTACGATCGTAGTCGAGAAGAGCTGATCGTACCTATCCTTAAAGTGGGTAGGAACCCAAGCTTGGCTACGGATTATAGACCGATTTCGTTGACAAACTTCTTGAACGACGTCCGGGAGTCTTTGGTGAACGATCTTTTGACCTAGCAACTGGAGACAAAGGGATTTTACAGCCAGTATCAGACGGGATTCCGTAGGAATCGCTCTGCGGTGGATTTTTTTTTTTTTTTTTTTTTTTTTTAATGGCTTTACGTTTCCGCATTAGCCACCAGACTTTAAAATTCGTGTGTTACAACATGTGGAGGGTTGCTATTTAGGCGGTATCAAGAGGTCCACCCACCCGGACGCAGCCAACCAGCCGGGCGGATCAACGGGCCTGCCATTTGGGTATTCTTCTTTAGAGGAATATTCTTTATCAATAACGAGGGTCTTAGCGGAAATGTGGATAAAAACCACTAACATCGAAATAATGTGGAAAAGTCCACATCTCCCAAACCCCCGGAGCAAACTCGCTCTGGAGGCCCCCTTCTCCACCCAACAAGAAAACAGCAGCCGGACCGACGGCCCTCCCGACACCAGCCCGGAACCCCCCCCCATTGGTTAGAGTCATCCATACAGATACGAAGTCAACTAGAGTAGACCATACTAAATAAATCAATCACCCAATAAATAAATAAATAAATACACAAATAAATATACAAATAAATAAATAAATAAACAAATAAATATACAAATAAATAAACCAACAAACAAACAAATAGATAAATAACAATAACAAATCACTTAGTTAATTCTCATATGGTTAACGCGCACTTATGAATAAATTTTAACAAACATAAATAGATGCCTTTATTTTTTGAAGCCAATAAAGTTTTGTAGTTGAAAGGCTTTTCGATATCTTTGATCGCATACATTTTTACAAACCACCTTTCTCTTTGTGGTGCATACTTTTTGCAGATCATTATAGCATGTTCAAGATCCTCTTTCACAAAACACTTTTCACATTTGCTATTCTCGCGTTTTCCAATTTTATGTAGGTATGCGCCACATATCCCATGGTTCGCCCTGAGTCTGGTAATTATTGTACAGTCTTTCTTTGTCATTCCGGAATTATGAAACCAAGGATACCGATTGATGTTGGGGTTTATGGATGTAAAAAATGCTCCTGTGTGTAGGCTTTCGATTTCTTTGTTCCATTTTTGATTCACCAACGTTTTGATTTGCAGCTTTACCTCTTGGAGGGGAATAGGAATAGCTATAGACTCTCCCTCATGAATAGCCCGCTTAGCCAGTCCATCAACCACTGTGTTACCATCAATACCAGAGTGGCCTCGCACCCAAAAGAATGCGGTTTCCACTCCTTTGTTCTTTCTCAGGTCGAGAACTCTTTTTGCTACCCAAAGGATTAGATAGCTGCTGACGGTTTTAAGGTTTATGTTTCTTAAGGCGTCTAACGCACTTTTCGAATCAGACATTATTAAAATTGTTTCGCAGTTTAAATTGCTTTGGCATGCATATTCGATGGCTTTATAAATTGCTAAAACTTCCGCTGAGAAGATAGTGAATTGAAGTGGGAGTTTGTACATTTTCCATTGTCCTTGTTGGGGATCATACCAAGCACACCCCGTTCCTTCTATGGTCCTAGAGCCATCAGTGAAAATGAAGTATGGATTTGGGTGTATTTCCGCAATGTCAGAAAGGAATATTGAATTAACCACCGATGCAGGGGTTTCTGCATAATCCCTCAATGACTTCACGTTCAATCTAGAGCAAAAGGTCTCGTATTCCAGTTCAAACACTGGACAAATGTTCCCTTTATACAGCGATGCAACGAGACCAATTGTTTCCAAATATGCGTCTACCAGAGGGGGAAGCTTTTTCTTTTGCCAAAACTTTTTTGTTAACACCTCGATATTTAAAAACGCTATTTTTTTATAGGTATCACTGTTTAAGGAATAATTACTTAGGACAAAATTGGAAGCTAATCGTTCAATACGTAAAAGCAGTGGGGGTTCACAACCTTCCATATCCATTACTTTTATTGGAGTGTCTGACAAACATCCTAAGCATCTTCTCATGCATTTATTTCGGAACACTCTTAGGCTATTTAAGTGTACTTTGCTGGCGTTACCGTAAAAAATCGATCCAAAATCTGTTACACTGCGTATACACGACCTGTAAAATAGTAGAGCTGTATCGGGATCGGCTCCCCAACTCTTTGAAGAAAAACACCTAAGAATATTTAAATATTTTTCCCCTTTCGCTATGATCAGGGAGATGTGTTCTTTCCACAACAACTTTCTGTCGAGTGTTAGGCCCAGAAATTTAACAGACATGCATACTGGTATGGTGAATCCGCTCAAGGTAACAAAGTTCCCTAATGAGATATTCCTCTTTTTAGAAAAAGGGCATAATTGTGACTTCGTAGGCGAAATGGTTAAATTATTATTTTTTGTCCATTTTGAAAATTCCATCATAGCTTCATCCAAAGCTAGAACCCCTGCCTCTATCGATCTGTTTGTTGTGTAAAGGCATATGTCATCAGCATATTGTATTACGCTAATGGAGGGAGGGATATGAGTTTTGAGATCAAACCCATATATAAGGAACAGTATAGGGCTCAAGACTCCTCCCTGAGGGAGGCCTTGATAAGTCCGAAATGGGCCTAATGTCACGTCATTTATTTTAAAAATCATTTCCCTGGGCTTCATAATATTTAAGATGTTCTGAATCATAATGTCAGGAATCCCTAAAGACGACATTTTGCTTCCTAAAATAGTATAGTTAACGGTATCGTAGGCTGAAGAAATATCTACAAATAGAGCTATCAACGATTTTGCATTCGAAAAGGCATTATATATATCACAAATTAAATTTGCTTGCGCATTTTGTACTGAGAGCCCTTTTCTAAATCCGAATTGTGAACTTGGAATCAACTGGTGTTTTTCTAACCACCATTGTAAACGGTTCTTTATCATCCTTTCATACGTTTTCAGGACGCATGAGGCCAAAGCAATAGGTCGGTATGATGATGCGAGACTGGGATCCTTCCTCGGTTTCCGTAGTACTGTAACCCATGAGGTCCTCCAGGATTGAGGAATTTGTTCCTTCCCATGCCATATTTCATTATACACCTTAAGAAGCACGTTTTTACATTTCTCTGAAAGATTTGTTAACATAGAATAATGAATTTGATCTTTCCCAGGAGCAGTATTATTTGAGTTTTTTAAAACTAGGTTTAGCTCGGGAATAGTAAAAGAACCAGTTAATGAAGGGCACGTCTTGTCATTTGAAATAGAGCTCTCCAACATAGGACCCTGGGGACAAAGATTTTGTATAAAAGTTTCCGTCCAAGGGCCTACTGTTGTAGGACTATATGGATTTAAACCATTTTTGAGGGTTTTTAATTTTGACCAGATAACGCTAATCGGAGAACTCCTATTCAACGAGGAACAGTAGTTTTGCCAGGAGACTTTTTTCGCACTTTTTATTACTCTATGAAATTGAGCATGTTTTTGTCGGTATAATACGTAACTTTGGGTCGACGGTGAGTTTTTGAAAATTACGAGTGCCTCTTTCCTCGCCTTACTGGCTGTCTCACATTCTGGGTTCCACCATGGTTTCAATAATTGTTTGTACCTGCCCTGGAAATGGCTATTTTTAGGAATATGTGCTTCACTTGCTGTATTTACAATATCCTCAAAGGTTTCATAGGATGCCCCTTCAAGGTTGATTTTTGTTGTCAATTCCAATGTTTTATTCTTAAACCCTTTCCAATCGGCCTTCTTTATGTTCCATTTGTGATTTCGTGACACTATTTTAGAAACTTCCATATCTGCTACCTTTAAAAGTATCGGGAAGTGATCTGATCCCATGGGGTCTTCTAACACTTGCCAAGTCCCTTTTGCGGCTATATCAGAACTTACGAATGTCAAGTCTACAGCTGACTTTCTTGAGAAACATGTTGGGATAATGTGGGTGGGAGATCCATCGTTTAAAAAGACCAAATTATGACTAGCTATTGAATCTAATAGTGCTTTACCTCTGGAGTCAGACCAGTCCGACCCAAAGGCGGAATGGTGAACATTAAAATCTCCGGAGAGTATGAGAGGTTTGGTTAACCTATTTAGAAAAGAATCCCAATCCCGTGTACTAAGCCTATTTCTTGGGTTATTGTATACAGAAATAATAGTTAAAGGAGTGGAATATCTTTTTAAATTGATCTGTATGGCTGTGGCCATGAGATCAGACAATCTATAATTTAGATTAATTGATGAGTAGGCAATTGTGTCCCTTACAAGTAATCCGACACCTCCATAGCCATCGTTTCTGTCTTGGCGGATGAACTGAAATCCAGAAAAGCGCACTTCTCTTGTATGTGACAGCCAAGTTTCTGAAAGCATAACTACGTCGATCGCTAATCTGTCAATGAGTTCTTCCAAGGAACCTTTTTTGGACATTAACGACCTACAGTTCCATTGTAGTATTCGTAAATTTATGCTTGAGTTACTCATACTGTTAATTTGATTTGTTGTACTCTGTTTATGTTGTGTAACTGTGGTTCCAAATATATCATGAGAGATTAAGTTTAGTGAATTTAAGCTTATGAACCAATGGTGTTAACTTATCAATTAAGTTTTAATTCTGTGTTTGTTAGATTCATGTCATTTATTAATTGTCGGTAAGCTTGTAATACAGGTGTAAAGAAATCGTCTGATGTTCCGTCTGTTGTTTTCTCCAGCTCTGATAACGTTTTTTGTAATATGTTTACATAGAATGCCTTGTTTGTGTGCGAGAATGTAGAATGTGGGTTGGT
>CM077109.1:0-14469 GCA_039619505.1 Cimex hemipterus
GTAATATTTTCCAGGTATTTAGCACGTTTTGTGTTGTTCCATTGAAAATGCGCCCAGAGGGGAGCGCGGCGTTACTTGCTCGATAGGTGAAACATTGAACCTGTGGATGGGCGAGTACGTCGTCCCCGACGAGAGAGAAAATGAGACTGACTGGCAGGTCAATATAAGAAGGGGGGTCGAGAGATTGGAATTGTCTCTCGACTACTCTCCTGTGAGTGAGATTGAGGAAGTTGACATCCGGTATGAGCTCGATCATTTTAATACGAGAAAAGCTCCCGGATGCGACAGAATGACGGTGAGAATGGTGAAGGAAGGATGGTCGTGGATTCGGAAAGATATTCACTGGATATTCAACGAATCTATACGATCAGGATACTTCCCGAGAAGATGGAAAGAAGGGGAGCTTATCATGCTTCCGAAAGGAGGTGATAAGGACCCTGACGAGGTTCGTTCGTGGAGGCCGGTCTGCCTATTGCCTGTGCTGGGTAAAGTTCTCGAAAGAGTGATACTCGGCGGGATCGACGGGCAGATTAGAGCCGGTCATCACGCGAACCAATATGGATGTAGAAAAGGACGATCTGTGGATGATGTGTTGTTGAGTCTTTCGAAAGAAGTGGATGGGTTGAATGAGAAATATGTGTATGGATTGTTTTTTGATATTAAGAGTGCGTTTGACAGGCTGTGGTGGCCGTATGCTAAATGACGGCTACTGAGTCTGGGAGTGAATGGGACATGGTACCGTCTTTTAGTCAGTTACCTTTCAGAGAGAAAGATGACGATGACCCTCGGACGGGAATTCGTGAGTAAGGATGCTGAGAGAGGATGTCCACAGGGCTCGGTATTAGGGCCGTACCTGTGGTGTATTGTGTGTAATCCACTTCTGGAAGAGTTGATTGAGAATGAAATAAAAGGACGGGCGTATATGGACGATCTAAGCTGTCTGGTTGAAGGACGCTCCAGGCTCCAGATTGAGCAGAAAGCGAGCCAGGCAGTGAGGATAGTGAGCGAATGGTGTGAGAGTGTGAAGCGGGTGGTGTCGAAAGAAAAATCAGCGGCACTCTTGCTGAAAGGCGGGAGGATGAATGATAGCCGTCCGCCAGTCATTAAGGTGGACGGAGAGAAAGTGAAGGTTGTGAAAGAGTATAAGTATCTAGGAGTGGTTCTGGGAGGAAAAACTGAATGTGAGAGGACACACGAAGTACGTATGTGAGAAGGTAGAGCGAACGTGGGCGAAAGCGAGGAGGCTGAGAACGAGGAATGGAGGCTACGGTACAAATCATTGGCTGAGTCTGTGTGGAGCTTCGGAGCTGCCTTTGTCTGGAGCAAAATTTACGTCATTTGCCGACGTTAGTTGTTGTCTTCCCAGAGAAAGGTGCTCATGTCTTTGCTAGGAGCCTACCGTACGGTCCCCGAGGCTGCGCTGCCAGTAATGGCGGCTGTTCTGCCGGCGGACCTGAGGATTTATAAGGCTAAACTAAGGCACGAGTTGCGCCGAGAGGGAAGAGTCGTGTTAGGAAATAGGACTGTCGACGAAGATGAAGGCGAAGTTCTAGGTATGGAAGGCGTGAAAAAGGCAATCGATGAATACCTGGTGGCCTTTTGGAAGAGAGAAAGGGATGCGAGTCCCTCGGGCAGGAGAGACCTAAGGAGGGTCTCGCTCAAGCGGGACCTTGACTGGACCCCGGGAATGACTCAACTGGGAGCAGGGTCCGTGTAAGAGATATTTGAAAATATTCAGATTGGAAAGGAATGATAGGTGTGAGTGTGGGTCTGTGGACACGCTGGAGCACAGTCTCCCACTGTGTGCTCGCGGACCACCTGAGATATCCAGTGATGGTGAGAGTCGGTTGTAAAGGGACTGAATGGTCGGACGATTGGAAAGAATGGTTGAGGAGAGACGAGCGAAGGCCATTCTTGAGTGAATTGTGTGCGCGAATGTTCACTGGATATCGAGAGAGTGGTGAGCTGTCGCGGCCGAATGTGAGCGAGACGGAAAGCGGAAGAGTGGGGTGGGTTAAGATTCAGGGAAGGGCGGGTAAATACACACACACACACACACACACTTTTTTTTTTAACTCTGACTAGTTGTCTAATGTTGTGGATAGAAGGGAGATACAGCGTCGAAAATTGGCAGAGATGTGATTACATATTCTATCGATATATGTAAATTTTTTCAGAGGTCAGTCAATTAATTTTTTAATTATTAATTTATCAACAGAACGGGAGTTCGAAAATTGACGAAATTCGTCGTTAGAGGTCTTGTTCTAGAGAGAAAGGACACGTTTACAGGAGAGGAACGTCAATCTGGGCTGGACAAAGTGCAGAGTGACAGATTTTACCACTCTGAAACAATGTTGTCTACTGACCGCCGCGAAGGGTGAACATCCTCTGAGCCCGCTCCGGATTAAGACGACTTTTATTGTGGAAGGAAGGGAGTTACAGCGTTGGAAATTGGCAGGTAGGTGCATTATTACATACTCTATTCTTGTATTGAATTTTTACACAGGTCAGTTAATCAGTTTTTAATTATTAATTAATTAGCAGAGCGGGAATTCGAACGTCGACGAATTCTGTCGTTCGAAGTCTCGTTAGAGAGAGAATATTCTCGACTGCATGCTAATCGAGTTTATTCGTCGATCGTCCAGTTATTTAATCAATTAGGGAGTTTTGTATTAATTAAAAGTTTTGAGTAAAATTGTAGAATCGCCCCACTTGGAACGAGTAGTTAACGAATTTTAACTAACATTACACACACACTACATTAACAGCTAACATTCGTCGTTCAAGGTTTTGCTCGGGTAAGAATATACTCGAGTGCATGTGATCGTGGGTTGCGCGAATTGCCCGAGTAAAGCTCATACGAGCAGGGTAGGAGTTGCCCGGCGTTCCAAGCGGCGTTGAAAAAGTGGGTAAATAGAATCGATTATGCGTAGAGTAAGAGTGGGACAAATTAATCTCGCTCGTAGTCGGCTGGCGACGGATCACGTAAGAAGAGTGGCTGTCGAACGGAAGTTGGATGTGTTGCTCATTCAGGAGCCGTACGGGTATGATAAAGGAATTCCTGGGTTTTCAATCCGTGATAGGGTGATTGTTGGACAACTCACGGACCGCGGAAATCATATGGCGGCCGTGGTCATTCTGAATGAGGATCTGGACGTTTTCCATTTCTCGAATCTGATCAAGGATAGGAAAAGGTGGACTGAGTCGGCCAGTAAGTGGGTTGATCAAAAGATCAACGCAATTATGGGCCTGACGAACTTAGCCTTACAAGATAGGGCCCAGTATAGGTCAGAAAAGGAGGCGGAGGAAGCGGAATATTGCGTCCATAAAGGTACTGAAGAAGGTAAAGAAGGGACTCAGCAAAAGAGTAAAGGAATTGTAGGAACGGTTAGAACGGGCGAATAAGATACGGGATGATAGGCTCTATAAACTGATCGGGGAAGTAGAGGGAATTAAGGGGATGTTAGAGGGAGAGAAGGTAGAAGTTGTCGATTTCGGGGAAATAGAGGAAATTAGAGAAGAAAATCGGGGAAATTGTTAAGAGAGAATTGTGAAATTTCCAACAGATACTGTGTGGTCGTCGGTGTCAGTGGGCTGGGAATTCGCCAATGCATATTTGTGAGTGCGTATTTCCAGTTCAGGCAACCGACGATAAACCACGTCGAGAGATTGGAACGCGTTGTGTCTTGTTTGAGTGGCAGAGCAAATGATGTGATTATAGGAGCGGATGTGAACGCGATACCTTCGCGATGGTTCAGTAGTAGGACTGACAATAAGGGCCCGTTGCACCAATTTCGTTTAACCTTGGTTCAGTACTGAACGGAGTTCAACACAAATATTGGCGTTTTTCAATCTCTATTGATCCGAGATCAAGTGATGAACATCGATCAAATCTGAACGGCCGTCGAGCTCGGGTTAAACAGTGTTCAGCGCTGAACAACGTTCGTTTGACAATATAACCTGCACGTTGTTTATATAGATCGAAATGGACGCATTTTTACCAAGTTATTTAGACGAATTAACTGATGATGAAGATTTCCTTGAGCTAGTAGCTCTACATATAAACAAAGAAAGGGTTTTTAGAACCAGGCAGGAACATTTTCACGAATGGGATAACGATGAATTCTTCAATAGATTCAGAATGTCGAAGAGTGCAGTGAACTTCGTGTTACAGAAAATACGAAATTCAATCACTCATCGTACTACCAGGTAAGTGATATGATTGTTAGCTTTGAATAGCAATGGTATTTTTTTTTTTTTTACTTGACTGATAATGTTTTCAGAAATCGTGCTACTCTTCGATTTTATGCAACAGGATCGTTTTTGACAGTTTGTGGTGATTTCAGTGGGTTGCATAAATCTACTGTATGTAGAATGGTGCACAGAGTTTCTCGAGCTCTTGCATCATTGAGGCGAGAATTCATTAATTTCCCAAACAACGAAACTGGAAGAATGGCTGTCTGTGCTGAAATGTACAAAATCAGCAAATTCCCGAAGTGTATAGGTGCTATTGATTGCACTCATGTTCGTTTGCAATCTCCAGGTATAAAATAAATGGCAAATATCTTTTTTCCATTTCTAGTTTTTCTGTTTTAATTTGTAGGTGGTAATCAAGCAGAGCTGTTTCGCAACAGAAAAGGATTTTTTTCATTAAATGTACAAACAGTTTGCGATGCACAGCTGAAATTCCAAAACATTGTTGCCAGGTGGCCAGGTAGCACACACGATGCCCACATTTTTCGAAATTCAGTATTAAAACAGCAATTCGAAAATGGAGGTATGAAAGATCTTGTTTTGGTTGGTGACAGCGGGTATCCACTGAAAAAATACTTGCTTACAAAATTGACTCACCCAACCACAAGAGGGGAAATACTCTACAATGAGTCCTTAATTAGAACAAGAAACGTGGTCGAGAGATCTTATGGTGTTTGGAAACGTCGCTTTCCAATACTTGCCACTGGAATGAGATGCAATTTTAATTTGGTTGAGCCAATTGTAGTAGCAACTGCAGTACTGCATAATGTATCAAGTATTTTCAGAGATCCCATTCCATTCATCAATGATGACGTGGAATCAGAAATTATTAACCTTCAGTTTAATCAAATTGGAGAAGTGGAGTATGATGGAAATGCAAGAATTCCATTTATCGAATATTTTGATACCTTATAGAAACACCATCATATAGAAATTATGTAAATAGTAAATAATAAAAAAAATTAGATAAATATTTATATTGAAGTTATGGTACCGTCTTCCAGAATCCACAGCATCTGAGTCAGCAAACTTCACTTCCATATAAATAGGGCTCAGGCGCTAGGGCCGACAGTCTTCCAGAGTCTTCCGTTAGTCTTACATTAGTTTTATGCTAGACGCAGTGTATTGCTAGTTGTTGGCCGGTATATTTGTAGTATAAAATTGTATTCGTTATTATAAATAAAGTTTTTTTTTTGGACTTTTATTATAACGGATTACATAACTGGCGCCCGAACAGGGACCGCGAAGGGCTAAAATTCATAAATCGTGACCATTTGTCCCGTTTTCTTTAAAGTGAATTTAGCTTGCATTCAGTGCTTTACTCGCGGTTACAATATCCCGGATCGAACTACGGCATCTACTGCATCACCTGCAAGAAATCAACCTGGAAGGCCCGAATAAACTACCAGCTAGCGTAAGTAACTCATCAATACTCAAACCTCCTAAATTCATAATCCCTCCAAACAACACTCCTAAAATGGCCAAAATAAATTACAAAATTTCTAAAGAAGATTATGATCATATCCCGTTCTTCGACGGTAACCCGTCTGAATTATCCTTTTTCTGTGACATAGTAGAGAACGCGTTTGCCATACTATGTGCGGAGAATGTAGTTGAAAGGGATTACAATCATAACATTTTACTTATTAAAGTAAAGAGTAGACTAGTAGGACCAGCTAGAAATATACTTCTTGCAAATAATATAGAACATTTATTAGGATTACTAACACACTTAAAAGAGATTTCGCTGATTCAAGATCATATGAAATATTAAAATATGAAGTTTTACAAACAAAGTTAAACCCTAGAGAGTCACCAATAGATTTTGTAAACAGAGTACAAGAGTTGAGGAATTTAGTTTATATTAGACTCAAATTAGACGGTCTAAAAGCTGAAACTTTAAAACAGATAATAACACGCGTAGATAAAGAAATAATTTATCACGTTTATAAATGCTTACCCTCCAATCTTAGCAACCACATCATGATATTTAATCCTAACACTTTAGATGAAATAAGAAGTATTATCTATAACAAGTGTTCTTTTATATTAGCAAACATGCAGGTATCACAAAACCCTAAGAAACACACCTCACCTTTTAAAAAACAGAATCATTTTAATGATCACTCACACTTCTTCAATCCTAACATAAATCGTTTTTACAACGAAGATGAATCTGAACCTCGTCGTCAAGCGCATCTCCAACAACAAACCCCCGTCACTTCACTGCCTTTTAGGTGAGCGATGTACAGATCACAAATTTCACTAAACAACTAATAATTACTAAGTGTATAAAACTGTAATAAATGTAAACTAATACTAATTAATTTTAAAAACAAAAATATACAAATAATACTATCGTGAACAGCCTGCCTGGTGAGGTCGTCGTTGGCTGCATACTTTTCTTTCTTCTGCCGATGCGCCATGCTTAGTCGAGGTCCTGCTGCTACTACTTGGGCGTCTATGTAGCCCTTCTCGTCCCCCGTAGCCAGGAGATCCGGCTTGAACTTCCCGGTCGCCGTGGTGAAGACGTGCTCCAGGAAAACAAGATATCCCTTCTGCTTGAGTCGCTCAGCGAGTGCAGCTACCACGGCGTCGTGCCTCAGTATCCTACAGCCGTGGGTGCGCCAGCAACTCTGGACGACATGCGCTGGGGTCTCTTGGGCGTCGCATCCGGCTCGACAACGAAGGTCTCTCCCGCGGCGCTGCTCTCTTCGTCCTGTCCTTGTCCTTGTGGGGAGAGCGTTAATCCAGGTCCTAGCATACTGGACGAAGTCCCGTCCTGGAATGGTGCCGCTGTTCCTCCGTATCCAAGCCGTCGATGCCTTCTCCTTGCTGGCCTCCCGAAGTGCCTTTCCGTCATAGGTCTTTTAGAGCGCTTCTTTTTTCCCTCTGTCTTCCCTGAGTCCAAGGATCCAGGGTTTATATTACGTCCACCCCCCACCCCCGTAAAACACCCCCAGGAGAGATGGTGGCTTCCAGTGTTTCCACTTCAGCCACTCCTCCGGAGAGGTAGATAATGGAAAGCTCTACCTTCGGCTCCGATTTGCCGACGCCCTCCAGCTAAGGCGCAATTTACTCTTCAAACCACGACCGCCACGAGTTCACCCCAATTGGGGGCTACTTGGAATTGCCCTCGCCCGTGGTCAGTATTATTTTTAAGGTGGGACTGATTGCCCACCCGGGGGTTTCCCCCCTACTGTTCTCACCCGTTTCCCGAGGGGTGAAGGTTCAGTAACCCAGGAAACCCTTTGCTAAAGCAGAGGGGGGGGGAGAAGGAAAGAGGAAAGGATAAGGATAGAAAGGGAAGGGTGGGAATTGCCTCCATCTTTGGTTGACTCTAGGTACAGAGGTAGGTGTAGAGCGCCTCTGCCCAGAGGTGCCGTCGATGCTCCAGAGAGGGGTTGTCTGTGGGGGGGGGGCATGCTCCCTAGTGCTGCATTGGCTCTTCCAGTCCCTGAACAATACTGGAATGTTTTTGTTAACGCAAAGGATCTGTCAAAGTAAAGGTTAATGGGTGTTTCGCAAACATTTTCCCATCAGCATCAACAATAATGTTTTTCAGGAGGTATGGTATCACTTTCAGTGCTCAAAGTGTTTGTCTGTACGACACGCAAGAATGGCACAGTTGCACAGAAGACAAATAATTTTAAAAATAATATTAATATAAATTTGAAGACTTTCAGATGCATGGATCGCTCCTGCTCCAAGAAACTCGGCAACATCAGTCTATATATAAAAATATTGTTTTTACATTACTAATACGCCTCATTTCAGATCCTCGAGAGAGATATATATTTTTACACACACACAAACGCAGGAAAAAGTTCCGTATCCAATTGCAGCCATCCAGTGCCCAATTCCCTGGCCAACGAAGGACAACCAAGGAAATTAGAGACGGGGACCGCCATCTACAACCAACCACTCTGGTCCTGTCCAGGATTGCATCTCACTGGAAGACCACAATAATGAAGAAGGCGATCCGCGGACACGAAATAAAAATAAATTGGCTTGTCCTTGAAGAGTTTTGCTTGCGTAGCTTGGATGTTTAATTAATATACGCCAAAGTTGCCTTCTCTTCAATACCATACCCCACATGTAATATGTAGACAAACAGTACATCAAAATAATATCGAATAGCTCCAATATTGTGCAAATAGTCTGCATGCAGAAATCAATCGATAATTTGAACAGAAATATACGAGTCGCATTAGATAACAAGTAAACTTAATTTAAAGTAAATAAACCACCAAGCATTTTTAATTAATATTTTATTAAGGGTTCGGAACAATAGTAATTCTCTTAGTCTTAGTAGTAGTAATGAAAAGTATGCAGACAGACGTATAGAGACATAATTATTTTATTTGTAAATTGTACTATTATGTGTGTGTGTTAAATGTTGCATGAATCTTTCATATGTTCTCCAATGTGACTTCCCAATTGAATTATGACCGATGGCCATAAAAAAATAAAATAGAAAATATAAAAAAGTGTAATATATCTAAAAAAACATGTATATTTAAATAAATTTTATATATTTGAGGAACTTCTCAAGTGACTCTCATACACACTCCCTGGCACGTCAAGGACCCTTTGATTGGTTTGATTTACAAACGGAGAAAGTTGGTTTTATTTTGATACCCCATATTATATTATTTTCATTTATAGTATTCAGAGGGTAATGTGTGTCAACCTTAAATTTCAGGGGACCAGGGATCGGCGTACCCAAATTTTACATTGTTTTGTTGACAATACATGATTTATATTCATTTACTCCCTACATAAGATGTAAAAATTTTTCGCCCGCCAATGGTTAAAACTTTTCCATGGTTTATGGGCCTGGCCTGCTTTAGGGAGACGAGGCCCTAGGGGTCGCCTACAAATGCCTCTTCCGTCAAAGAAGGTAGGTGAATAATTTCGGGCTAATAAAGACTCTGCTCCTGATCTCTGTATTGGACTGAACCTGGCTTCTCTAACTTGTTAAACCGTAAGTGCTTTTTGTCTCCACCGATAAAGCTCCTCCGTTCGCTCAATTCTTGATTATTAATCATTAATTATTAATTGCCATAAGAAAGTTTAATGCCTGTTTATTTTTAGTTTGTATAAATGTTAACATTAAGTTAATAAATCTATTTTTTGTCAAGGTGTTGCTCTATTTTGCTTTCCCTTTTAATTTTATTTAAATTCTCCCACCCTTTCATCACAGCGCACTGGTAATTTCGCTGTACGTGGGCTTTGGGAACTGCGAGCCATTTTGCGGACTTAAGGTAAGTTTATGTAACCGGAATCCGTCGCAGTATATAGCAAAGCTGACAGAGTTGAAGTATTAGGGAATAGAAGTGTTTTGTAAGTAAGTAAGTAATGATGTAAGTAGATGAGTATTTTGAATAGAATAGTAGAGGTTTCTTGATCTGGATTTAAAGGGCCAATTAGGTAGGACTAACAAAATAAATGCATGATTGCTTGTGTCAATGGTGGTGATAATCTGCTGGACAGAGTAGCAAAAGGGCTGTCATGGGCGCAGATTATTGGAGCAGGACAAGACCACGAGTCAGTAGGATCCACTGGAAGTTCTAATGAGTAGGGTGTAGGGGTTAACGATCCCACCGCCCAAAGCGAAACCGCTTTGCAATCAATCGATAAAATACTAATTAATTATCTTTACAGAACCCTTACCCAAAGAACCAGCTAGGTCGCTTTTGCAAGCGAGACACCCGCCTTAGCTGAACCCCGGGGTTTGCACATATTAACCAACGATTTCCAATTTAGATTGGAAAATAAAATTAGTGGGTCCTCTAGATATTCCCGAACCAACAATTGCATATTAATTTTCATCCGCGATTTCCCCAATGCCCCATCGAGCTAAATAATAGGCTTGGGTAATTAAGAGGTAGAATAGTCGAATGAGGTATCGTTGGATTCGAAATTTTTTGTAGAATCAAACTGAAAATCACACGTCGATCAAATTTTTAGAACTGAAGCTGTGTCCCGCAGTTAGTTGAGAGTTAATAGTAGGTTAAACGACCTCATTTAACCCGCCTGTTTTCCACTTAGTATAGGCGGCGAGCGGGTCCAAATAGTCGGTCGCTCTTAATTCTATTTCTTTTCATACATTCTTATTTTCTTCGGTTAAAATTTACTAACGCACTGACCTGATTAGCGACTTGTTGACAGCGCAGTTAGGTCAGTTATAACTTTTTATTTTATTTACAAACTAATTTAACACCATACAATGTAATATAAATAAAACAATGGCAACAAACAAATTTGTTTACACAATAGAGTCAGAGAAAATCGTCGGTAGAATTGGGGGGGGGGGTATTTAGATTCGCATAAGAAAAGTATTAGGCAAGCATATAGGACATTTAAAATGTTGGAATTAGAAGGTTTAGTGAACGCGTTTGCGGGTATAGACAAGCCAGAATCTCAAGATCATAGTGTAAGACAGAAAAATTAAAAAATGGAAAGGAAAGAAAAGAAAATAAATAAAACATAGACTCAATCGAGAGAGAGTTGCACAGAAAATTAGAAAAAGTCAAGTCGGATCTAGAAAGCAGAAAAGGGATATTAGAAACGCGCAAAGTAGATAGGTTAGGGGAAGTGACAGAGGAAGTAGACCTCTTCGCTTTAATCGGGTTTACAGGAATCCCTGAAGATCTCGACCAACGAAAAGTAGTCTGCGGGATCGAGAACGGGGAGGAAGTTGATCCGATTACACAAGTAGGAAGGACGGGAATTCTGAATTCTCTAGTCAGGGCGATCTAGGAAGAGAGTAGACGATCCGATGGAGGAGGAACTGGCTGAAGTAAAAGAAGCCGCCTGTTTGGGCTCCTGCATTTTTGCCCAATATTTGAGAGAAATAGACCTTCGAGAAAATGTTTCCCTTATAATTTCCCTTTATTCCCCTTTTCCTTTTCCGTCTGTTTTGAAACTTTTTTTAGAAGTGTAAAATGAGTTTTGTTAATAAATTTAAATTTATCGTTGGGCGTAGAGAGAAATAGATAACGTAGATCAGTTGTTGACCGAAATAATCCACCTTCGAACAACAATACCACTCCGCTCGTCGGTGGAATTCATTCGGTTCTCAGGCCTTGACCACTTCGACTCCATTTTTGTTTTTTTCGTCTTCACCCTTTTTCACCATCGTCTCGCTCGTTTGTCGTCGGAAAAAGGGGAACTCTTTGTCGACACTCGTGGAAGTCATCGTCCCGAGTTATTAGTATCGCCTGTTCTCAAACCAGCCAAAATAGTGGAATCACTGCCAGAAAATTTCGCTGCGCAACTAACCGAAGAAGGAACTTAGTTCGATCTTCGCTCACAGGACATCTGGAATCCCACCGCAGGGACTTCGAATCTCCTTCGTCCATCGATCTATAAACGTGAACATCGACATCGTATTTCAAAATCTGTATTTATTTTTTTTCGTTATCATTTTGCATGCAAGCTTGCTTAATAATTTTTTCTCTAATCTCAAGTGCACATTTAAGGAACAATTATTCATTTCACATCATTCACCTTATTCTAGATCATTTCGTTTAGTTTCATTTCAAAATTTTAAGAGTTAACCTTTATTTTGTTAATCTCTGTTCACATTCGATAGAATTTATTAAATTCAAATCTAATATAAGATTATCCGGATCCGGTATTTTTGTGGTCAACTTTGCTAATCAATCGACTGCGATATTTTGACTTACAAATCATAGTTTAATTTGTTATAATTTACTCATTATTTTGTTTGACTGTATCAATTTTAGTTTTATTTTAGTGTTTTATTCAGCAGAAGATATTGCATGTTATTTTTTTATTTAATTTAATTTGTACTCTCACGTCTAACGATAATATCACACTGCGTCAGATAATTTGCACAGGATTAATAAATTATTCATCATTTTCTATATTACTCTCATTAACACTTATTTATTAATTTTCATTTTAATCCATCATATATTTTCTCCGATACCGCCTTGATCATCCTTATCCTCACAACCGATTGCAGAAGTGGAAACCCGATTGGATCGGCGATAGACCGGCATCTATTGTAACGGGTAAGGAGATTTGTCCCTTCAATTGGAAAGACCCCTCCTCCCAACATTTTTGGTCCTCCGGGCCGGATTTTGTAGATTTTAAAGTTGGGTTTTACGTATTTTGTCCCTTTTCTGCACATCATCTCAGCCACTTCGTTCCTTGCCTTACTAACTGACTTGCAATGGATCCTAGTGGATCAAAGTTGACTGCTGCCGATCTCGATGCGTACAAGAACGACCTGATTGACCTCTCTAACGACATTAAAACGACTTTCGATCTCGGTTTGCAGAATCCGACAGGATTCATGTTGTCTACGTATGCGCTCCGATTGTTGGATGTTCAGATGCGCCAACGATTTGAGCGTCAATATGGTGGTCAAGAGACCCCTCCCAGTTTTGATGACTTTACTGAATTTATTTATCTACAGCTAAGACAACTTCAAACTAACGCGTTGACTGCCTTTACTGCTGCCAACGTTAATTCATCAATACCACGAAATAAGAAGCGTGTGTTGATGTCTGTGGGAGTCACTGCAGGACGTGAAGTTTGTCCTGTTTGTCACGAAGACCATAGAATCTTCGATTGCGTCCATTTTCATTCACTTTCGGCACAAGATCGCTTCAAGAAAATTAAGAACCTAAAGCTTTGCCTTAATTGCCTTTCGTCAGGTCACTCTTGTTCCAAATGCCCCTCTCAACGCTCTTGTAAGCAATGTGGTCAGACTCACAATTCACTCCTACATTTTGGAAACTCAGCAAACCCCCAGCCGAAGAACATTGAAAACCTAGGCAAAACCAAAGATCGTTCTCAATCCAACGATCAGACTGGTGCCTCGACGAGTTCTTCATCAGATAGAGGTCAGATTTTATTATCAGATTTTAGGTTGTTTGATTTCCAAATTACCATTTGACCTTTTTAAGTCCATCCCCAAAACGGTTGATGCAGTGAAAAGATTTTTGGTTTTAAAACTATCATGGAGATCATGCAATAGCTTATTAATCTCCTCTTTTTCTCCAGTGATTAGTCCATCTTCCACAAAGAGAACTAGAAAAACGTTTCATATTTTGACCTTCGGAATCCTAGTTTGTCCATTTCTTGATTAAATCTTGCGTTCCAACTTTTTGGTGCTTTCTTAAACCATAAAGAGGACGGTGGAGCTTTAAAACTGGTGAATTACTTTGAACACCTTCAGGTATTTTTATATAGATATCATTTTCTAAATAACCATTTAAGAAGGCTGTTGGGACATCAATTTGTGGTAAAGTCCAGTTGTTATGGACAGCCACTGACAATTGGAACACTAAAGGCCAAATGCCAGGGCACAAACTTGGGCATCATTGTTCCAGACATTCAATATAATCTTTTGTCTGTATCAAAAATGACACCAAAAGGACACAGTGTTCTGGTAGAACAGACACATGCAAAAATATGTGGAAATGACTTCGAGCTTACATGCAGCAAAAGGAATGGACTATTCATTTTGACAGTGGGTGATGAACAGTGCTACATCTCAGGGTCGGAAGTCAACAATAACTTGTGGCATAGATGATTGGGACATATAAGAAATGATGCACTCAAACAACTAGGCCTCAAAGTTCCTAGTAAGGAATGTTCAGCTTGCAAGGAAGGTAAAGCAGAGCGACTGCCGTTCATCAAACAAGAAAGCGAACACGAGCTATTGGTGACTTGGTGCATAGCAACATTTGCGGTCCAATAAATCCATCTTCAGTCTATGGAGAAAGATATTTTCAAACCATTTTAGATGATTTTTCACATTTTCTAGTTGTAAGACTGTTGAAGAATAAAAATGAAGCTGAAGAAAATATCAAAAATTACGTAAGAGAAATGCAAACTCAAAAGGGAATAACAGTGAAAAGACTTCGTTTGGATAATGGAGGGGAATTTACATCAAGAACCTTTAAAATGTATGCCCAACGCAAAGGTATAATTTTAGAATATACTATGACTCATAGTCCTCAGATGGGAGGAAAGGCCAAACGAATGAATAAAACCTTGCTGAATATGATCAGGACAAAAATAGCAGATTCGGGAATACCCAAACATTTGTGAGGAGAAGCTCTTAGGAGCTCTGCTTATGAGCTGAATCGTTCTCCCACTATAACTCTGCCAAGAGGGCAATCTCCTTCATTAATATGGCATGGCAGAAATGATATTAGCAAACTAAGAATA
>CM077109.1:46301-63850 GCA_039619505.1 Cimex hemipterus
AGTGTTTTTAAATCTGTTTTCTGCACCTTATACCAAAACTCACAGACGATATTTCCACCAAATTTCATGAAGATTGACGGAGTTTATTTGGTACAGTGTGCCAGAGTAAAAAGTGGTTAACTAGCATCATTCAGGCCTATAGTTGAAAAGTTTGTTTGTTCATAAAAATTTTAGTTCCAAGTGTTTTTAAATCCGTTTTCTCACCCTGATAAGAAACGTGACACCTGATATGTTCGCCAAATTTCATGAAGATTGACGGAGTTCCGCGTACACAATGGGTGAGAGTACAAAGTGGGTACTTTCAGCCTAAAAGGTGAAATGTATGGTTGGTCATAGAAACTTAATTTCGAAGTGTTTTTAAATCTGTTTTCTGCACCTTATAGCAAAACTCACAGACGATATTTCCACCAAATTTCATGAAGATTGACGGAGTTTAGCTGGTACAGTGTGCCAGAGTAAAAAGTGGTTAACTAGCATCATTCAGGCCTATAGTTGAAAAGTTTGATTGTTCATAAAAACTTTAGTTCCAAGTGTTTTTAAATCCGTTTTCTCTACCTGATAAGGAACGTGACACCTGATATGTTCGCTAAATTTCATGAAGATTGACGGAGTTCCGCGTACACAATGGGTGAGAGTACAAAGTGGGTACTTTCAGCCAGAAAGGTGAAATGTTTGGTTGGACATAAAAACTTTAATTTAAGGTATTTTTCAATCTGTTTTCTGCACCTTATAGGAAAACTCACAGACGGTATCTCCACCAAATTTCATGAAGATTGACGAAATTTAGCGGGTACAGTGTGCCAGAGTAAAATGTGGTTAACTAGCATCATTCAGGCCTATCGTTGAAAAGTTTGATTGTTTATAAAAACTTTAGTTCCAAGTGTTTTTAAATCCGTTTTCTCTACCTGATAAAGAACGTGACACCTGATATGTTCGCCAAATTTCATGATGATTGACCCAGTTTCGCGTACACCGTGGCTCAGAGTAGGAAGTGGATACTTTCAGCCAAAAAGGTGAAATGTATGGTTAGACATAAAAACTTTATTTTACAGTATTTTTCAATCTGTTTTCTGCACCTTATACCAAAACTCACAGACGATATTTCCACCAAATTTCATGAAGATTGACGAAGTTTAGCGTACACCATGGGTCAGAGTACAAAGTGGGTACTTTCAGTCAAAAAGGTGAAAAGTATCCGAGAAGAATTTTTCTACCCGCCGAGATCATCGAAGCCATAACGGATGCAATTCGATGAATACGATAATTCTCACAAGTTTATATAATATATAAAGGGATGCAAAACAGATGATATAATCTGGATTTCGTTCGACAAATATAAATTTTATTATGTTGTATTGAAAATAATAAAATAAATTGTGTTATTCCATTATTTCAATTAGTTCAGTTTTTTTCTAAGTAATGTAGATAGATAATGCGTGTTCTGGAAGAGTTGAGGTGGGGGTGAGGCGAATAGGGATCTACGCTATGTATTCGTCGGACCCGATGGCTTGTGTGTGGGTGGTGAAGAAGGTTGTGGTGGGGAGAGGTGTAGGCTATGCATTAGCGGGACCCCAGGGCCTGAAATTTTCCCTAATGTGACGTCACTATAGCTTGCATATGCATGTTTCTTTGTTCTGCGCTCTATCTAATTATAATTTTTTTCGACATGAGTATGATGTGTTTTATTTTATTTTGATACAAGGTGATTTTTGTAATTTGGTTATCATTATATGAATATAGGTATTTAGAAATAAATAAAACATATTTAAATGATCAAATAACACATTTTTTATTATATCAATTGCAACATAACAAAATTAATATTTATGTGTAGAGACTAGTGACCGTTAACGGATAATTATTCAGATATCGTGAGATGCGGTCTGGTGTGATGTAGTTATCAGAATCATTTTCTTTATCGTGCCAAAGTTTCTATCTTTTATTGAGATCATCTTCAGGGCCTGGGATTTACAAACATAGTTTACATTAAGAAAATACATATAGAATTTGTAAATGTGAATTTATACAATGCAACAATTATATTTTATATTCTATCAAAGTATTTCTACTCACTCTAAGTGTTTGTCTTCTGTGTAATTGTGCCATGTCGTGTTGAGGGTGCAAGTGAGATTTTTACTATTTCCTGTTTATCTTATATGTCGGATTTCGAAGTGTTGGGGAAGGAAGTGGGTATGGAAGAGACAATTTTGTATAAGTCGTCGGCTTCTTTGAGGTGAAAAGAGCCGACAAAGGGAAACAATGTGTTGGTAATGTTTCGGCCATTTCGTTCTTTCAGGATTATATAGAAAGGGATAAATGGGAAAAGGAAAATAAGATTGTTGGACAATTAGACTATGCGAAATATATATGATGTGTGGAATGTAATGTGATGATATATGTATGTTATCTGTATTGAATTTGATTAATGATGTTGGCGTAGCTGCGACTGAGTTTGCTTGTATCTGTTCTGTAATTGATGCTGTGTTTATCCTTGTTGATGTAAACCATTTCATTACATACAGAACAAAACAAATTTAAACGTAATTTTTTAGAAATGGTTAGAACGGGATTTTAAGTAACCAGAGAACAAAGTGGCTAACTCGCTACTTTCGGATCAAACAAGTCTAAAATTTCGATCGTTCATAAAAAATTATTTTCAACGGATTTTTACAATGTTGTTATTTTCTATGTTTGGCAAACTTATTGAATAAGTTTCCCCTAATTTTACGAAGATTGATACAGGACGGCGATTTCAAGTAATCAGCTAGAAGTAGATAGGAACAGAGGGAATCTCGTTAATCCATTCATGTGCGTCACTAATAAGATGACGATGCATTTGGCTATTAAATAATATATTGGAGAAGAAAATACAATAGAGAAGTACAGTATACAATAAAAATCTAATAATAATAAGCGATAGTTTAGGCCGCTTTAGGCCACAGGTCAATTCTAAGAATACATAAAAGCGAGTTGCCCAAACAATACAAGCCCAAATAATAATGAAAAAAAGCTGGAATTATAATAACGCTTATTAACCAAACGTTAAAGATAAAAAATAATTCGTGTAACAAGAAAAGTAATGAGAACTAAAAGTGATTAATCATATACATACTACTTAATTGGCTAAACAAGAACATTTACTATGAACATCAGAAAATTAAAACTATAACTAATATCATTCTAAGAAAAAACCAAGGAAAAGTAAGGCCATAAAAACAAAATTATCTTACAAACTAGTAAACATTATATACCCTTAATTAAGTCTAAAGACAAGTTTACAAAAGCTCGAAAAGTTCGTACTAATATCCACTCAAAGACAAATCCAGGTACTCAAAGCTTCTTCAAGGCCTCCAGGAAGACCGACACCAAAATCCTTTCCAGGTGAGTGTGGCCGCTATGACTCCTCAACCTCCTATGAGAGGAAGCAACGCCAACCAGCCTTTTCGCCTCCCTCGTGAATGGCCTGCCTGAGTATTTCTGAGCCTTCCACTCATTAAGCCGCTCCAGAACTGAAACAACGCTAACAATTTGCTTATCAATTACAAATATACTTGAATCTCGAGCTTTAAAACCACAGAAAATGATACCACCAGTGGCTCCGTAAAGATACTCCAGCCAGATCATCTAAAAGATGATTCCAATATTGACACGCATTCATCATATCAAAGGCAGTGACCGCCATGCGTTACCGGGCAAATATGTACAACGTGCGCCGCTGTCTCAGCAAGAGCACAACAGCATCCCTACATGGCGAGGATCTAACTGCACGCTGTCATCTTCCTCGTAGGTAAAGATCCTGTCCAGAGTCGCACAAACTGAAGTGACTCGGCGGGATGTTAAAAGGATTTCTCAGCCATGCCGTAGATGCCGATACAAGTGAAGCTCCTTTCAGATCAATTCCGTCTATCATCTGGTATAGCCATCATTTTTCCGGAAACTCCATGCCCTACCCTAGTTACCAATTCCGCCTCCTCCTCCAGGGTTTACACCTTCAGGATTCTAGCCATTCTTTTAGATCGCCACAGGGGAACACAGCCAGACAAAGAGGGAACGCATAATTCACCATACTTAACCGGGGAATGTGAATCATGATGCAGGTGAAGCCAACTTCGCAGATATAATAACTCTTATTTCCAACAAAAATTTAACAACTTTAAATTTAACACAATGACAAACAAATTTAAAACAAAATAAAACCATTAGATATTATACAATATACATAACCACCACATAGCTACAAACAAACATAAAAGACTAAGATCCTGAATTAACGGAACAGAATCTACTAAAGTTAATGTGCGATCCCCGAATGGTGCGTTCCGATATCCACGCGAAGACAATATCCGGGACACCAAGTCCCCTTAGCCTTCTCCATGACGACTGACACCAAATTCCCTTCCACGTCAGGGTAGCACCAAGGACAGTCACCACTCCATTTCGCCGACCTAGAAGTCTCAATACAGCTCTTCTTACTCCTGACGTTGAGTACTTTCTGATCTTCCTGTTATTAGCCTCCTCCAGGTCGATAGAGCCACTAACTACCTGAAAATCGACAACCACTATATCTTTATGACGTGCTACTACAAAATCTGGCTTGAGCGTCATCGTCCCGACCGTCAGCATTGGCTCCTGATAAACCGTCCATCCTACTCTAGTCAGGGACCGTCCCAGAATTGACGCACATGCGTTATGCCGCAAGACTCGTCCTCCATGTGTTGCCACACAGTTCTGAATTATATGCGCGGCCGTCTCCTCAGCACTATGACACCTACGGCAAATCACCAATCTGGAGTCTCTCTGTCTCCCTCTCGCCATTCGAACTCTAGAAGGCAAAGAGCCAGTCCATAATCGTGAAAATTGGATGTATTCCCTAGAGGAGAGCCCTTTTGGAGAAGCAATCCAGGCGGTAGAGGATGGCACCAACGACGAATATCGCAAGTCCTTCCCGTCAACCATGGAATACAAACATCTAGCGAGATAACGCCTAGACGCGTTCCTCGTCACAAACTCACGAACTTCTTCACCACGTTCCAATCCTAAAAAATCAACCACCCTTTTAATCCTTCCCCTTTTCCATTCCATAATATGGTGGGACATCGACGGAACACCCAGTCCACCAAATTTCACAGGAGCATGGAAAAAAGCGTTCGGTGAATCGTGAGGAAAATGGAGCCACCGACGCAGGAACTTCCTAATTTTCACATCCATACTTTTGAGAGACGCATTCTCCGATTTACCGTAAACCAAACCGTGGTAAAACTTAGGCAGGAAAAAGTCTTTCAATACGGAAACCTTTTGGGCTGGCTTCAACGGCGCATCACATATCCGCTGCAACCCGACATCCAGTGGCACATCCAACATGCCCTTTCCAGCGGTTGTAAAGGGCACTCCTAAATAATCAAAAGATCCTCCAATAGAAATAGTCCTGAGTGGCATACCGGCCAACACAAAGGGGCTATTAGTGTCAACTCGGAGAAGTTTCTGTCTTCCGGAAGGCACCAGTGACACCGTAAAACATTTGGTAGGATTGAGTGCCAACCCAAGCTGTACCAAAGACTCACTGACCGACTTCAGAAGCATGTCCATACCAGCTCTTGAGCAAGATACCATAACCAGATCGTCCGCATATGCTAAGGCATTGATTCTTCGCGTCCCAAGCCAGTATCCTATATTCGCCGGAAGGCCATACAAAACATGATCAATGCAAGCATTGAACAACAGAGGGGAAAGAGAATCTCCCTGCCTAACTCCTCGACGTATCCTCACCGTCCTCAGAAGCCGACCAGCTCCAAACACCACCGTCGACCGGGAATATAAAGACTTCAGATGGTCCAAAATCTCAACCGGCAAGCCCCTGGCTCGCAAAACCGCAAAGAGCCCATGATGGCTCACCGAGTAGAAAGCTTTCGAAACGTCCAATAAGGCCACGTGAAGTTCTCTCTTTTTCTTCTTGGCACTAGACAGAAGAGAATCCAAAATGGTGACAGACTCAGCTATTCCGTCACGAAAAAACAAGGCACCCCGCTGAGACTCATGGAACTTTAAACACCGAACCAACCTAACAGTCAAAATTCTATGAAGATGTCTCAAAATGACAGGTGCCACTGCCATAGGACGAAGATGATATGAACTAGAAGGTTCCACCTTCTTTGGTATGAAGGTAACCCTCGTCCCACAAAGAACGCCCGGAAGAGACGCTCTATACAAGAATAGGTTAAACAAAAGTCTCTTAATAGTAGTCGGCACACTGTTCCACATTGCCGGCGTGATCCCATCAGGTCCAGCAGCAGAGGCCATCTCAATCCTTGAACTAATTATCTCCTCATCAGTAAAGTCAACAGAGAGTTCACTAAAATCCTCAGGAGTCCCCGCCGTACGCACAGTTCCCGTCCATTGAACAGAGTCCTCATCAAATATCAAATATAGCCGATCAAGACTAACATCAGAATTTCTCACGCCACCCCCCAAAATCCTTGACACAGCAGCGGCCTTATCTTTTCTCCAAAGATTCTGGAGGCTAACATATTCAGTCCTTCTGGCCATTCTGGCACCTCCCCGAGACGCACGGGGCCCCTCAACTAGAACATTCGCATCACCAACCCCAAAGTCACTCGAAGTTAACGTAGGTAAATCAGGAGAAAATGTCAGCTCCAACCAAGCACCAAACATGTCTTCATATTCCCCACCATCCAGAGAACAGCGAACCATATCCTCCACCATGTTATTGTTCCATTGTTGGTGATCGTCGGTCATTCGAGCCAAGCTCAAGCAAAGAAAGTCCCTTCTTGACGACCCAACAGGAACCACTCCACCAGACACCCGAGCAGGCGATCGCACCACCGACAATGTTCCAACACCAGACTCATCCGATACTTCTCCAATCAAACTAGCAAGCAATTGCCTATACACCTCCTTCCTTCTTGCACCCTTAATACCATCTTCCGTCCTAGATGGAAATAGCCGCCGAAGTTTACGAACTATTCCAGTCTCACCGCGCCTCATCATACGCACCTCAGCTTCGGCCATAAGGCCTAACTCCTCAACACTCCATCGCGGTCTCGTTCTGTCGATAGCAATTTGCAAGTTAAACTGATCGGGATGAGCCTTCTTACGATGCAACCCCAGACCAGTCACTGTAGAAAACCCTCTACCACACTCCCGACAAGCATTGGACCTATCGCTCATAGTCAGTGTTTACATTAGCCCAGTTAACCAGCCTCCTATATTCAGGACAATTGTTCACCCCAACCACATGCACAGCATCCTTACCAAAATGACGACCAATCAATAAGACCGAAGAAGAAAATCCAAAATCAAAGCCGAGGTCAGTCACAAAAGCACAGAAAATTTACTAAACAAGTTTGAAACACGGAACAAGAAAAACACGATGTTAACTGTCCGAACGCCCGAGAGCAACTTAAGGTTGCGGTTAAGCCTTAGGGTGGTACAGTACGTTTAAACTGATCGGGGTCTACTTTTTGCTGGACCGGATTGTACGCATTTAAAATTTATTTATTTTCACCGTGTGATTCTAGAAAATTTTCCGAATCCAACGGTACCACACGCGTCACCAATATGGGACTGTTTTTAATTTTCTTATTAAGTTGCGTATTTAAAGAAGACCCGGGGGTTCTAAGAACAGTCTGGGCGGTGGGGGGGTTGCCTTCCTTTGTATTTCAGAGGGCGATAACTCTTGTCCAGGTCCAGATATCGATTCGGGACCTTCACCGTTGTATTCTGATTAATTTTCTGAATCCAAAAGGTCCTCACACGACTATGCTGGGACTGGGACCCTTCAAAAATGAGTTTCTTCGATGGAAGAACACTGGTACAACGGGGGCTCAAGTTCACTTTCTGTTGTGAGCCCCCCACAAAAATGGAGCCAGGGTATAGTACAATAAGCTGAACTGAAGCTGCAGTGCTCAGGAGAAATTTCCTCCAGTCCCTGGTGACCATTGTATCCATCCATCCATGCTGGGACTGTGCTTAATTTTTCGGTTTTTTCGGGATCGGGTGTTTAAATACGTCTTTTGTCTAGAACGTTCCGCGGCGAATTTATTTCAACTTTGAGGGCCTATTTAACGCGTCTTAAATGACGCGTTCTCATAAAGCAGCATCCTGTCACCTAAAGTAAAACGACAAACCGATTTCGATGGAAACCAAGTTCGTTCAATTTCATTTCGTGACGTGAGGAAGCGATTCCCTCATTTTCGGGTGATGATGATTTCGACCTGCGTTCTTGGATCTCAAGTTTCGAGGAAACGGCCGCATTATGCGAATGGAACGACACGCAAAAACTCATTTTTGCTAAGCGAAAATTCGTCGGCTCGGCGGCCATATCCTACAATCAGAATCAGGTCTGGTCTCAAGGCCACTGCTGAAGGACGCCCTTGCAACCGAGTTTGCCAAAACAATGAACAGTGCACAAATCCACACGCTTTTATCGACATCAAGAAAACGGAAAAATGAAACGTTACGGCAGTACTTTTACCGTCTTCGCGAGATCGCGAATCGGGGTAAGTTGGACGACGATGCTTTATTTACATACGTAATCAAAGGGATTCCGAACAAGGAATTCAATAAATCCGTCCTCTACGGGGCTAAAAATGTATCAGAATTTAAAGATAAAATGACCATTTATGAACGGAGTATGAAAAACAGTACCCCTACAAAAAGTGATACGTTTCCAACTACTCCAACACCGGACAGGAAATCCGTTCAACACCCTACGACCGAGAAAAACTGCAACTACTGTGGATCGAAATATTACATCTCAAATGCATGCGATTCAAAGGAAAAAGGTATAAAATGTTTTAATTAAATTGATTTAAAGGACACATTTCCAAGAATTGCCCTCTGAAAACGAAATCACCAAATTGCTATCTAACAAAAGGAAAGCCAACCCCTCCCTCTACGATGACTTCGTCCCTTCATTGTGAGACTGCGTTCATTCCGCCTAATCCGTCTCATGCTTCGTATTCCATGACACTTGACGTCACCATTGGCAATCATAATGCGATAGGATTTCTCGACATAACCCTGATGACGTCATGATTTTTCTCTCTTCCCGGGAAAATTTCCCTCGACCCAGGAGTAAAGATTACTGGCCTAGGATCCCACAAATACATACGTACAATCGAGTATCTGGGAAACGTAGTAGAGAAAAACATCGTAAAGCCATCGCCATCATAAGTACACGCTGTCCTTAACTTTCCACTCCCAACCTCTCTGAAACGACTCCAATTTCTTGGCTTAACCGGATATTTCCGCAAGTAGTGGTATAGATTCGTTTTACCTATGTCAAAGTTACACAAGTCCCCAAACATTTAATAAGAGGTAATGTCAATTTACTTATCATTTTTAAGCAAGATTTATTAAATATGAGAAGGATATACGAAGATCATGTAAACTCGGATATGTCATTTCAGGAATTTTTCAATATTTGTCGAAAGTGCTGGGACGATAACAATTACGGATTTTTTGTGATTAATAAGGATTCTTCTTTGAAAAATAGGCGTTACCGCAAAGGCTTCGATATCTAAATATTGCTTTGAACCAAAAAAAATCATTTGTTACTCCACGATGGAAGAAACAATATATCCTTGTTTGACACGAAAAATAACGGAAATAAGAAAGAATATTAGGCAAAAATATGATGCTCTTAACGAATGAAGGAGGAAAACGATGAATACCTGAAAGGTAAATATAAACCTATTTAACGCCATAAAAGAAGCAAGCACTAATCAACCGAACGACCTAAAGCGTGAAGCGGAAGATGACCATGAGACCGAAAAAATTATACATACCCTCTCCTTTCGAAAAGACGCCTGTATCAACTCAAAGTGAAACATTGAAAACTCCGACGATGACAATGAGAAACTTCGATCGATGTCCTCTGGAACAGACGTGTTTGAGTTCACTCCGTGAAACCAATTCTGGAGCAAGTGAGCGAAGAAGTTAGAACTCCTGAAGGAATAAAAATGGCTTTCGATGTTTTGGAAAAAGTTGGTGAGACTCCATCTAAGTACGTTATGAAATTTTTAAATAATGACCTAGGAGGATTGGATCAAACTTATGGGGTACGTGACGATGGAAAACAATTTACAATGGGTGACAGTATAGTCACGATTAGAAATAATGAATTAGAGATTGGTGAAGAAAGATATATCACCTGGACTCATGGAATTGATATTCATGAAAAACCCGAATTTCACGCTTGTCGATGTTGATGATAGAAAAAATTATAAAAATATTCTAACGCACACAAACGCTCACAGAAAACGTTACAGTAGCAGTGGAGATATAAACGCTGTTCGTTCGCATCCGAAATGGCCTGTGATTTCCTCCATGTTTAAATACCAGCCTCAGAGGACAAAAACGGGGCTGCCTAAGATTCCGCAACCAAAACGAGGTTTCGGGGTAGTAGATTTTAATCACATGATTGAAAGGTTAAAAATTTTATTAACCTCTCCAGAGCAGAATAGTAAATCTGAAATCGAATACATTGAAAATAAATTTCGCGATGCTCGTATAATTGTATAAAACCTTCCATATCATGCCAATATGAATCATTTCCTTATTTGAATCCGCATAACAAAAATGTCGGAGGTAAAAAGACAAATCGTAGAAGAAATTCATCTACCTGCAAGAAGAAATTTCAAAAGGCGTAAGGTAATATTGAAGGGGATCGACGATTTATGGCAAGCGGACCTGATAGAGATGATACCATACAGTAAACAAAATAAACGTTTCAAATATGTATTGATCGTAATTGCCTGTTTTTCGAAATATATTTGGGCGATGGAAGTAAAAAGGAAATCGGGCAAAGAAATAGACGCCGCGTTCAAAAAGTTTTACAATCATCCGACGGTCGTGTACCAAGAAATTTGCAAACTGATCGAGGCAAAGAATTTTACAATAAAGAAACAAATTCTCTGTTTAAAAAATTCCGTATAAGTCATTATTCAACTTACAGTAATGTTAAAGCATAGCACAGTAGGACGAGCGATTAGAACCATAAAAACAATGTTTTGGAAAAGATTTAGCCTTCAAGGATCTTACGAATGGTTACAATTGCTCAAATCGCTGCTCAATGAACACAACAATAAAAAACACCGTACTATAGGGATGGCACCGGCAGCTGTAAAATCCGGTAAAATTGAAACCCATTTACTAGAAAATATTTTTGTTTTAAAAGATAAAATTAATAGAAAGAAAATCAAAATCAAAATGGGGGATCATGTGAGGATATCGAAATACCAAGCGGAATTTAGTAAACGTTACACTCCTTCTTGGTCCACAGAGATCTTCAATGTTTGTAAAGTTAAAAAAACCAATCCTGTGACGTATATCTTGATGGATTCAACCGGGCAGGAAATAGCAGGAGGGTTTTATCAAGAAGAATTGCAGCTAGTAAAATATCCTCCAGACAGCTACTTAGTAGAAAAGGTCATTAAGAAAAATAAAGGAAAAGCCTTAGTAAAATGGCTCGGTTTCGATTCCACACGCAATAGTTGGGTCGATATGAAAAATTTAAACATATAAAGCAATCGTTTTTTGATTATTTTAATCAGTTTGTGTGGAACCGTCAACGAATGAACATGATCCGAAGACGCAAATCTAAACGGATAATTCCCCCTCCGAAGAAAATCGGCGGATGTAAATTGTACCCATTGTCAAAGAAAGCGAAAGATATATTACTTACTTTTCCGAAATGGAGCCTAACAAATTTTGATATTTCTCAAATAGCTCGTTCAAAAAAATTTCAGGTTTTAGGGGTGTTTTTATGAGAGACAGTCTGCCTAACCGCGTACAAACGAATGTGCAGTATTGAATTTGGATAAAAGTTCCGGCCGAGGCACTCATTGGGTGTGCTATAAAAAGATTGGACAATGTGCGAGATATTTCGATAGCACTGGTAAAGGAAAACCTCCTCCCCAACTCGTAAGATATCTGAAAAATGTCCGCATAACAATGAACAAAAGAGATATCAATCTTCCCGACCTTTGAAGAAAAATAAAGCATTACATCCCGTCTCAAAGAAAATTCTTATTTATCGAAAATTTGAGGTCATAACTGCTTTTGACCGGAAGATGTACTTGTGCTGTACTAACTTTATTTTTCATATTTGGTTATTGGTGAATTATGGTAATCCTTTAGTGTCATAAGCTGGACAAGACCTTACATAAAAATAATAATGGAAAGAAGTTACATGGTCAATTAGACCACTAACATAATGGATATGATAATAATATGTTAGCTCCTTTTTCACCAAACAACAATTAACCATTTCAAAAACATGATAGGTACCTCTAATAAAAAATTTTACACCCTTTTTTACTGCCATGCCCCCTTGAGAATAATAAAAACTTCAATTATTGATTTTTTCGTTTCAGAATTTTATTAGTTTTGACCCTGATTACGATTCAGATATAGATCCGACTTACTCACCTTCTAATTCAACGGAATCTGAACAAAGTTTCAACGAATTTGGTGATCGTGTTGTTATTGTCGCGGCAGCTAAAGTAGTTTCAAATTATGATGGAATAAATGATTCATTTCACTCACCAAACTATGCGATGAATATAAGCACGGCATTGACAATGATTGAACTGTTGAGATCAAATTGGAAATTTGAGTGGCGTCAACACAAGCGGTTAACGATCTCACAACGAAAAATGGAATAAAGTAACAATTACACCATTGGCACGTGACCTGAAGGTGATGAAAGATTACACAATTAATACAGGAAACTTGGCTGCGGAAACACTAAAAACTAATCCCACACATGTAAATTCTTACACAAATTTGCTTGAGACGATGTACTATCGTATTAAACAGAAAACGGCCCGGGGAATTACAAAGATTGCCTTTAAATGTATGTATTCAAAGCGAAACATTGAAGGTTAGAGCAAATTTTATAAACAATAGTGTATATTTATTTGCTAGACCTAACAACGATACACTACTATGTGGTTTGGTTACATTTGCAACATTTGCATTGGAAAAATGTGCAAAAAAAATGTGGAGCCAAGAATCCCCAAGCAGCCAACAAGTTGAGAAAGCACTTTGCAACCAACACCCACTCAACTCTTTAACATGACGTCTACCGACCTAGAGCAGTTGGCAACATTTATGGGCCATGCAATCGGTACACATGATAAATCATACAGATTGCCTGATGATGTCTACCAGACGGCTAAATTGTCAAAGCTACTCATTTTAATGGAGACAGAAATATAAAGGAAAAACATTGGAAGAAATTGATGTTAACTTAGAACAGGACCTGTTATAGGCAGTGGAACCGGATAATGACGATAATGTGTTTGATGATGACTGGGAAGAGAGAGAACTTAGGCAAGAAAGCGATACAGACACACATGTCCAACACGAAGAATGTCGAGTTCTTAAAGGGAAAAAAAGCGCGTTTTGGTACCATGGACAACTAAACAAAAACAGGAAGTTATAAAATATTTCAGGTAAACAAATTTTGATAATTTACTAACAATAAAAGTAACACAATATTTTTCATATTTTTATTTTTAAGAGACCACATTAAAGAGAAGAGGCCACCAAAAAATCGGGAGTGTGAAGAATTAAAGTCAAAATGTCATAACTTACTGGACAATAAATCATGCGAGAAAATCAGTTTCGTTCAAAATTTTTGTATAAAAAAAAATAATATTTCATTTCAATATGTACACATAAAAAAATAAATACCTTCAAATCTATTTAATGTTTTTTTAACTTTACTTTCCACAATAAAAATTAATTTTTTAAATATAGTCTATGTGGCAATATCAAATATGTAGGTTGTAACAACATTCCTTTTCCAAATTTCATTTCTTTACTTTATGAATTCATAATACATAGATACTCATTACACAAGTGGGTTTATGTGTTGGGAAAAATTTGTATAACTCTATCCCAAGAGTAATCCTTTTACTTCTAAATATACGGAGAGCCAAAGAAAGGAGTTACAGCATAACTAATCACTTTACCACAATTTATCTCTATGCTTGTCATATAGTACGTCCCAAAACTAACGGAAAAACGATGGAAATAAGAAAATCCGTTGAGCCGTCTGCGAGAATTAAAAAGAAAGCGGAGGAAAACTCGGAAAACTTTTTTGACCAGTTTCTCATATAGTACGATCCAAAACGAACAGAAAAACGTTGGACATAAAAAATCCATCGAACCGTCTCAGACATATGAGAAAAAAGATGAGAAAAATTCGGAATTTTTTTTTGACTAGTTTCTCATATAGTACATCCAGAACTAACGGAAAAACGTTGGAAGTAAGAAAATCCAACGAGCCGTCTCGGAGATATAAGACAAAAAGCGGAGGAAAATTCGGAATTTTTTTTAGCTAGTTTCCTACCTACGTCAGTCCAAATCCAACAATGAGGGAAATGAGAAAATCCGTTGATCTGTCTGCGAGAATTAAAAGGAAAGCGGAGGAAAACCCGGAAAACTTTTTTGACCAGTTTCTCATATATGTGTAGAGATTAGTGTCCGTTAATGGATAATTATTCAGATATCGTGAGATGCGGTCTGGTGTGATATAGGTATCAGAAAAATATTTTCTTTATCGTGCCGCCGTTTCGATTGAGATCATCTTCAGGTCCCGGGATTTACAGACATAGTTTACATTTAGAAAATACATATAGAATTTAGAAAAGAGAATTTATACAATGCAAAACATATTCTATATTCTATCAAAGTATTTCTACTCACTCAAAGTGTTTGTCTTCTGTGTAATTGTGCCATGTCGTGTTGAGGGTGCCAGTGACATTTTTACTATTTCATGTTTATATTATATGTCGGAATTTGAAATGGTGGGGAAGTGGGTATAGAAGAGACAATTTTGTATAAATCGTCGGCTTCTTTGAGGTGAAAAGAGCCGACAAAGGGAAACAATGTGCTGGTAATGTTTCGGCCATTTCATTCTTTCAGGATTATACAGAAAGGGATAAATGGGAAAAGGAAACCTAGATTCTAGTCTAGAAACCTAGACAATTAGACTATGAGAAAAATATTTGATGTGTAGAATGTAATGTGATGATATATGTATGTTATCTGTATTGAATTTGATTAAGATGTTGGCGTGGCTGCGAAAGAGATTGCATGTATCTTTTCTGTAATTGATGCTGTGTTTATCCTTGTTGATGTAAACCATTACTAATAAATTTCGTTTAAATTTGTTTTGTTCTGTATGTAGTATTTTTGGATTTTTGAAGTCAAAATTGTGTTGGTGTTCAAAGTGGTGGGTAGCCAGTGCTGTAGGATTTTGTTTGGGTTTTATGAAATCATAGCCGTCTACGAGGATTAAAAGGAAGGCCGAGGAATACTCGGAATTTTTTTTAGCTAGTTTCCTCCCTACATCGGTTCAAAACTAACAGAAAAACGTTGGAAGTAATAAAATCCATCCAGCCGTCTTGCGAGATATAAAAGGAAAAGCGGAGGAAAATTCGGAAATTTTTTTGGCTAGTTTCCTACCTACGTCAGTCCAAAACTAACGGAAAAACGATGGAAATAAGAAAATCCGTCGAGAATTCTGCGAGAATTAAAAGGAAAGCGGAGGAAACTCAGAAAATTTTTTAAACTTGTTTCTCGAATAGTACGATCCAAAATTAACAAAAAACTTTGTAAATAAGAAAATCCAACGAGCCGTCTCAGAGATTCGAGAAAAAAGATGAGGAAAACTCGGAAAAATAGATTTTCCTCCCAACATCGGTCCAATACTAACAGAAAAACGTTGGAAGTAGAAGAAACTGAGATGTGCAACTCTGCAATCTACTTTCTGTAAGTTTAATTCACTATTGAGCAATTAATCACACAATTAAACAAACTTTCTATAATATACATTAGTGTACGTAATATGGCATGACTAAAAGAAATAAAAGTATTCACTGATAGTATTCCAAACTATGACGAAAAACCGAAAAAAAATTAGCTCATTTTATTAAAGAATTCGAAGAAGTTACTTCAATTTTAAATTCAATCGTTCCCACAGTCTGCGAGTTAGCAAAAAGAAGTGCTTTCCGCGCGATTAAAGGAAAATTAATCGGAAGAGCGGCAGAAACCCTCCAAGATTCTGATTTTACAGATTGGAATACATTAAAAAAATTTCTAATAACAAAATTTTCAACCACTCAAAATTCTCATAGTTTATTATTTGAAATATTAAACTCTAAATGCACAAAAGATCCGTTGTACTATGTTAAAGAAATAATAGAAAAGTTCGGAACTTACAAATCCAAACTTTACACAGAAAATATCGCCAACGCTAATACTATCGGGGATTACATTGAAAAATTAATAGTTTTACATGTAATATCTGACCTCAGAGATCCCTGGCGAAATAATTTGGCCACCAGAAACCCACAAACTCTCATGGACATTGAGGTATTATTACGAAATGATTTTCAATACTTAAAAAATAACCAAACCACAACAGCAAACAAATTCAATCACCAAAATCGCCCACCTTTCCCTCAAAACTATAAACGATTTCCCCGAAACCACAGGCCTTACAATCAAAATCAATACTCACACCAAAACCGACAACCTTTCCAATATAACAAAAAGCCATCACTACCCCCGGTAACACCTTGAGCATATCTACAAGGAACAGTTCGCAAAATCCCAATTTTGGCTTTTTGTTGTTGAGCATTGTTGACTATATTTGAACAATTAGACTATGCGAAAAATATTTGATGTGTAGAATGTAATGTGATGATCTGTGTGTGTTATCTGTATTGAATTTGATTAATGATGTTGGCGTAGCCGCGACTGAGTTTGGATGTATCTGTTCAATAATTGATGCTATGGTTATCCTTGTTGATGTAAACAATTTCTAAAAAATTACATTTAAATTTGTTTTGTTCTGTATGTAGTCTATGGTGTCTAATTGTCTAGATTGTTGCTTTCCTTTTTCCATTAATCCCTTTCTATATAATCCTGAAAGAAGGACTGGTCGAAACATTACCAACACATTGTTTCCCTTTGTCGGCTCTTTTCACCACAAAGAAACCGAGAATTGTACAAAATACTCTCCTCTATACCCACTTCTCCTTCCCCACCCATTCAAAATGTAACAAATATAAACATTAAACAAAATCTCACTGGCACCCTCAACACGACATGGCACAATTACACAGAAGACAAACACTTTGAGGGAGTAGAAATACTTTGATAGAATATAGAATATATTTTGCATTGTATAAATTCTCTTTTCCAAATTCTATATGTATTTTCTAAATGTTAACTATGTCTGTAAATCCCAGGACTTGAAGATGATCTCAATAAAACATCGAAACCATAAGTTCGACATTAGAAGTCTTTTCCCACTCCGTTTGCCATAACTGCCAAGACTTTCTTTTATGCCAAGGTGTCACATCGGATTTGGCGGTTTTTGTAATTTTAATTCCATTAAGGATGGCCTGCTTTGCCAAATGGTCCACCTTCTCATTGCCAAATATTCCGCAGTGTCCAGGAATACACATGAAAACTACTCTATTTCCCTGATTTTGCATTGATTCAATGGC
>CM077109.1:75366-86234 GCA_039619505.1 Cimex hemipterus
TAATTCTTTCTTGATTTCAAAATATCAAAACTTTCCATAAGCCATGGCATTAATAATAATTAAATTTTAAATGAAAACTTAAGAAATATTTCCATGAAGTAAAATAAATTTAATTCCAATATTTGATAAAAATTATATTAGTAATAAATGAAAATAAACATAAGCTCCTTTTTTAATCCACAAAAACAAAATTGCAATGATTTCCTTTAAAATTTAAATAAGAGGTGACAAGTTACAAAAAAACGGAAAAAAATATGTTTTTTTTTTTTTTGTTTTTTTTTTTTTTGTCAGAGGACATATCCCAAAATGTTTACATTATCGTATTCAAAATAGCAGTATATTATATTCAAAGCTAGTACTGTTTTATATAATTTTATAAATCACTATGAAAGTTTTTCTAGTTCAAAGAAAATATTGTAAAGTATAAAGATGCCTTATCAGATGTCTTTACATAGTTGTGGAATACGAATGGTAAATAAGGTCTCGAAATTGTTTTGCTTTTCAGGATTTGCAAGATAACATCTCCACCGCAGTATCGGTTATGGAATTTTATTCTGTATTCATTTTCAAACATTTTTAGCTTAATTTAAATTTTTTTTTTAAACATTATTTATTTTAGTTTATTTTTTAATTATTATCACCATCATTATTTGCTGGATCTACTTTGCAATGCGGTCTTAGGTTTTAATTGAGTTATGTGTGCTTGGATTGTCAATTCTGGGTTATCAAGAGATTGTATTAAAAATGATACCTTATTAAAAATTTTGATTATTTTGTAGGGACCTGAATATTTTTCGCATAGTGACGATTGCACCTTTTTTAATTTATTTGACAAGATATATGTTTTATAAAAAACTATGTCTCCTATCTTGGGTTGTGTGGATGCTTTTTCATTTTTATAGTTTTTAAGTCTTTCTTTGTATGCCTTTTCAAGGTTTGTGAAAGTTTGCGAATACAAATTTTTTAATTCCTCAGACGAAAACTGGGAAATATCATTTTCTATGTTTAATTTTAATACAATTGGATGTTGTAAATCTCTTCCTAAGAATATGCACGATGGTGTATGTTTGGAGGAATCATTTTCAACTGAATTGAGAGCTAATGTGAATAAAAATAAGTTGTCTTCCCATTATTTATGTTCATTTGAGTGAAATGCTCGTATTGATTTTCTAATTCCCGAGATATAACGTTCCGCTAAATTTCCTTGTGGGTAGTATGAAATGTTTGCAATATATGTTATTCCCAGATTGAACAAAAAGTGTTTATTTTTTTTTTTTTTTTAGATTTTTATATTTTTTTAGATCTAAAGCAAGATTGCCGGTCCGAAACAATATAAGTTGGTAAACCGTGATGAGAAAAAATATGGTACTTTAAAATTTTGATGACTATATCAGTTGTTGTATTTCTACAAGGAATGGCAAATAAAAATTTTGAAAATGCGTCGACAGCTACAAATATGAATTTATTTCCGAATTGTGAGGTGGGGAGTGGACCTACAAAATCTATGTATAGTTTTTGCATTACTCGTTCTGGTGGGGTGCTTTGTAAGATTTTTGAAAAAGGATTTGTATTACGTTTTATTCTTGCGCAAGTTATACATCTTGAAATTTTGTCTTTTATGTGTTTATGCATTTTCGGATAGGTAAAAATTTTTTTTTACATTGGCAAGAGTTTTTTTTTGAAACCTAGATGTGGTGCTCCATATGTGCTGTTGTGGTAGTAATTGAAAATGGTTGATTTCATAGATTCAGGGACTATTATTTTCTTTGCTTCAGGCGTGTTGTCAGGAACATAATATATCAAATTTCTGATCTTTTTAACGTTCATATCGTCATTCTTCAGCCTGTTAGCAATGTAAGGATCGGAAAGTTGAATTTCATAAAGGTTTTCAAACAAGGATGGTAGGTTTTTTAAAGGGGAGGTGAATAAGGTTAGGTTCAGGCAGAATCTGAATCTGAAAAATCATCTGCTGTTTTTTGAACTGTGATTGTCAATTTGTGAATCGTTAGGAGAAAACCGTGAAAGATAGTCCGCAACACTATTATTTTTTCCTTTAACGTGTTTAGTATCAAAAGAAAAACAATCCAACTCCGATATCCATTTCATAGCAGGGTTGTGTAAAATCTTCGAGCGATCACCATTTAAAAAATAAGCTAGACCACTGCAATCAGTTAACAGTGTAAATTTTTTGTGTGCCAAATATTGTCTGAAATGTCGGAAACTTAAGATAACTGCAAATAATTCCTTTTTATATGTAGTGTAATTACGTTCGTGTTTGTTTAACATCTTTGAGAAAAAGGCGACTGGTCTAACTGTATTTTTATCACTGTCCTCTTGTGCCAATAAACTACCTACTGCATGACTTGACGCATCTGTATAAATCAAAAATCTTTTATTAAAATCCGGAGCCATTAAAAAAGTTGGATTAACTAGAAAATTTTTTAACGTCTCAAAGGCTTTCTGACATTCAAAATCCCAGACGAGTTCACTGTTTTTATTAACTGTCTATAAAAAATGTTATACTTAATGAAATAATTCTTAAATTTATTTGCACGTGTGAAAGTATCGCTCTGCTACCAATATTTATAACGGTCTTTGGTGATAAATAAAATTATGTGACAAGTAAAAACATACGCTATCAACTCCTTGCCCTTAAAATTTAAAATACAGCAGGTTGTTCCATTAAAAAAAGAGAGACATTCCTCGTCCTTTGATATCCCAACTCACACTCCCGATCCTGTTATAGGGGATTAGCTTATCCTTTGAGATAAGCTTCTTTTTTGAAAATATTGTTATATGTTTTAATTGCCTGTGCCCAAAGTTCAGATATTTTATTTGGCGGGACCGCGTCATAATAATTAATATCCCATAATCGGCAGGTTTAATTCGTGCCCTAAAAATAATTGCACCGGAGAATATTTTGGCTGAATCGATTGATATCTGCAGTTTAAATAAATAGATGCAATGCCCAGTCTTTTTGTTGGTTTCCGTACAATGAGATTAAAGCGTTCTCCAAATAATTAATCAGTCTTTCCGCTTTGGATGGGTTTGTATAGTGTCTAATTAAATAATCGATATTTATACGTTGTACGTCGGGATTAAGGGAAGTGAGGCTGGAGCTGGAACTGGCGACACTCCTTGAAAGGGTCAGAGCCATCCCCCTTAAGCTGCAAAAGCGGCTTGAGGTTCTAAAGGCGTACCTGCTCCCGACGATCTTCTACGCCCTAATACTGGAAAGGACGACAGCCGGCCAACTCGCCGCCATAGACTGTCAACTGAGGAAAGCGGTGAGGGGATGGATGCACTTTCCCAAGGACACACCCCGCCTTCTTCCACGCGGCCATCCGAGACGGGGGACTGGGGATCCCTGCGATGGAGGTCTATGTACCAGGGTGCCTCGCCAGAAGAATGAAGACGCTACGCGAGAGGGGATCGACAGCAGCCAAGACAGCACTAGGGAGCATGGCGGTTCAACGGTGGGTAGCGTGGGCTACTCAGCAGCTTAGGAAGAGGGCCCCCCCCCCCACGGACAACCCCTCTCCAGAGCATCGACGGCACCTCTGGGCAGAGGCGCTCTACACCTACTTCTGTACCTAGAGTCAACCAAAGATGGAGGCAATTCCTTTCTATCCTTATCCTTTCCTCTTTCCTTCTCCCTCCCCCCTCTGCTTTAGCGAAGGGTTTCCTGGGTTACTGAACCTTCACCCCTCGGGAAACGGGTGAGAACAGTAGGGGGGAAACCCCCGGGTGGGCGATCAGCCCCACCTTAAAAATAATACTGACCATGGGCGAGGGCAATTCCAAGTAGCCCCCAATTGGGGTGAACTCGTGGTGGTCGTGGTTTGAAGAGTAAATTGCGCCTTAGCTGGAGGGCGTCGGCCAACCGGAGCCGGAGGTAGAGCTTTCCATTATCTACCTCTCCGGGGGGGTGGCTGAAGGTGGAAACACTGGAAGCCACCAACTCCCCTGGGGGTGTTTTACGAGGGGGGACGTAAAATAAACCTGGGTCCTTGGACTCAGGGAAGACAGGGGGAAAAAAAGAAGCGCTCTACAAGACCTATGACAGAGAGACACTTCGGGAGGCCAACAAGGAGAAGGCATTGACGGCTTGGATACGGAGGAACAGCGGCGCCATTCCAGGACGGGACTTCGTCCAGTATGCTAGGACCTGGATCAATGCTCTCCCCACAAGGACAAGGACAGGACGGAGAGAGCAGCGCCGCGGGAGAGACCTTCGTTGTCGAGCCGGATGCGACGCCCAAGAGACCCCAGCGCATGTCGTCCAGAGTTGCTGGCGCACCCACGGCGGTAGGATACTGAGGCACGACGCCGTGGTAGCTGCACTCGCCGAGCGACTCAAGCAGAAGGGATGTCGAGTTTTCCTGGAGCACGTCTTCACCACGGCGACCGGGAAGTTCAAGCCGGATCTCCTGGCTACGGGGGACGAGAAGGGATCATAGACGCCCAAGTAGTAGCAGCAGGACCTCGACTCAGCATGGCGCATCGGCAGAAGAAAGAAAAGTATGCAGCCAACGACGACCTCACCAGGCAGGTTGTTCACGCATAGGATTATTTGTATATTTTTGTTTTTAAAATTAATTAGTATTAGTTTACATTTATTACAGTTTTATACACTTAGTAATTATTAGTTGTTTAGTGAAATTTGTGATCTGTACGTCGCGCACCTAAAAGGCAGTGAAGTGACGGGTTTATTGTTGGAGACGCGCTTGACGACGAGGTCCAGATTCATCTTCGCTACCGCACGTGTTGGAGGCAGTCCAGCAACCCGAAAACTTTAAAAACTTTGTATACGAGTCAGTCCGCACTTTATTCGCGACCGTTTGTATTTGCGTGTCGATTTCTCGCACATTTGTTTTGTGATTCGCCGCTCCGCTCGGAAACCTCACCCGTGAGTTGTTTTATCTCGTTTTTGACAATTTTATGCCTTTTTCTCTTCTGTTTTATATTGTAATTATAAACTTGTTTTATATTTGTTTTAATACATGTACTATTATCTATTGTACTATTATCTCTCTTTGCTTTATATTTATCACGTTTTGTATAAAATTTAAATTTAATTAATTCATTCCTTGTTCAATTAGAATTTATTTCAAATCTCGCCATACCATCATTTATTCGAATATATTCATCAATAACATTGTAATTGACTTGCAAAATATTGTAGGCTGGTAAGTGTAAGGAAATTTTAAAGATTGAATTTCCCATTTTGTCCGTTACATGTGAGATGTAGATGGACTGCAATCTGGAAAAACTGATTTTAGCGGAATCTAGATAAATTTAGAGTTTCGGAGAGCGAGGGATTACCCTCAATTGAGTCGGGTCGCCCTTGCTCGCACACAGTCAGCAGCGTTGCTCGGAACGAGCAGGCGTGGACATCTCGACGCTCTCCGCATTCTGGAGAGGAGTCCTCTGCCGAGAGTCTGCTTGTCATGAAAATCACGACAATTTGTTAAATTGATTTTTTTTTGTTTATCTTTTTTTGTATAGTAATTTTCAAGTAAAAGTATTATTTTTAACAAGGAAGTAAAGGTCATTTATCTTTCAATTTATTTAGAAAGCCTTATTTTTTTTTTAATTTGTTAAGTAAAAGAAAATTTTATTTTAATTTGTATTTAATTGTATTGTACAAAAACGTAAATAGTTTATTTGCTAAACTAATAGTTTGAGAAAACTAATGCTGCTTTCGCCATAACGAGTAGTAGCTTGAAGGCAGTCATAGCATCTACACCGTATAGCTTTTACAGGTTGGCAAAAGAAATATTTTGATTCCTTTTCTTTTGTGTGTGTGAATTTTAATTGAGATTTTTTTAAATATTTTATTCCGAAAATTTGAATTTGTTTGGTTTATTGTTTTAAAAGGAATATTTTTTTGTAATTCGGATTTCATTTTTATTATATAATTTCCACTGCGCAGCAAGGATCTGCTGATTATTTTTCCTTTTTATATTATCCCATTCGGCAGTGTCCGAATAACGGATACCACATAACTTCATTACAATAGTGGTAGCAGAGCTAAATCCAAATAGATCCACAGAAAAAAGAAAAAAAAACATGGAAAAAGAAATTGTTTCTTCCCAAAATAAGAAGGAACAATCGAGTTTGGAAAGTCACAACCTCATGACTACGGACTTAACATCTCAAAGTAAGAAGAAAATAATCGATGACTTGTCAGAAACAGAATTGTTCAAATACTGTGGACAAGCGTTAGGCAAAACGGAATTTATAAATTGAATGAAGAATGTGGTATCAGCAGCATGCCAAAAAGCGGACATAAAATCGAGGCAAGTGAAAACATTAATTAAACAATTTGATACACAACTTGCGACTGCAATGGAAAAACGCTCAAAATGTAAGCCCAAGCCGTCCACAAATCCGAACATTGCTGAACAAAAAGAAATAGAGGAAAAAAATCAATCTTCGGATGAGGAGAAAGATCAAGGAAAATATGGCTATGTTCCGAAAACCAGGACCGGTAAGAACGCGTTTTCATTTTCGCATGAGATCGTACCACCAAAATCGTTCCACTTTGGAATTCGACAATTCTGAAAATTCGGACGACTACAATTATATGTCTGAAAATAGATATCAGATTCATTTAGATAAGCACACGAGAAGAAAATTGTTGGCCCTACCGAAACTAGAATTGCACAATCCCGAATCTCTTTTTCAATTTTTGAAGTCACTTTATCCGATAGCCCTGAGGAATAGACTAAAATTTCCGGCCATCTTGTATTATATATCAGATAATTTGAAGAGATCAGTGGCAAACGCAATATTATAGGCTTCAATGCAAAAACAAATAAAATTTGAAGACTTTCGGCATATGTTATTTACAACGTATGTTCCTCCGACATCTCTCATTTATTTGAAATTGCATAATTTGATGCGTCCTCAAAGCCCAGAGGAATTGCTGAGAGATTATATTGATGAAATTACATTGAATGCAAAAACATTTGGGGACACATCAGAATCAGAAATTTGTCAAATAATACGAGACAAGCTGTGTCCCAAATATTTAGCTCTTATTGTACCGGATACTCAATTTTACAATTTGGACGATTTATTAGGTCAGGTTGGGAAAATAGAATTATTATTAGCGAATCGTCAATTTTCTATGAATAGATCTCAAAGATCCTTTTCTTCACAACGGAAGGCTGATAAGAAAGTGATCACATCAGATACGGACGACAACAGAGTTGATGAGAAACGACCTTTGAATTTCATAAATTTAGGCCTGAATACTCAAAAACAAAGATACAACAAAAAAGAGATGAGAACTACCACGCAAATAAATCTCACCCACCTCCGTTTACTTCAGTTCCTAATGAGAATTATCCTCTATTTAAATTGCCGTATTGTGAGCACTTTGGATGTTGTCAACACCATAATCATTGTTGGAATTACCCACAAGAAAACGTAGGATTTCAACGAAACATTTGTAAATGTCAAAATGGCATTAATTGGTCCACTTCGAGATCTCACCGACGATTTTTTAATAATTATTCACCGCTCGACAGAAATTTTAATAAGGACAACAGGAATTTCAGACGAAATAATGGTCCTAGCCGAAACTATGATTACGAGTTTAACAAAAACATGAGAACTGGTAGTCGTAGAAATTTCTCTAATTACAGAGACAAAAACTAAAATGAAAGAAAATATAGACCCTTTCGGACAACTCTACCTAATATGAGCAACTACGGTCAATACCCTCCTTATTATTGGGTTGTCCGGAAAATAATGCAGGATTTTAAGTTTTCATTAAAAAAAATCTATATAAAATATTCTGTTTACGTTTACAGGATTACTCATTTGTATGAATTATAACACTTATTAATCCTCTTCCAAATGATATTGTTTGTTTACCTCTGTAGCATTCCGCTACTTGGAAATAATTCAGTCATCCTTATAATGTCAAAGCGAGAATTTCGTACGATTTTCTTTTACGAGTTTAAACTCGGCCGAAGCGGAGCCCAAACGGCTAGAAACATTAACCAAGTCTGGGGCGAGGGTTGTGTTAATGAGTGCACTGTGCAAAGGTGGTTTAAAAAATTTGGGAGGGAGATTTCAGCCTTGAAGATGAAGAAGGTCGTGGAAGGCCTTCCTCTCTTAATGATGATGTTCTGCGATCAGTGGTGGAAGAAAACCCCAAAACAACTGTTCGAGAACTTGCAGAGCAACTCAAAGTCAGTAAAACGACCGTCGCTGACCACCTCTTTGGTCAATCGGAAAGGGCCCATTTTGTTGCATGACAACGCTCGACCACATGTGTCATGTGTAACGTCACAAAAATTATTGGAGCTTGGCTATGAAACTTTGCCTCACCCACCCTACTCTCCGGACCTCTCGCCTACTGACTACCATTTTTTTAGACACCTGGACCACTACTTACAACACATAATATTCAAAAATCAAACGGAACTGGAAAATGCATTTATTGACTTTATCAATTCTAAAAATTCTGAATTCTACTCAGACGGAATTAATAAGTTACCAACACGTTGGGAGAAATGTATTGAGAGTATGGGAAATTATTTTGATTAAAGAACATTGCTTTAAAGTAACTAGTTTCTTTTTTTTTTTTTTTTTTTAATACCAAAATCCTGCATTATTTTCCAGACAACCCAATATAACCCAATGGAGCAAATGCCAAATTTTTATGGATACCCACCCTCCACAAAATGAAAGCCAAATCTCTGGTAACTTTTCGCCATACCCCGCGCAACCTGTGCATACACCAAGTTATGCGCAAGTAGCTGCAGGAAACCAACAAAGAGAATCAAAAAACTAAGTGCTTTGGGAACCAGCAATTGCAGTGAATTCAATTAGAATAGATGCCCTTGTTGACACAGGTTCCACAACATCAGCAATTTCAGAAAATTTCTTCTTATTTTTGACACAAATTAACTCAAATATACGTTTACAAAACAGCAAAGAAGAAATAATATCGATTAGTAATAAAAAGATTGCCAATTTCAATGATAAGTGGTATGGATTTCCTTACAAGCACGAAATTAATACTGTTCCCAGCAGAACAGAAAGCATGGTTTTCATTTAATCCCAGCAAGTCACTGAAGTGGGAATCAATACCAGCAAAATCGTTTGAGCTTGCAGCAATAGGAAGAGCAGGAAATGTAAATACTATTGGAAAAATAAAAAATAAAAAAAAAAAAAAAAAAAAAAAACAATATCCAGATGTGTTAACTTCCAAGGTGGGACGGACCGATATTTTTTCTGTGGAGATACGGCTAACTTCAAATACAATTATAAGATCTCAACCGTACCCACTTAATCCATGCAGCTCAAAATAATGAAATCAGCTGTTCAGGATTTATTGGACAAAGATATCATTGAACCAGCAATTTCAGATTATGGAAGTCCTGCAATTTTAATCAAAAAGCCACACTCGGAAAATTACCGATTATGTGTGGATTACAGAAAAATTAATAAAATTATTTAACATGTGCATTGGCCGCTGCCGACAATACGTAGTTGTAGTAGACTATCTAAGAGATGCGAAATATTTCACTCTAATAGATTTAAACCAATCCTTCCATCAATTACCCCTAACGCATCAGTAAAAAAATCACCACTTTTGTCACACCTTTTGGATCATTTCAATACAAAACAGTACCGTTTGTAGTTTGACTATAAGCTCTTCAATTGGTACAGAAATCCGAACTGATAAACAAATCACAAAGCATCCGGCAAATTGTAAATAGAAAATGTAAACAAACAAATCATGTGTAATCTCAATTAATCTATCATACATTTGAATTAACCTGTTAAAAAAATGCCACTAAAGTAAACCGTCAAGCACACACACAAAACAAGTCATCCCTTTTTCACGCAGACGATGAACTGATCTACCACAGACACCAGGACCACTGGCCAAACAGCAACATCTTTCAAGAATGAGATTGATCAACTCTACTCTCGCTCTGGGGAAAATGTCAGTTTCCTTGTAGGGTGGCCATCTTGTCATGAAAATCACGACAATTTGTTAAATTGATTTTTTTTTGTTTATCTTTTTTTGTATAGTAATTTTCAAGTAAAAGTATTATTTTTAACAAGGAAGTAAAGGTCATTTAACTTTCAATTTATTTAGAAAGCCTTATTTTTTTTTAAATTTGTTAAGTAAAAGAAAATTTTATTTTAATTTGTATTTAATTGTATTGTACAAAAACGTAAATAGTTTATTTGCTAAACTAATAGTTTGAGAAAACTAATGCTGCTTTCGCCATAACGAGTAGTAGCTTGAAGGCAATCATAGCATCTACACCGTATAGCTTTTACAGGTTGGCAAAAGAAATATTTTGAATCCTTTTTTTTGTGTGTGAATTTTAATTGAGATTTTTTTAAATATTTTATTTCGAAAATTTGAATTTGTTTGGTTTATTGTTTTAAAAGGAATATTTTTTTGTAATTCGGATTTCATTCCCATTCGGCAGTGTACGAATAACGGATACCATATATTTTCATTACATGCTGAGTATCTCCGGAGCCTCGGACTGACGGGCAGCGCACTGGCCGGGATGGTGGCACGCATACTGCAGCACACCTGGACACGGTTCAACCGAACGATGGCAACATCAAACCTGAGGCATGAAGACTACTGTGCGTTAGACTTCCGCAGCCAGTTAAAGACTTACAATATTAAAAGAGTGCGATACAATTGTCGCGAATCTCATATTGTAATGAAATAAAGTAAGACACCATTGTAAAACCTTTGTAAGCTAAGAAGTCAAATAAACAGTTTTGAATAGCCAAATGCCTCGTCTTCTAATTATTGACGCGCATGAATGGATTAACGAGATTCCCTCTGTCCCTATCTACTACTCTCGCTC
>CM077109.1:90979-103982 GCA_039619505.1 Cimex hemipterus
ACATTCACACAAGTTTACGGGTATTTTACCACCTCGCCAGTGACCATGTCAGCTAATACACGAAATTTATTTCAAATAAATATAAAATAAATATATAACAAAACACTTGAATTGTATATCGAACAAAAAATATTAACGATTTAAAAAAATTATAAAATTAAATGTAACATACAAGTTTTCTTCTATAATAGTGATCATGTGGTAGTGTTTCTACTGAATTTCCTATTTGACACGTTTTTTTATCATCATGGGGGCGGCTCAATGCGTTTATTTATTTCTTCAGTATATATAACCCATGGTGATGAGATCTCATTTTCGTACGGAGGGAAATTTTTAAAAATGCATTTAACATGGTCATCTAACGACATGTTTCGACCGACAGATATTTTCGAAATACCTTTGATCTTTTTCATCTCCTCGTTCTTTTGTTTGTAAGCGTACATCGTTGAACGTATCCCTGCAATTTCTAAAATAGGTGTTCCTCCTCCCGCTCCGTCTTTAAATTTCCTAATTTGTTTCATGCTTTCTCTAGAATAACATTGATGAGTAATTTCATGATCTGAAGTATCGAAATTGTGCAGACTTGTTTTTATTTCCTTATAAAACTCTTTACTGTGTATTTCATAAAAGAACGAATCAGTGTCCATGTATAGAATTCGTATTCTATCTTTAAAAATAGGTACCATTTCCTAGTAGTGAAAATTATACATTAATGTTTTTGACAAATCGAGAACCGCCATTCCCACTAATATTGGTTTATTTAAAAATATAGATTCACGATTCAAGTGAAAGATGCATAAATTTTCTGAAAAAATGGTTCCGTCTTTGAATCTTGGCTTTGCTGTTAATTTTCGCACTCGTTCTTCGCTATTAACCAACTCCATTTTCAAAAGGATTTTACGTTGCGTTTATCATCAATTTAAAAAAACGACTTTTTGAAATTATTGTTAGCCTTTCTTTCGTTTTTCAACGTTCCATTCTATATAATCTTGTAACCATTTAGTTTGTTTGAGTCGAATAACACCAATCTATCTTAAAAATTTTTAATCCCAAACGCATGGCTTGTGTTAGATTGTTGTAATGAGTAACAATTTTGTTTATGTTCTACTGTCGTTAACAATTTTTTATACTTTCCATTTGGGGGGATTTTCGTTTCTGGCGATAAAGGGAAATTTTTATAATTATCATATATATCCTGAGGGTAGTGGTTATCTGCTTCAATGAAATAACCATACTCTCTTTCGACTTCTATATCATCGATGATAATGTTTGGATCAACCCATACAAATTTACCTAGAGGCAGTAATTGGGTCATAGCCCACCCACCCATATGATTATTAACATCATAATATTATAAAAACGTAGTTTCACTTGTGTTATCATTTTCAGGCAAATCTAGAGAAATGATAGAACGGGAGAAGGAAACGATTGGATAAAGGTGCGGAATGTCCACAAGTCTAGAGACAAAGATTAGTTGTATGGGTAGAAAGTAATAAAGATATAGAAATGATGACGCTTTTACAGGAGAGGAATGTCGATCTGGGCTGGGCGAAGTGCAGGGTGACAGATCGTGTCACTCTGAAGCAATGCCTCAAATTCAGCGATCTGTCAGAAGAAACTCAGGTGTGTAAAGCGCGTTCCGCGTTTCCCCTATTGAGCAAGTAACGCCGCGCTCCCCCCCCCTCTGAGCGCATTCACTACCAGGGCGGAATTTCCCCATCTCTACCCCACATATTCCTTTCCTTCTCTCTCACCAAAAACTCACTTCAACATTTACACCTTGCGATTTTTATTTCGCGCCGATACTCTCTTAGTCCATCTCTATATCTTTCTCTTTCTAATTCCCCCCTTGAGGCTTGAGCGGCCCTCCTGAGTCGGTGGATCCCTCTCTTCCTCTCTTCTTACTCGTCCGTCCACCAACGTTGTTTACGTGGCTTCCGACTCCTTCTAATTTCTGCAGCACAGCTCGCTGCTCGAATCCTTCCCTCTAATTTTTCGACCTCTTGATCGATATTCGTCCTGGGAAGGTCCGACATGCTGGATTCCAGACAAGATCTTATCTTTATTATTTTATTTTATTTTTCTTATTACACATTACATAGTACTAAGCACAAATTCATTACCTCCAGCTGAGAGGGAATTTCAATTCCCTTTCACTCTGTTTACTCCGTGAGGGAATCCCAAATTATAATTATCTTACTTACTTCCCTGTAATATTGATTTCACATCTTCGTTACTCTTTAATTGGTTGTATTACACATAGATACCTTCTCAATTCATATTACATAGTACTTATTATATATATAAATTCATTAATCCCGACTGAGAGAAAACTTCAATTTCCCCTCACCCAGTTGATTCCCACCACATTAACACATATTCCCCCAAGTAAATTCAGTAAATTTCACGATTCACCTACTGTGAATTACCTACAGCTACACGCACATAGACACAAACCCCCCCTTTTTTCCCCCTTCTTAATTAGCAGTGAAAATGCAAGATACTAGCTCTGAAAGTATCCAAGTAGAGTGTAAGGACTTCCTTGTAGAAGTTCTTGAGGTCGGGTCCAGCATCCATGCGTGGACCAAAGACAGGAAAAGGTGGACCGAGTCGGCTAGTAAGTGGGTTGATCAAAAGATCAACCAAATTATGGGCTTGACGAACGAAGCCTTGAAAGATAGGGCTCAGTATAGATCGGAGAAGGAGGCGGAGGAAGCGGAATATTGCGCTTCCATTAAAATGCTGAAGAAGAAGAGGAGGGAGCTAGGCAAAAGAGTTAGGGAATTGGAGGAACGTTTAGAGAGGGCGAATAGAGTACGAGACGATAGGCTGGATAAGTTGATCGGGAAGTAGAGGGAATCAAAGGGGATCAATGCTGGAGAGAGTGAAAGTAGAGGTCGTTGATTTTGGGAAACTAGGGGAGGAAATTGAGGGAAAATTAGAGAAAAAGATCGGAGAGATTGTAAAGAGGAAATTAGGGAATTTCAGAAAGGGGATGATTCAGACGGAGAGTAGGGAGGCGAAGAGGAGGAAAAAATCCGCGGGGGAAAAACCGGTGAGGGAAAATTCAGCGAGGAAAACTGTAGCAGGGGAAAAGACGGTCGAGCGGCTTGAAACGGAGAAGAAGGGAAAACCGGAGGGAAATAAGAGAAAGGCGCCGGGCAGCTCCTACGCTGCCATGGTTAGGGATAGTCAGGCGAAAAATAATATAGAAATTAAAATCACGAAGGAAGTAGAGGGGAAGAAGATAGACGGGGGCTCGTTAAAAGGGGAACTCGTCAACGGGGTAAAATCGGTAGAGAAGGGTTGGAAGATTGCGGGAATTAAAAAGGGAAAGGATGAAGTAATTATTAAATTCAGGGAGGAAGGCCAGGCCAGGGAATTTTTGCAGGAGCGGGGGATTCTAGAAAAGGGATTTAAACCGGAAGTAGTGGGAAAAATTAGACCCTGGGTTGTTTTACACGGGGTTCTGGAAGAATACTCGACGGATACGGTCACAGAGGCAATAAATAAAATCGGGAAAGAGGGATCTTGTGTTATCCGCGCTTGGAAAAACGGGATGAAAGGTCGAAGAGATGTTATTGTAGAAGTAGAAGGGAAAGTCAGAGGGGTCCTATTGCAGGAGAGGAGTGTCAATCTTGGCCGGGCGAAGTGCAGAGTGACGGACTGCGTCACTCTGAAATAGTGCCTGAAGTGCATCGGGTTTGGCCATAGAGCAGCGATCTGCCAGGCGAGACTCAGGTGCGTTAAATGCGGCTCGGAGGGACATTTCTCTACGCAATGCACGCAGAAGGGGGTGGGTTGTGCGAACTGCCCGAGTAAGAATTGGGTTAATAGGATACATTATTCGTAAATTAAGAGTGGAACAGATTAATCTCGCTCGTAGTCGGCTGGCGACGAATCACGTAAGGAGAGTGGCTGTTGAAAGGAAGCTGGATGTGTTGCTCATTCAGGAGCCGTATGGGTTTGATAAAGGGTCCCTGGATTCTCAATCCGGGACAGAGTGATTGTTGGGCGACTCACGGACCGCGGAAATAATATGGCGGCCGTGGTCGTTTTGAATGAGGATCTGGACGTTTTCCATTTCTCGAATCTATCTGACAGATACTGTGTGGTCGTCGGCGTCAGTGGGCTGGGATTTCGCCAATGCATTTTAGTGAGTGCGTACTTCCAGTTCAGGCAACCGACGATAAACCACGTCGAGAGATTGGAACGCGTCCGGTCTTGTTTGAGTGGAAGAGCAGAGAATGTGGTTATAGGAGCGGATGTGAATGCGAAGTCTGCAAGATGCTTTAGTAGTAAAAGTGACAAAAAAGGGGAGCTCCTGGAGAATTTTATAGACTCCAGGAATCTCTGCGTGCTCACAGAGCTGGCTGTCTGGAGACCTTTTCTAATTGGGAAAGGTCTACGAATATTGACGTCACTCTGGCGGGTGGGTCGGCGGCGGCTAGGGTCTCTGGGTGGACTGTGTTAGACACAGATATTCCCAGTGATCATAGACTGATCGTGTTCGAGGTCCGAGACGACCAGCCTATCCCGGAGCGCGCAGAAGTACCCCCGAAAAGAGTCAGATTGGACTGGGGAAAATTCCGGACTTGTCTGGAATCCGAAGTCGGAGGTTCCCAGGACGAATATCGATCAAGAGATCGAAAAATTAGAGGGAAGGATTCGTGCAGCGAGCTGTACTGCTGAAATTAGAGGGAGCCGGAAGCCGCGTAAACAACGATGGTGGACGGACGAGCTAGAAGAGAGGAAGAGAGCGATCCACCGACTCAGGAGAGCCGCTCAAGCCTCTAGGGAAGAAATTGAATGAGAACGATATCGAGACGCGATGAGAGAGTATAAGCGTGAGATAAAAATCGCTGTAGTTTAAATGTTGGAGTGAGTTCTTGGTGAGAGAGAAAGAGAAGAATATGTGGGGTATTGCCTACAGGGTCGAGATGGGAAAATTTCGCCCTGGGATGGTAGTGAATGCGCTCAGAGGGGAGCGCGGCGTTACTTGCTCGATAGGTGAAACATTGAACCTGTGTATGGGCGAGTACGTCGTCCCCGACGAGAGAGAAAATGAGACTGACTGGCAGGTAAATATAAGAAGGGAGGTCGAGAGATTGGAATTGTCTCTCGACTTCTCTCCTGTGAGTGAGATTGAGGAAGCTGGCATCCGGTATGAGCTTGATCATTTTAATACGAGAAAGGCTCCCGGATGCGATAGAATGACAGTAAGAATGGTGAAGGAAGGATGGCCGTGGATTCAGGAAGATATTCATTGGATATTCAATGAGTCCGTGCGGACAGGATACTTCCCGAGAAGATGGAAAGAAGGGGAACTTATCATGCTTCCGAAAAGAGGTGATAGGGACCCTGACGAGGTTCGTTCGTGGAGGCCAGTCTGCCTGTTGCCCGTGCTGGGTAAAGTTCTCGAAAGAGTGATGCTCGGCGGGATCGATGGGCAGATTAGAGCTGGTCAACACGCGAACCAGTACGGATGTAGAAAGGGACGATCTGTAGATGATGTGCTGGTGAGTCTGTCAAAAGAAGTGGATGGGTCGAGTGAAAAGTATGTGTATGGATTATTCTTTGATATCAAGAGTGCGTTCGACAGACTGTGGTGGCCATACGCTAAATGGCGGCTACTCAGTCTGGGGGTGAATGGGACATGGTACCAGCTTTTAGCCAGTTACCTGTCAGAGAGAAAGATGACGATGAATCTTGGAAGGGAATTCGTGAGTAAGGATGCTTAGAGAGGATGTCCACAGGGCTCGGTATTAGGGCCGTACCTGTGGTGTATTGTGTGTAATCCACTTCTGGAAGAGTTGATTGAGAATGAAATAAAAGGACGGGCGTATATGGACGATCTGAGCTGTCTGGTTGAAGGACGCTCCAGGCTCCAGATTGAGCAGAAAGCGAGCCAGGCAGTGAGGATAGTGAGCGAATGGTGTGAGAGTGTGAAGCGGGTGGTGTCGAAAGAAAAATCAGCGGCACTCTTGCTGAAAGGCGGGAGGATGAATGATAGCCGTCCGCCAGTCATTAAGGTGGACGGAGAGAAAGTGAAGGTTGTGAAAGAGTATAAGTATCTAGGAGTGGTTCTGGGAGGAAAAACTGAATGTGAGAGGACACACGAAGTACGTATGTGAGAAGGTAGAGCGAACGTGGGCGAAAGCGAGGAGGCTGAGAACGAGGAATGGAGGCTACGGTACAAATCATTGGCTGAGTCTGTGTGGAGCTTCGGAGCTGCCTTTGTCTGGAGCAAAATAAATTTACGTCATTTGCCGACGTTAGTTGTTGTCTTCCCAGAGAAAGGTGCTCATGTCTTTGCTAGGAGCCTACCGTACGGTCCCCGAGGTTGCGCTGCCAGTAATGGCGGCTGTTCTGCCGGCGGACCTGAGGATTTATAAGGCTAAACTAAGGCACGAGTTGCGCCGAGAGGGAAGAGTCGTGTTAGGAAATAGGACTGTCGACGAAGATGAAGGCGAAGTTCTAGGTATGGAAGGCGTGAAAAAGGCAATCGATGAATACCTGGTGGCCTTTTGGCAGAGAGAAAGGGATGCGAGTCCCTCGGGAAGGAGAGACCTAAGGAGGGTCTCGCTCAAGCGGGACCTTGACTGGACCCCGGGAATGACTCAACTGGGAGCAGGGTCCGTGTAAGAGATATTTGAAAATATTGAGATTGGAAAGGAATGATAGGTGTGAGTGTGGGTCTGTGGACACGCTGGAGCACAGTCTCCCACTGTGTGCTCGCGGACCACCTGAGATATCCAGTGATGGTGAGAGTCGGTTGTAAAGGGACTGAATGGTCGGACGATTGGAAAGAATGGTTGAGGAGAGACGAGCGAAGGCCATTCTTGAGTGAATTGTGTGCGCGAATGTTCACTGGATATCGAGAGAGTGGTGAGCTGTCGCGGCCGAATGCGAGCGAGACGGAAAGCGGAAGAGTGGGGTGGGTTAAGATTCAGGGAAGGGCGGGTAAATACACACACACACACACACACACACACACTTTTTTTTTAACTCTGACTAGTTGTCTAGTAGTGCCGAAGGGTGAACATCGCTCCGAGGCCGCTCCGAGATTAGACGATTTTCACTGTGGATAGAAGGGAGATACAGCGTCGAAAATTGGCAGAGATGTGATTACATATTCTATCGATATATGTAAATTTTTTCAGAGGTCAGTCAATTAATTTTTTAATTATTAATTTATCAACAGAACGGGAGTTCGAAAATTGACGAAATTCGACGTTAGAGGTCTTGTTCTAGAGAGAAAGGACACGTTTACAGGAGAGGAACGTCAATCTGGGCTGGACAAAGTGCAGAGTGACAGATTTTACCACTCTGAAACAATGTTGTCTACTGACCGCCGCGAAGGGTGAACATCCTCTGAGCCCGCTCCGGATTAAGACGACTTTTATTGTGGAAGGAAGGGAGTTACAGCGTTGGAAATTGGCAGGTAGGTGCATTATTACATACTCTATTCTTGTATTGAATTTTTACACAGGTCAGTTAATCAGTTTTTAATTATTAATTAATTAGCAGAGCGGGAATTCGAACGTCGACGAATTCTGTCGTTCGAAGTCTCGTTAGAGAGAGAATATTCTCGACTGCATGCTAATCGAGTTTATTCGTCGATCGTCCAGTTATTTAATCAATTAGGGAGTTTTGTATTAATTAAAAGTTTTGAGTAAAATTGTAGAATCGCCCCACTTGGAACGAGTAGTTAACGAATTTTAACTAACATTACACACACACTACATTAACAGCTAACATTCGTCGTTCAAGGTTTTGCTCGGGTAAGAATATACTCGAGTGCATGTGATCGAGGTTTATTCGCCGATCGTCCGATTATTGAGGTAATTAGGGAATTTTGTACTGAATAAAAGTGTTGATTAGAATTACAGAATCGCCCCACTTGGTCGTAACCCGGCCGTGTGAGGTCTTTTCTTAGAGGTTTTTATTGTGAACATAACAGTGTTGGTTTCATTAAATTTCGATAATGATTAGCGGAGTTATAGCCGTTTAAATACATCGATAATTTGGCGATCGTAATTAAAAAGTCCCGGGGAGTTCATCGCCCCGCGCCACTCGTGGAGGGAATTAAGGGAAAGTTAGAGGGGGAGAAGGTAGAGGTAGTTGACTTCGGGAAGATTGGGGAGGAAATTGAGGGGAAGTTAGAAAAAAAAAATCGGCGAAATTGTTAGGAGGGAATTAGGGAATTTTAAAGATAGGACGGCTCAGGCCGAAAGTAAGGAAATAAAGAAGAGGGAAAAATCCGCAGGGGAGTAACCGGTGAGAGAAAAATCGGCGGGGAAAGTTGTAGCCGGGGAGAAGCCGGTCGAACGGCCGGAGACGGGGAAAAAGGGATGTAATTTTACAAGTAGAAGGGAAAGTCAGGGGGACGTTTTTACAGGAGAGGAATGTCGATCTGGGCTTGGCAAAGTGCAGGATGTCATATTCTGTCACTCTGAAGCAATGCCTCAAATGCTTCGGGTTTGGCCACAGAGCAGCGATCTGTCAGGCGAAACTCAAGTGTGTAAAGCGCGGCTCAGAGAGTCATTTCTCTAATCAGTGTACGCAAAGGGGCGTGGGTTGCGCGAATTGCCCGAGTAAAGCTCATACGAGCAGAGATAGGAGTTGCCCTGCGTTCCAAGCGGCGTTGAAAAAGTGGATAAATAGAATCGATTATGCGTAGAGTAAGAGTGGGACAAATTAATCTCGCTCGTAGTCGGCTGGCGACGGATCACGTAAGGAGAGTGGCTGTCGAACGGAAGTAGGATGTGTTCAGGAGCCGTACGGGTATGATAAAGGAATTCCTGGGTTTTCAATCCGTGATAGAGTGATTGTTGGGCGACTCACGGACCGCGGAAATCATATGGCGGCCATGGTCGTTCTGAATGAGGATCTGGACGTTTTCCATTTCTCGAATCTGACCAAGGATAGGAAAAGGTGGACTGAGTCGGCCAGTAAGTGGGTGGATCAAAAGATCAACGCAATTATGGGCCTGACGAACTTAGCCTTACAAGATAGGGCCCAGTATAGGTCAGAAAAGGAGGCGGAGGAAGCGGAATATTGCGTCCATAAAGGTACTGAAGAAGGTAAAGAAGGGACTCAGCAAAAGAGTAAAGGAATTGTAGGAACGGTTAGAACGGGCGAATAAGATACGGGATGATAGGCTCTATAAACTGATCGGGGAAGTAGAGGGAATTAAGGGGATGTTAGAGGGAGAGAAGGTAGAAGTTGTCGATTTCTGTGTGGTCGTCGGTGTCAGTGGGCTGGGAATTCGCCAATGCATATTTGTGAGTGCGTATTTCCAGTTCAGACAACCGACGATAAACCACGTCGAGAGATTGGAACGCGTTCTGTCTTGTTTGAGTGGCAGAGCAAATGATGTGATTATAGGAGTGGATATGAACGCGATATCTTCGCGATGGTTCAGTAGTAGGACTGACAATAAAGAGTAGCTTCTGGAGAATTTTATAGACTCCAGGAACCTCTGCGTGCTCAACAGAACGGGCTGTCTGGAGACCTTTTCCAATTGGGAAAGGTCTACGAATATAGACGTCACGCTGGCGGGTGGGTCGGCGGCGCCTAGGGTCTCTGGGTGGACTGTGTTAGACACGGATGTCCCCAGTGATCACAGACAGATCGTGTTTGTGGTCCAAGACGACCAGCCTATCTCGGAGCGCGCAGGGTTACCCCCGAAGAGAGTCAGATTGGACTGGGGAAAGTTTCAGTCTTGTCTGGAATCCAGCAAGTCGAGTGCGGCGTTACTTGCTCGATAGGAGAAAAACTGAATCTGTGGATGACCGAGTACGTCGTCCCCGACGAGAGAGAGAATGAGACTGACTGCCAGATAAATGTGAGAAGGGAAGACAAGAGAATGGAATCGTCACACGACTTCTCTGAGTGAGATTGATGAAGTCGACATCCGTCACGAGCTCGATCATTTTAATTCGAGGAAGGCTCCCGGATGATAGTGAGAATTGGTAAAGGAAGGATGGTCTTGGATCCGGGATGGTATCCGTCGGATTGTGATGATCGTTCGGATGAAAGGAATCTGCATTGTGGAAGAAAGGGGAAGAAAGGGGACGATCAACACAAACACATCGGAAAAGGAGGACGAGATAGGCAGCTATCCGAAAAGGAATGCGCTAGCATATAGACGTCGACATTTTACTGTTTTGTACAAAAAGATCCAAGGTGTTATATCTTTGCGATTCATTTCGGTAATTTCATAATTGTTTAAAAAAAATTTTTGTCTGAATCTATCCTGAAATTTCTGAAATCCTTGTATGAAATAACAGCAAGACATAGAAAATTATTTCGCAAAATGCTTTCGCACATTTCAGAGAACAATATGACAGGTTCATTATCTAATATCATAAGTCAAATTGCAGAAGACAAATCCATCGACTTTGACAAATTTCGTAACACCCTATTTAATAATTACATGGATCCGGCAAATTTATTTTCATTAAAATTGAAATACTTGATGCGATCACAGGGCTCCCAGGAAGACTTACGAGAATTTGTAGATACTCAAGTATTGTACGCAAAGATTTTTGGGGAAATAACAGAAGACGATTTGATAGACATAATCAAGCAAAGAATTCATCCAAACTGTTTATGTTTGTTGAGAGAAAATTTTAACACTCTAGCAGAATTATATGGAGAAATATCCCGATTGGAATTACGAATGGCAATTAGAGAACAAGTCTCTCATTCGAAAAAACATAAAATTAAACCAGAGATCTTAGATTCTAATTCCAGTAGCGAAAGTGAAGTAGAAAACAATCCAGACTTAATGGCATTCGGATATTACAAAAAAAGTGTTCCTTTTTAAATCTCTCAAAATGCATTTCATAGCCCGAACAAATCTTTGTCGAAAAACAGAAATCATAGGGATAATAGGTCAACTTATCACTGTCGTACTTGTAATTGTTTTCCATCGATGAGAGGATTAACAACCGAAAAACAAATCTATACTCACGGTCGTAGTAGACCTTACGTTCCCGAAAATAACATATTTTTATCTAACAAACGCGAATTTATAGATAGGAACGATTATCGTACAGAAAATAATAACAAAAAATATTATAATATGGATCCAAGAATGTATTATTATCATCATAATAATCCACAGAATCTGAAGAAGAATCACTACCTTAAAACACGAAAGTATCGCCCTTTTAAATATGAGCAAAATCATCCAATTTTTATACCATACGCTCAACCACAATTTCCCCCATCATTCAATAATTTACATTCAGTCCCGCATTTCATGTGTCAGCCGCAACAACAAACTAATGGGAACATAAATGAGCCAAAAACTTATGCACAGGCCGTAAACCCAAATTCGCCATCAAACAGTGGTAACAATCAATCAAAAAACTAATTAACGATAGAGCTTGTAACAGGCTCTGTTACAATGCTCAAAATATATTTCCTTGTAACTCTCTTAAAATTAAATTAGCTAAATTAGAATTAATGGCTCTTGTTGATACCGGTTCCTGCAAATCATGCATTTCAAAAAACATATACACTCAATTAAAAAACAAAAATTTACAACAGGTTACGGACGAAGAATTAATTTCAATAAATTCCGAAATTACCAAACCGATAGATTCTATTAAAGTGCAGGTCAACATTAATAAATATTCTTAGATTCATGAATTTCTAGTTCTGCCATCACTTCCCGTTTCGGTAATATTGGGCTTAGACTTTTTGCATAAAACAAAATTAATAATTTCTCCAGGTGAATGTCGAGCATGGTTTCACAACTGGATCCTTCCACGAAAATGGAATTAGGAAATCCAAACATAATTTCGATGAACCTAGCATCAGTTGTCATTCCCAAAGATGCCTGTTAACGTATTTCCAAACGAAATATCCTGAAGTGTTAACCACGGCTATTGGTAAAACCCATGTCATGACTGTGCATTTGCGGGTGTTAGATAAAAATATTCCCCGTTCAGAACCGTACCCTTTAAACCCTATTCAAATGCAAAAAATGAAAGAAGCTATTAAAGAGCTATTAAGGTATGACATTATAGAACAATCGAGCAGTCCTTTTGGTTCTCCGGCAATTCTTATAAAAAAAAAAACCAAACTCGGAAAAAATGCGCTTGTGTATAGATTATAAAAAAGTAAATAGTAAAATAGAACACATCATTGGCCATTACCCCCTATAAGAAATGTTATAGACCACTTACAGGGAGCAAAATATTTCACCGTGATAGACTTAAACAAATCTTTCCACCAGATTCCACTTGACATAGACAGTAGAAAATACACGGCTTTTGTTACTCCCTGGGCTACATACCAATACAAATATGTTCCTTTTGGTTTGTCAGTAGGCTCAACCGTTTTAAGTATTTTGATAGAAAAATTATTTGGAAATGTAAAATTTAAATTTTTGTGGAATTTTATTGATTTGTTAATATATTCTTCAGATCTTACTAATCATTTAAAACATGTAAATTACGTACTATCAACTCTTAGTAATGCCGGATTGACTATTAATCCAGATAAAATTCAACTTGTGCAAAAAGAAATAAAATTTATGGGACATATAATATCACAAAATTACATAAAAGTCGACCCCGCCCGAGCTCAATCATTATGGGGTATAACACCCCACAAAAATTTAAAAGAACTGCAAGGATTTTTAGGTACTGTGGGTTACTATAACAGATTTATACATCGGCTTTCGGAAATATCGTCCCCATTAAATGACTTAAAAAAGAAAGGCGCTAAACTAGTATGGACAGCGGAATGCCAACAAGCTTTTAATGACATCAAGACCATTATGCAAAACCCACCTGGCACTAGTCATGCCCGATTTTTCAAAACAATTCATAATTGATACGGATGCATCTGCCATTGCCGTAGCTGGGTTTCTATCTCAAGAACATGACGGACAAAAAATTCCAATTTCTTTCACTTCTAGAACTCTTACCAAACATGAAAAGAATTACAACGCATGCGATTTAGAGGCACTAGCTGTTATTCA
>CM077109.1:117551-161492 GCA_039619505.1 Cimex hemipterus
GCCATTGAATCAATGCAAAATCAGGGAAATAGAGTAGTTTTCATGTGGATTCCTGGACACTGCGGAATATTTGGCAATGAGAAGGTGGACCATTTGGCAAAGCAGGCCATCCTTAATGGAATTAAAATTACAAAAACCGCCAAATCCGATGTGACACCTTGGCATAAAAGAAAGTCTTGGCAGTTATGGCAAATGGAGTGGGAAAAGACTTCTAATGTCAAACTTGGGGAGATAAAAAACAGTGTAAAACCTTGGGCTTTATCTCATAGAGGTTCCAGGCATGAAGAAGTTGTCCTTGCTAGGCTCAGAATTGGTCAGTGTAGGCTTACTCATTCTTATCTCATGGCAAAAAAAGATACTCCAATTTGTGATGTTTGTGCAGAAAGAATAACAGTGAAAGACATTTGGACAAATTGCAAAAAATATGTAGCAGAAAGAAATCGGTTGGAAATTCCAACCAATCTCAAAGATTTGCTTGATGATGATTTCGACCAAATACACAAACTAGTAACTTTCCTTAAAAAAAACTAAACAAATCTCGGAATTTGAAGATAAATAATATAATAATTCATTCAAGTTCAGTATGTAAGAATCTGTAATCCAGTTTGGGAGCCCATCTGGTGGCTGTTGGGCGTCTCCGGGGCCTACCCTATGATGCTGCTGGGGCCCTGGTTCCCATTATTTGGGGGGGGGGGATGGTTCCTTGTCTGTGGCCTGCTCAGCTTGAATGCTTTTTAAGACGGAAAATGACCTAAAACGGTTGATTGCCTTTTATAATTAAAAAAAAAAAAACTTTTTTAGTTTTTTGATGTTTCTTTAGTTGAATCAATAAGTATTATTTCTATTTTAATTGCAATTTCTAAGTTACACCATTTTAAATGTATTGTTTAATTGTTTTTATATATTTACGCAATATACATATGAATTCAATTAATTATAATGTTCAATTAGTATAATACATTCAATTAAGACAAATTACTGATCAATATGGAAAAACAGGCCCCAATGTTAAATAGTTGCCCACGGGCAAAAATCATTTGTGTTAATAACACACCTGTATTATTTATACATAGAATATGTCAAATAACCTATAGTTAACGAAATAAGAGAATTTGTCTTGAAAAATTTATGTTAGTTATGTAAAAGCATAAATGCTTAAATTGATTGAAATGAGTCAGAAGTGGTACGACTATTGGCCACCATGTTGTGTTACAAGTTGTTACCTTTCTAACGATAGTTTTTTTCTTATCTGCATAACAGGTAATCTGTAAGTAAAAATTCTTCTGTTTTTATTTTGAATTTATTGTTGATAACTGATCAAAAAAGGTCAAACTTTTTGTTTTACCTCAAAAATGATTTCGAGAAATGAAAGGAAAATGAACGGAAGTGGGCGATATGTCGACGCCCCTTGAACTGTTCGACTCATTAAACTGTTTCATTTCCAGAGGACAATTAAATAAAATGACGGATTCCAAGTATTTTACGACGACGAAAAAGGGCGAGATTTTCGAGCTCAAGTCCGAATTGAACAGCGATAAAAAAGAAAAAAAAAGAGAAGCCGTCAAAAAGGTATGTCTATATGGCCTTATTGTTCCAATTAAATGTTTCTCTGGAACTTAAACTTGTTAGGATAAAATATTTTCTCATGGGGGGAAGATAGTGATAAAAAATTGATTCAAGTGTTTTTCGGCCTCAGGTGATTGCTTCAATGACAGTCGGCAAGGATGTATCCGCCCTTTTCCCAGATGTAGTCAATTGCATGCAAACTGACAATCTCGAGCTGAAAAAGCTGGTCTACCTTTATCTAATGAACTACGCCAAAAGCCAGCCCGATATGGCTATCATGGCCGTCAACACGTTTGTCAAGGTAAAAACGCCAAATTAATAAACTGGAAAGAATAATCAAGTGAAATGCTTCAGGATTGTGAAGACACCAACCCATTGATCAGAGCACTCGCAGTTAGAACAATGGGATGTATCAGAGTCGATAAAATCACTGAATATCTCTGTGAGCCTTTGAGGAAATGTTTAAAAGATGAGGATCCTTATGTGCGCAAAACAGCAGCTGTCTGTGTAGCCAAATTGTATGACATCAATGCTCAACTCGTTGAAGACCAAGGTTTCCTTGATCAGTTGAAAGATCTTCTTTCTGACTCAAATCCTATGGTAACAACTTTTTTTAAATGCAATGCAGTAACATCTAGATATTTTGTATAGCCGAGAAAATGTTGATCTCTTGAAAAAATCTTGTTAAATTGTATAAACCATTCCCTTTCAGTCCCCTGTGTAAGTTTTCTACCTTCAAAGTCAACAAAAGATTTTGTATGTAGTTTTGCATTAAGTTCCCATGAAACGTATGAATGGAATAAGGCTAGTGGTTTCCTTATAAGGTTGGACTAAGCTTCATGACATTTAGAACAAAAGGACCTTTTGTGACCAATGGTGGGTGTTCAGAATTTATTTTGTTACTCCCAAAGCCATTGTATCAAAATAAACCACATGCTTACTGCAATGAATAATGCTGGCAATACAGGAAAAAAGGTAATGACTACTACAATAAAAAATGGCCTCAGAACTTGTTGTTTCGTCGTTCACATATGTGTACATAAGTTCAAACAAAACATTGACGATAGCACACACAGTACAAAAAGTGTATGATTTGTATGTAGAGAGAAGAAAAGACTTTGAAGTTGGAAATTTGAAGTATTTCTTATTATCTGTGACAGTGCTCGATACAGTTCTGGATAACAAGAGTATACTTTATGTCTAAACCATACATGAACATTTTTCCACAACATTCCAACCAAATCCTGCAAATTGTTTAAATTAATGTAGTTTACAGACCTGATAATATAATCACTACAAACTTGGTACACTTGGAAATCTAGACAGAGAATTAGGAGAAATCCTAACTATATAATTTTATTGTAGGTTGTAGCCAACGCTGTTGCTGCTCTTTCAGAAATGAATGAAGCTAGTGTGAGCGGTTCTCCTCTGGTTGAAATGAATGCTCAGACAATAAATAAATTGCTTACAGCTTTAAATGAATGTACAGAATGGGGACAAGTGTTCATACTTGACTCTTTGGCCAATTACAGCCCGAAAGACGAACGAGAAGCACAGAGGTTTGATGCGTGCCATTTTGTTTAAAAATATATATATCTTAAGTGATTTTATATTATAGCATTTGTGAGAGGATAACACCACGATTGGCACATGCCAATGCAGCGGTTGTTTTGAGTGCAGTTAAAGTACTGATGAAATTTATGGAGATGCTGTCTTCAGAATCGGACTTTGTTTCTACCCTGACCAAGAAACTAGCCCCACCTTTAGTCACCCTGCTGTCGTCTGAGCCCGAAGTACAGTACGTTGCTCTCAGAAATATAAATCTGATTGTGCAGAAAAGGCCAGATATCCTCAAGCAGGAGATGAAGGTCTTTTTTGTCAAGTACAACGATCCAATCTATGTCAAACTTGAGAAACTCGACATCATGATTAGGCTCGCATCTCAGGCCAATATAGCTCAAGTTCTTTCTGAACTTAAAGAGTATGTCTCTTGGTTTTATTATTTACATATATTTTTTCACTATTAAAAAAAATTGTATTACAGCTAAAATTTAAAAATAATCTGTTTATTTTATTTAACAATGTTTTAGGTATGCAACTGAAGTAGATGTGGATTTTGTTCGGAAAGCTGTAAGGGCAATCGGTCGATGTGCTATTAAAGTAGAACAATCTGCTGAAAGATGTGTTTCAACATTGCTTGACTTAATTCATACAAAGGTAATTAAAAAATTTATCAATTATTTAATTTGTGTTAATTGATCAATTTTTAGGTTAATTATGTTGTGCAAGAAGCAATTGTTGTGATTAAAGACATATTCAGGAAATACCCCAACAAGTATGAAAGCATTATCTCGACTTTGTGCGAGAATCTGGATACGCTAGATGAGCCTGAGGCTCGTGCTTCTATGATCTGGATCATTGGCGAGTACGCAGAAAGGATTGACAATGCAGACGAACTTTTGGAGAGTTTCTTAGAGGGTTTCCATGACGAAAACACCCAAGTGCAGCTGCAGCTGCTCACCGCCATAGTCAAGCTTTTCCTCAAACGCCCCACTGATACTCAAGAGTTGGTCCAACAAGTCCTCAGCATGGCTACACAAGACTCGGACAATCCGGACCTGAGGGACAGAGGATTTATTTACTGGAGGCTTCTCTCAACAGATCCAGGAGCAGCTAAGGAGGTAGTACTAGCTGAGAAACCACTGATCTCCGAGGAGACTGATCTTCTTGAGCCTACACTCCTCGATGAGCTTATATGCCATATTTCCAGCCTTGCTTCTGTTTATCACAAACCACCGTCAGCCTTTGTAGAAGGTAGAGCGGGATTGCGTAAATCCTTACCTGCCAGGTTTGTCTTTTTTTAATTTTTTTTTTAATGACATTTGATATGTTTATTAAATGTTTGGTTACTTATTGCATCTAGCAATTTTAGATCTGGCTCAAATGAAGCAGTACATGAACAAACGAATGCAAGCCAGGCACAAGTCATTCCGTCGCAGGATTCCTTGATTGGCGACTTACTAAGTATGGACATTGGTGGGCCTCCGGTGCCTGCACCTCAACACCAGCCCCCAACAGCACAACCTGTTGATCTTCTTGGGCTCGATTCTCTTGTAAGACTTTTTCCTTTACTGTTCAAATAAAATCTTAATTCTAATCTGTAATTTCAAGTTGGGAGGAGTCTGTGATACAGCACCAGCAGCAGTTTCCCAGTCAACGACTGGTCTACTTGGTGATATTTTTGGAATCACAACACCACAGCCTATTGCTTATGTGCAGCCAAAGTCAATCTGGTTGTCTGCTGAAAAAGGGAAGGGGTGTGAAATAGCAGGAACCTTCTCTAGAAAGTAATAATTTTACTTTTAAAAATCTATTGATTGTATGATATTAAATTAAAATATGTGCAGGAATGGGCAGATCAGCATGGATATGATGTTCACAAACAAAGCAATGCAACCAATGACTGGATTTGCCATCCAGTTGAATAAAAACAGGTATTTTCGTTACCATAATTTTAATTATAGAGAATACTATTTTTTATAATTGTAAGCATTAAGCGTAGAATAAGTTAACAAATTTTTTGTTAGCTTTGGAGTCACTCCGGCTAGAGCATTACAAGTTGTAAATCCTCTGCCTCCTGGTGTTTCCCATGAGACATCATTACTGCTCAGCACAACAGGAGCCATACAAAGAATGGAACCGCTGACCAATCTACAAGTATCGGATTTTTTTAATCAAATTGTAAAAAAACCAAGATGATAGAATTTTATTTCTAGGTCGCTGTGAAAAACAATATAGACGTGTTTTACTTTGCCTGTGTCATCCCAATGAATGTGTTTTTCACTGAAGACGGACAAATGGACAAGAGAGTTTTCCTCTCCACGTGGAAGGAGATTCCCGCACAGAACGAAGTGAACTACACATTGAACAACGTGCAGGCGAGCGCAGGTGACTAAACAATTGTCTCCCTTTATCCGAGGCTAAATCTAATTTTTAAAATCAAGTTTTTAATCAAGAAAAAAGTCAATGGCACGAAATGGTTTCGAATTTATCTTGACTAAAAACTATAATGAATTGTAAATAGTGAATCTAATCTTTAAATTCAGATATGGTGGTTCAGAAGATGCAGCAAAACAACGTTTTCACAATTGCAAAGAGAAATGTCGAGGGACAAGACATGCTTTACCAGAGTATCAAGCTCACAAATGGCATCTGGGTCCTCAATGAGTTGAAAATCCAGCCGGGAAATCCGGATATAACTGTAAGTTTTTTCATATTAAACATCGTGGAATATTCATTACAGCTCAGGTATTTCTTACAGCTTTCCCTCAAATCGAGAGCTTTAGATATAGCGTCTGGAATTTTCCAAGCTTATGATGCCATACTTCACTAACCTGTTAGAAATAAATAGATTCCACACAACTGTAAATGTGAAGGTAAAGAATATTTATTAATTTTACCCAAAAATTGTATTGGTAAAAAGAAATCAAATGTGGTAATCTCAATTCATTCCAAGAATGCTACTTTTTATTATTCATATTATTATTGTGTATTATTAATCATCTAACAGACTGTGGGAGCTTTGTGATTCTTCATATATTTAATTTTATTATACATCATTTCAATATATTATTGCCAAAGTGATATTGCATTAAAATTATTATAATGGCAATATTGTTATTATTTTAAAAATCATGTTTATCACAATTACAATATGTATGATAAACTTAAGGCATATTTTACTCATTACCCCAACCTACTTATCTCCTTTTTGACATTTATAGGAAGGGCAATTTTGTTAAATACTTCTACAGTATGATTTTTATGGTCATTTATTTATAAAAAATAATACTAGCGTGTTATGATAATTTCAAAAATATATGAAATATAAAAGCATTTAGTGACGTAATTTGGCCATTTTTTCTTCGAGTTCTTCTGCAGTGGGAAGGCGTTCAGATTTTAAGCTGCTTGTGCCAGCAGAGGGAGCTGTAGCTACCTTTAAAAATAAAACAAAAATTGAATATATTTATTTTGTAAAAAAGGAAGAAAACAAGTCCTTACCTTTCCTGCTATTTCAATTCCGATTTCATCGAGTACTTTATTAACATACATGTCACATTCTTCTTCATCACCTGATTCATTGAGGATGTCATCCAAAGTGTCATTAACTTTAAAAGAAAAATGCAATTTTATAAATTGTTAAATTCACTAATTTTGTCATCCGCTTGACCAATTAATATATTATAATTAATTAGGGTTTTTAGTTGAGATAAAAAATTCAATGGCACGAGCAAAACTGGCAAAATGGAGGGAAAATTCAAAAGTTGGGGTTGAGATGGGATGTTTGTATCTGAGTGGATTGAGCACTCAAGTGGTAGAGCAGCGGTGTATCTAGCCAAAGATCGTGGGTTTGAATCCCACTCGTGCCGTTTTATCTCAACTAAAAACCTTAATTAATTGTTTATAAATTGTTTTTGCATTTTTCCAAATGCGACTTACTCATCTCTTCAGACATGTCAATTTTCATAGATGCATTTTGGAACGCTCTAATATCAGCAGCCATTTTTTCGGGTTTCATCACCGCATTTATATTTTTCATTGTAGCAGCTGTTGTCGATACGGCATCAGACAATTTGGCGTTAACACCCATCATACGATTCTGAGATGATATCCCTTGAATCTCAAAACAAAAAAAGTCAATTGTTTATTTGCAAAATAGATTTTAAAATAAACAGCATAAACATTAAATAAGTGAGATAAGGCGTAATAGCACCTAATTAGATTGGATTCAAATTGTTACTTATATTCACCTTCGAGTTAAAATTTAAAGATCGGTTCTTTTGTTTCCTGAGCTGGACCAACTGTTTTGCCAGAATTTTGCATGCTGCTGTATTTCCATCTTTTGCTGCTTTCTTTATTTCTAACTCCTGAAAGAAAAAAAAAGTAAATGCTGATTTCAAAGATTAACTTTACTGAAAAACACTTTAAAATTACAAAGTGTATCTCCCTCACAAAGATGTCAGGAGTCACCATCATAAAATATTTTTCTAAAGACTTTTTAAAATTAAATTAAATTTTCAACTAAAAAACAAACCCATTGTGCATTGAGAAATATTATACCATACTCCTTTTTTATATATCATAAAAGGTTGAACAGCAAGTATATGAATAATAGATGTAAAATTTGAAATAGTCTAAGAAGTGTTTTAATACAAATTGCAAGTGTGTGGTCCGCCAGAAAATGCTTTTCTTCTAAAGTTAAAAACAAAATTTCACCACAATGAAAGTGCATCATCATAAGTTAAATATCTATTATCTTGTATCTTGAAGCATAATAGATTTTGACAACTTGGAAGTCAGTCCTTTATAAATTATCTATCAACAAAATATAAAAATGAGGCACTGTATGAAGGGAATTGAATCAATTGCAAACAAAAAATTGATAATTATATGTTTATTAGTAAATTAAATTTTATACAGCAAGTGTCCAAAAAAAATTTAAACAATTTAAAAAAAAATTTTTTTTTTTATTAATTATTGCTTATCCAATTAGGTAGAATTCTGATAAAAAATTTCTAAGGAACCAATTTTACTTATTTAATTACTTTGAATTGATAAGTTTGATCCCAATACTAGCATGATATTGTGTACAAATTTTAAAAAACTGTCTACTCAGACCCAAATAAAATTTTTGTTGAATGTAGAATTTGGGGTGCCAGATTCGCAGTATGTTAATAGAAATTTAGGGGTCTCTTCTGCTTCTTTGAAAATAATTCTTTCAATTTTACAGATCATCTTGGTCTATTGTTTTTCCATATGGCCATCTTCAGTGGGTCTGTATAATCTCGTGGTAGGTTGGGTGCCTGTGTTTGTTTATCAAGGCCTTTGGTGGATTAAGTCTGGATTTTTTTATTGTTCTGGCCAATCTTTTTTTTAATGTTTTATTTTTAATATTGGAGTTTTGAATGGTGTGAATGATTGATGTAATTTGTACAGTGAAACTTCCCTTGAACTTATAAATCCCTGGCATCTTCCCATTTTTATAAAGCAGACACTCCCCATAGTGGATGTGGACAGCTTTTTCAACTATATTCTGATTCTAGAACTCTCCAAAAGTGGGTAGTAGTGTCCAAAAAATGAATGTTTTCTGTGAAACAACATTTCCCCTAGGTATTTTGTTCACTTCCAATATTTCCAAATAGTCCAATATATTTTGATTGGGCCTCCTTGAAAACATGTTTATGTCACTCTTTAGTGCATTTGATGTTAAGATCGAAAAAAATTTTAAGAAAAAATTAATATAATTAAAGCCGAATAAAAGCGAAATACTAAGTGTATGAGACTTGGTTACAAAGTTTTCCAACGAAAAAACCTAGGCAAGTGAAATCTTAAAGAATAATAAGGAACTTTTAGATAAATTTTACATGGAAATGACTAATCCTGCATATTTTCCCCCTAAAAGGTATAATACTGACACAAACCAGAACGTATTTGAATGGTTTTGCAATGACTGAAAAATATCACTGTCTGAACAGCTTATCCAAGAAAAGCCATTAGAAGTTGTAAAGCATTTAGGCTAAATGAATTTTAAAGCATATAAAGATGGCCTGACAAATTTAGAACATAGCAGAAGAATTTTTTTAAGAGGAGTGAAGGATAGTTATGGTTGTACAAAACAGGATGGAAACCCTTAAACAATATTGCACCAATTTGAAACTGAAAAGCATTTTTAATTGTAATGAAACCACCTATTTTTTTAGAACACTTCTGAATAAAACTGTACATTTAAAAATTGGTGCTGTCTGTAAGGAAAATGGTTAAAGGAAAAGCTTGATGAATTTGAAAAACTGTATGGTGCCTAAGAATCCTCAAAGTTTCAAAGGTGTTGATAAAAATTATTTTTTATTTTTTCTCTCCGAGGGCTCGCAAAGGTCATATCAACCCTCAGGGGTTTCAGGGGTGACGGTGTTTTTTTGAAAAAAATGTCCATTTGTAAGGATGTCAGGTTTGAGTGCAGGACTGCTCCACTCAAACCCAGGTTTTTACCTTACAGTGATGCGTGTCATGTCAATACTTCAACCAGTTAAACATGACCATCCTCTTCATACAGTAATAAACATGGCCAGAGGGTTACTTCACAGAATGATTATCCTAAGCCATGAATCATTTCACCACAAGAACATAAAGATATACAAACAGATCCTCCATAACAATCTCTACCCTAAACACATAATTAACAGAATAATCAACAACTACAACTCAACACTAACACCATCCATTATTACTAATAATACTGCATTAAGCCTATCAAATACAAACAAACCGGCACCAAAATTTTTTCACATAGTCGAATTTTTTTCAACAATTTAGCTTTTCTTTTCCTATTTATCCCCTTCTATATAATCCTGAAAGGATAATCTAGCCGAACCATTACCAACGTTTTTCCTTTCATTGGTTCTTTTTACCTCACAGAAGCTGTGCCTTGTACAAAAATGTCATTCTATACTTACTATACCGACATCCTTCCCCACACTTAAAAATCCAACATACATAAACTCAAAATAGCAATATCTCACTGGCACTCTCATCACAACACGCAAGAATGGCACAATTACGCAGAAGACAAACACTTTGAGTGAGTAGAAATACTTTGACTGAATATAAAAAATATATTTTGCATTGTATAAATGCAGTTTTTTCCACATCCTACATGTATTTGTTAAGTGTAAACAATGGATGTAAATCCCAGGCCCTGAAGATGATCTCATTAAAGATTGAAATGCTGGCGTGACAAAGCAAATGTTTTTCTGAAACCTATATCAAACCAGACTGCTCTCATGATTTCTGAATAAGTGTTTTTAAGTAAATTCGTTCACACCAAAAGCTGAAACACATCAGACTTATTAGAATCACACAGACACATTGAAAATGGCAGAATGTCAAAATGTGTCATCACTGTGAGGATAAGCATACCAAGTTGACCGGTAAGAGTCAAATTACAGGTTCATTACCCTGCATACCACAGGATTTCCCAAAATAATTATTTTGCCTGCTGTTCTCAAGTTCTTGTGGTAATATCAAACCCTGGATTACATTCCAAACGTCTTTCTCTAATAATTAAAAATTATTTAGTGTGTGGGATTTGCTCTTGTGGGTTCTGCAGGGTGATGAACCTCTTTGGTTGTTCTGGAAAACGGCACGAAGCATAAACATTTCTGACAGGATGAAAGAGCAAGGATAGGCAGGCCAATATTTGTCAAAAACGACCAAACTAGTCTTTTGAACCCACCTAAAATTTCGCAAAATGTGCTTTTCTTTCAACTTCTTTTAATCAGCCAAAAGTATCGCATAAAAGAGGATTTGAAGTAGATCCACATTAGCAACAGGTGCTGCCCAATGCATTATCTTTTAAAAACAAAGTTGAAGCATCGCTTTGATTGATTGAGAATTGTGACAATCGTAGAAGTGGTTTTGTGCCAAGAGTGCCTATGCCACTACACCGGAACTAGTAAAACTCTATTATAAATAAAATTATAAATAAATACCAATTTTTTTTCTTCCCTTTCGATTTCCCTCTTCTCCCTTTCAACGTCCCTGGAAGCTTTGCGAAGATTTTTCTCGTTGGCTCTCTGTTGCTCTGCAACAAGTTACAATGAGTCATCCTGCCACTCAGTCCATAAAGTCAATTGTTACCTTTAAGCGTTGGTTGTTTGTTGAAAAACCAGTCCATTCTGGTTAAAATTAAAAACAAAAAGCACAATATCAAAAAAATGTTTCAATATAAGAATGAATAAAAGTATTTCACAAGAGACAGTTTGGTGGACATCAACCCATGTCAAAACCTTTAGTGTGATATCAAGTGATATCAAATAACTGGCGCCTTGAAATGCCATTTCAAAACAGCCAAAAATCGATTTTCCAACAAATTTCTCATCTTTATCAGCCAAATAAAGTGTCCATTATAAATTTATTACGATCTTTTTAGCTAGACCAAATCATATTCATGAGCGTCAAAACAGTAAGTTTGTTCAAAATTAATTAATTTGTATTAGACCAAAAAGGTAGATAATGGTATTGTAGAAATCGATTGTAAGACGTTATCAAAGACAATTTTGAAACCTCTAAAAATTCTAAAATCCGCTGGCTTTTGATTCGGTTGTGCCGTTGTGGGCCATTTTCATGAAAGTCATGGCCACATTTTTTGGAGAAGTGATCCTTCCTTCATCGAGGGTGTTTTTTGACAATGACGACTCCGACTTCGAGGACGATGACGTCCTCCAGTGCTCCAATAATTGGTTCGTCCTGGGTTTTCAATTAAATAAATATAAACATTAATTGACAACCGACTAATTCAAAATAATCATGATTTTGTTTTATATTGTTCCCACAGTTTTAAAATCGACCAGCAAATGTTGTTAAACAGAAATAAAGGTCATTTTGACTTGAACGGAAACTTCAATGTTAAAAACTAATTGGGTTGAAGCAGAGTGTTAAGTGTTAAGCTGCCTGCAAGTCATTCAACCTTGTCATCATCCTTAACTCTCTTCACTACAAGATTAGAGAATCTAATTGTGCACAGCAAAATAAATAATAAAATTGCATTTTTGAAATGTCTGACAGACCAAAACAACAAGGATAGGTAGACCGTGGCAATAAACGATCAAACTATGATATTAGAATTATGGATAGTTCATATTATGATAATTGACTAAATCATGTATTTTTGAAAAACTAGAATCTTGCTGATAAGGTTTATTATGCAATAGTCAATTTTTTCTTTTTTCTTTTTTTTTCTGCAAAAATAAAATTGAGTAATACTGTGTGTGATGTTTAGAATCCGTTACTTGATGTCTATTTTGAGGTCGTGAGATGCCGTCTGGTGTGACTTAGCTTTTAGAAAAATATTTTCTTTACCATGCCAATGTTTCGATATTTATTGAGATCATCTTCAGGGCCTGGGATTTATAAACAAATGTTTGTAAGATGATCTCAATAAAGTCCAAAACATTGGTACAATAAAGAAAATATTTTTCTAAAACTTATGTTACACCAGACCGCATCTCACAACCTCTAAATAATAATCGTAAAGTAATACTGTTATAAAGGAGAGCTTAATATGTGACTTCCTGCTATGTGTTATACGTAAGGGGCTATGATCAGTTTACAATTTTTAAAATATTTTTTGAGCCTTTTGGCAGGTTGAATAAAGATTTTAAAAACCATTTCCTCCACTGAGACCTATTTAGATCTATGGAATGCCAATAAATTGATAACATTACATTGAAAAGTGCACTTTTTAATATAAGCCAAAACACTTTTCAGTGCCTCTTTCAGCTCCTCTTTTGGTATGAGAATTGCCTTATAGAAATTGCTGTATCGTAACCAGGCTACTGCTTCACATTCATAAAGCATATGTGGCAATGTCCTGTTCCTCCTGGCAGAGTCAACATGTTTCTGTCTGCTTTACACATCATCTTTTAGGTGGTAGTTAAAAGGGTGTAGAGGCTTATAAGTTTCCTCAAATGCTGCCTGCTGAGAAGTTCTTTAGTCTTTCTTTTTGGGAAATTTATAAATCTTCTGGCTTTTGCCCAGTGTTTTGATTTTTTCTTTCTCACACTTTTATTATTTTTTCAGTATTTGTGTTTTTGGTCTCATGGGTGAGAAGGAAGCACCTTTTTTGGCTAGTTGGTCAGCCTGTTCATTAACGTCTTTACCTTCATGTTTGACTTTAATGTAAATTTGCTGTTTTCCTAGAGCCATTAGTGACTTAGGCACTCCTAGATGTGTTTTAGGATTGCAAACATGTATGCTGCCAGACATCAGAGTATGTAAATGTATGCCTTTCATATTTATCTTATTTAGCTCTTGTAAACAGAAAATAGTTGGGATTAATCCAAAGACATTTGCCTATCGTATGGTAAAGACCTTTTACCCCTACACCTCCACACCTGTTGCATCCATTTATGTATTTATTCTAGGGCCCCTTCCTGAAACTAAGGACTACCTTTCTTCCAAAAGTATATTATCCATGAAGACTTGGAAGAAGGGCCTGTCAAAGTTGAGTTTTATTCACATTTTATCAGGTACAGTTATAGCCATCTAATTTATTTTAATTCTTTTCAGCATTTTTTAGTGGCTTCTCCTTAGATGTGGCTTTATCATTGTCAATCCCAAAAGCCGCTTCTTGTACATAAATATGTAATAAGGTCAAGTGCAGTTTCCTTTGTAGTGGGACAGGTATGCATTGCCTTTCTTGTATGAAGACATCATCATACTTTTTTTTTATCTAACGGTTCACAAATAAGTATCCAAAGGCTTTGCTACTATTCAAACTGATGATGCATTTGTGATATTCTTAAAGAAGCAAATTACATAATCAATCTTTTGTTGTTTATACAAACACAAAATTTAATCAAAATTAATTTCTCCTAGGATGGGAATATCTCATGAACTTCACCACATCTTTTTCCAGCTTCCCAGAAGGATAGAGGCATTTCCATTGGGTCTGAAATATATGTAGGCAAGAAAAAGAGGTTGCTAAATTCATTAAATATTTTGTAAGACTTAATGTTGAATTTGTAATTGACATAAAAAGTGATGATACATGTCATTCGCAAGTGGAGGTTAGAAAAAATTATCAGTTAGTCATGTGTCTGAGAGTAGGGGATTGGTTTTAGTAACAGTGTTATTAAATACTGGAATAATGGAAATTCTCTCCCCAAACCGAATGTTTCAAAAGTCTAAAAAGATTCATAACCATCCTACAATTAGCCTGTTGCCCATAATGATCAAAATCTTTAATAAAGTCGTACTTAAACACCTTTCCACTTACTTCATTTCTGTAACCTTATCCCCGATCATCAGTTTGAGTTTAGACGTTATCATTCCACTATTGAGCTGTGGCATTGCATTGTAGAAATTGTAACTGCTTTTCAGCAAAAGTTGTGCTTATCTAGTGGATGTAAAACAAGCCTTTGATCTGATCTTACACTCGGGGTCACTCTGGAAGCTTAAGTTTACCCTTTGTTTTTTCCTTCGGACGCCAACTCCTCATCTTAACCAACAACCTTTCAAATTTTCCCTCTTATTGCCATATTTTCTAATACCATGGGTTTGAATCCCGCTCATGACACTAATAATGTTAAATACATATATGGATTAATTTGTAGGTTGAGGGGCCGCTGATTCAAACTCGAGACGTTTATTGTTGAGCGCCAAAGCCTAATCCATTGGAGACATTGACCCCTCACCATTAATTGTTACATCACCCTTTTTTAAAATTTACAATAAGAACAATTAAAATGAAATGAATAAATATTAGAATCCACTATTAATTAATGATTTCACTTTTTTTGTTCTTAGTGTTACTGATTATTCCAAATAAGTCAACCCATAAAATGTGTTTTAACATCCCAAAACTTTAAATCATGTAAGATACGGGAATTAAATTAATCTGAGAAATGTGTGGTGTTTAGTGACCGTAAGCCAATGATATGGTCTGGTGTGATGTAGGTTTTAGAAAAACATTCATCTTCAATGTGTCATTCTTATGAGTTGTGTTGAAAGTCAACTGTTCAGTGACATCTACATGGAAATCACACTTTGAGCCCTGAAAACGATCTTAATTATGATGGAAGCATTGGTATGATAAAGAAAATGTTTTTGTAAAACCTATGTCACACCAAACCACACCTCACATTCTACAAATAATCTTTAATTTGCGAGTTATACTTTAAACTAATATGTATATTTCATTGTATTACAGCAACTTACTTGAGCTTAAAGAACTCTTACCTAATGCTTTAACTGAGGACTTTAACCTTTTGATCATCGCCGAAGGGAATGTAGCTAAAGGTGAATACAAGATTTTAATTTTTTCTATTAAGCCTTCATACTGTTATAAATTTTTTTTAGGTTTCACCGATAATTACCTGCTGGAATTGCCAGGCTTGCCAATTGCCGAAATCAGTCTCAAGCAGGATGAGGTTAAAGAGCCGATGGACATTATGGAAGTGAAACCACCGAAGACGCAACCTTCATACATCTATTCGCTCGACTTGCATACACGACTTGTGACTGTGTCTCCGACTATTAATCTCACCCTTGCCAACAATTTGCTTATTACTGTAAGTATTTTGATTCTTTTCAATAGAGTCATTAAAATGATTTTCAAAATGTGACTGTATTAATTTTTTTTAAATCTGTCCAGTTGCAGGATTTTATACAGAAAAGTAAATCTGTGGTCGTCCTTTGCAATAGGCCGTCAGCAGATTTTCGTTGTGATTCAATAAATGACCTCCCTCCAGCATTTATCAGGATGCTCAATACGTCGAATTCCGATTTAGAAGGCATACCCCCTTGTCAAATGCTGGAACAGCCCAATTTCATTTCTGGATTCGCAGCATCAGGTATTTTATTTCCATATAATAAAATTCAACAGTTGTACAGTTTTGTATATATTTCAGTTATATCTTGGTGTGAGTGCACACGAAAAAACTGTAAGCTTTATATTGTCTACACCGACAGGGCTGTGGTCGATTCTGTCACTCTAAAGCCATTTGTCGACCTTTTCACAAAGCAAAACCAGCTCAAAGGTCTCTTGACTCATACCCTTGCTGCAAGATTGTCCACATCTTCTGAACAGTGCTTTATGTATATGTAACCTTATTTTGTGTTTATATATTTTTTAAAATTTACTTTGGTTACAATTAAATTGTTCAAATTTAAGTGTAAGGCAAAAAGAAAATAATAGGAAGAAAACATTACCAGGTGGTTTCCTTTTTTATTTTTCATCCATGCCATAAACTACTATTTTAAAGTAAGTTAAAGTAAAATAAGTTCAATTTTACATTTTAAAATTGGATGTACTTGAAAAAAAGAGTCATTTTTTCAGTACCAATTCTTATAAAATAAAAAATTGTAAAAAGCTGACTAGTTGTATTACAAATTTTAAGTGTTATTGTACTTGAACTTAAGAAGGTCATGATGTCCATGTCAGTAATATTATAAAGTTGACCAACCACAGACCACATGCTGACAAGACATTCTTTATACCAGAATTTACATCTTCACTGGAAAAAAAAAAGAATGCTTGAAATCAACACATGCTCCTTACACAAATTATTTAAATGTATATTTAAATTGTGATATGTACAATTAAACAGGAAAAAAGGTTAGTTGAAAGGCACTAATTCTTATTTACAGGTAGTTGTGAGTAAAACAATGTTTCTTGTGAAACGTAGATATGATATCTTTCAGGGAGATCCATGAAAGAATTTATCTTTGTATCAATTTTTTAAAATACAATGAATAAATTGCCTGTTTGTTTACTCACCTGTTGCTAAAATACATATAAGATTTAATAAAATACAATGTTATAATAAATATATTCACAAAAACATAATTTGGAAATTTTTTTTAATACTATTCACAATTGTACACAATTCATAAATTAACAAATATATAAAATACACATATATTAATTATTTTTTCAACATTAAAAAATTTGAAACAGTCTTAATTTATAGTCTAACGGTGATAGAACATTTAGTCAAATTGAATCAAAATTTATCAACACAAAGTGTTTCCATGTTACTATTGTTTTGTTCCCTAATATACAAGCCAATATTTTGGACGGGTAGGGGGATTTTCATTCTTGACTCTTTCAAAATTAGAAATTAGTTTGCCTAATGCATAAAGTAGAATTGAGCGGCGGTAAAGAATAAATGCATGAATAATATCATTTTATCGGCGAGAACTGACAGCTCTAAAAACTACACAAATGATTTAATACAAATATACTCAGTTTTTAATCAAATTTTTAAACTTAATTTAACCTTCTGAGGGCTCTCCATACATATTTGTGTATTAAACATAAAACTAGGGCCCTGTTATCTAGTGTTATATAATCATTATACAAAAAGTCACTAACAAATTATGTAACATGTGGTGATTAGTGACCGTTAGTTGATGATTATTCAGAAATCGTGAGATGCCATGTCGATACCAGACCGCATCTCACAATTTCTGGACAATTATAAAACTTCAGTTGTATCCAAAAAATAGACAATAATTATCAAAAATACTAGATTATTTTTTGTTTTATATCCTTAAAATTATATTTGTAAAATAAAATTAACAATACTTGTATCTACAACAAAGAGAGGAAAATTTTGTTTTCTTGTTCAATTCAGTAGTTCACATCAACAATTTTTCGTCAGGCTTCTGCATACTTCTGCCGATGGGTTCATGACTTCACATTCAACATCGATCTTCATTCCTGAAATGTAAGATCCAACAGACAAGTCACCCAAAACAATTTCTAAATTTTAATTCAACACAAAGACAATTTCTGTTTGCATGACTTGATGCCATGTATTATGTTAGTAACTATGCTGGCAGCTAATGAGTAATAAAATGTCAGGTTTATGGTGTCATTTAAATAAGCTGTTATAAGAGAAATGGTTTCTGAATTTGAATGACACTCAATGCCAGAAAATCACTGCACTTACCCGCAGCTGATCTTCTTCTCCAACAAGATTCTTCCTAACTTACCATATTCTCTACCGGTAAGGGTGTAAACCATCTGAACCAAAAACAGTGCAAAAATGATTCTTTTGTTCTCTCGCACCGTCATCAAATTCATTTGTCACAGATTTCATAATTATAGTAATTATATTAGTAATAATTAAATTATATACAATTATTATAAGATTATGTAGACATGGCACTCATGAGCGTAAGGTCCCAGGTTTGAATCCAGCAGCCCGGCATTTGAACCTGACATACAAATGGGCTTGTTTTTCTCAAAAACATCAGCACCCCGACGGTTGATATGAAAAGTATTATTTAGTTTAAAAATTAATGTATTTAATTTCTTAATGATTGTAAAAGGAGGTGTTAGATAAAACTAAAAGTTATTTAGTACAGTGCTCTCACCCAAATCCGAATATTCCAGTAATCCAAACTAGGAAAAATTCAAAAAGTACAGAATATTTTAGAAGGGGGAGAAAGCATGAGTGAGAAGAGAGTGATGAGGAAGTGTATGGAGGGAAAAAGAAAAAAGAGAGAGTGTGCGTGAGGGAGTAAGTAAGAGAAGTGTGTGTGTGAATTAATATCATTTCATTTACTATGATAATGTAATATATAAAATAATGATAATGCAACTATATAAAATGTATATATGTAAATATATAATTGTATTACATTATCCTAGTAAATAAAATGATATTAATTCACACACATAATATTATAATATAATTATATATATTTATATTATTATATATTATTTAAATAAATTAAAAAACTGAGTTTTAAAGAAAAATTGAGTTTACAATGTGTATTCTATTAGTACACCAATTTTTTAAAATGTAATTTAATATTGTGTGTGTAATTAATCATGCATGATTTTTCAAAATGAAAAGTTTGTGTTATAGGCAGGATTTTAGCCCATGATCTCTGGATCAATAATCAAATTCTATAACCACTTGAGCCTTCATGACTTCAACATCTTATGCCATTTTGATTTCTATTTATTCTAATTTAGAAAACTGTGACTTCATATAGAAGCATATTTTTATTAAAGTAGTATGTTTACAGTTAAAATAAATAAGTAAATGGCAAATCAAAACAAGAAGTTTGTGGCATGGGCAATTGAAGTCACACTAGCCCAACTTTTTAAGGCAATGGAGTATTGACCCAAAGAACGTGGGTTCAAATCCCTCCTGTAACACAAATTTTTCATTTAGAAAAATTGTGCATAATTAATTGAATGTATATATCATTATTACTGATTATTCGGATTACTGAGAAAGCCCTGTATGTGGTTTATGATCATTTATTCAACCTATATACCAAATGTGTGTTGGGTTATGATCTCACCGATTATATGATCTCAATGCATACTAATTATGATATTTAGTTATGATATATGGATAGTTAATGTATTGATATATGACAAGTAATATAATTTGTACAGAACATTTTGTCTAGTGAAGCATGTACCATAGCGCAGGACATGTTTTCATATTCCTGCTCCTTTCTTCAGTTTAATTATGCAATTATGATGAATCATAAAAATTTTATACATTATAGTCCAAATAATTCACTAAGGTTGGTGTGAATGACCCATTTCACCTCTTGCCTTCTTCCTTCGTGAATGATGTTTGTTTGTGATAATTCTTTTGAAAATTAAATAACAAAAGATGCACACTTCAGACTTTATTAGATGACCTTTTAACTGTTCATTATTTTAACAGATTTTTGAATAAATGTACACTTATTCTATTTGTTTTGTTTACAATAAATTACATTTTTTTTGGCCTTGAACTAGTGTACATCTAGCCAATTACATAATTTGCTGACCTTTATTGTATACTTTTTCCATTAGACTAATTTGGCTATCAATGTATTTTTATGTTCACTATGTGACTGCTACGATTTATCATCTTATCATCAAGGCACAATTTTTTTTCCAATGGATACCAGGAACTGGAGGAGTTCTCTCCTGAGCACTGCAGCTGTACAGCTTATTGTGCTTTATCACTGGCTCCATTTTTGGGGGCTTGCAACACAAGTGTGATTTTGAGCACCCGGTGTGCCGGTGTTCTTCCATTGAAGATACTCAGTTTTGAAGGGGGTTGGGACCAAATTGAGGGTTGCTGAGATCTGATCCCCCCTCCTTCCATTAATGAGTGCCATGACAATTTCTTTCAATTGTGGCCACCAGTCCCCTTAGACATCAGAAAAAGTCCAGATGCGACAGTGGGGATCGAATCCACAATCGCGGGATCTACTAGCTGAGAGTCGACCACTCGACTATACCCCACTTTCAGAAACCCCCGGAACACAAATTGGGCAAGGTTCACTGAAGTGCTAACACACAACTTAGACCATGCAGCAGTGAAAAGAGTACCAAAGACCTGCAACGAACTAGAACTTGCAGTCAAAGAACTTACAGGAAGCATACTTGACGCATACGAAACAAGTTGCCCTGTAAAAATCCCAAAAAATAGACAAGAACCACCTTGGGGAATGCGGAACTGGGCGCATTAAGAAAAGAAACCAGGAAGATGTTTAACAAGGCCAAACTAGGAAACAACTGGGGAGAATATAAGAGGTTACTCACCTCATACAACCATGCCATCCGCAAAGCGAAAAGAGAGAATTTTCGCAAATTCTGTGGAGAAATCTCCAGTTTCCACAGCAGCATAAAGTACTGGCAAAGGACAGAGTAGATACAAACACTGCCTTAAGAAATGCAGAAGGCAATTATACAGAAAGTATGCAACAAAAAGCAATGCTCCTTCTGAGCACACATTTTCCAGGCAGTACCCTCAACACCTCCCTAGAAAATGTAAAAGCAAACAATCCCAAGAAAGAAAATTGGAAAAAAGCTGCTGAAATAGTCACAGAGAAGAAAATTCTCTGGGCGATCAGCACTTTCACCCATATAAAGCACCAGGTACAGATGGAATATTTCCCATCCTGTTACAAAAAGGAATGGATATAGTAACTCCAACTTTATTATGAGTATATAGAAGCAGTCTAGCGCATTAGGTTACATACCACAGATATGGCGTAGGGCAAAGGTAGTCTTTATACCGAAAGTGGGGAAAAAAGACCCCACATCACCCAAATCCTACAGACCAATCAGTTTAACATCTTTTCTATTAAAGACTCTTGAAAAGCTGATAGACAATTATATCAGAATGACAGCACTGGTAAATAAACCCCTCCACTACTGTCAACATGCATACAGAGCAGGAAGATCAACAGAAACTGCACTGTACCAGTTAACCAGTGATCTAAAAGAAACACTGGAAACAATAGAGATAGCAATCTGCACGTTCCTTGACATTGAGGGAGCTTTTGATAATGCGTCTCACACATTAATAGAAGCCTCCCTAAGGAAAAAGCACGTAGACCAAACCACATCCAAATAGATTGGAGAACTGCTAAGAACAAGAATAGCCGGAACAAATATAGGAACAAACACTATAGAAATCAGAACAACAAAAGGATGTTCCCAAGGAGGGATACTATCACCTCTTTTATGGAGTCTAATGGTGGACGAACTGCTCGAAACCCTGAACCTCTCGGGTATAAAGGGTCAGGGATATGCAGATGACATAGTCCTGACAGCCAGGGGCAAATTCGAGGAAACCCTCTGCGACATAATTCAAGAGGGGTTGAAAATTACAGAGGAATGGTGTAAAAGTGCAGGCTTGGGGATCAACCCAAACAAAACAACCATAGTCACTTTCACATGAAAGAGGAAGCTAGATCACATGAAAGAAATCAAACTCAACAACATTGTGATAGAAATTAAAAATGAAGTCAAATATCTGGGCATCACACTAGATAAAACACTAACATTTAAGAAACACATCAGCTCCACTATCACAAAGGTGACAAGAGCTCTGATGGTGTGCAGAAGAATGGCAGGAAGAATCTGGGGATGCTGGCCAGAGACCCTGTTATGGATGTACACCGCAATAGTAAGACCTCTACTTACATACGGAGCTATAGCTTGGGCTGATAAAGCAGAACAAGTCACAAAAAGAAAAGAACTCACAAAAATACAGAGACTTGCATGCATCTGCATAACAGGAGCAATGAGAACATGTCCTACGATTAGCATGGAAAAAATATTGGGTCTAATCCCCCTACATCACATGGTAGAAAGGACAGCACAGAAAACCACAATTAACCTTATCAAAGAGAAACCTCCAACAGGAATAAAACTGAAATGGAGAGACAGTAATAAACTGTGGAAAAACCATCCATTACTCATGGCTCCTAGGGATGACATGAACAGGATGTTTGAATTCAATCAAAAATTCCGAATACATCTGAGCACCAAAAAAGAATGGGAAAGAAAAGAAATCAACTCCTTTACAAACACCATCCTTTGGTACACAGATGGGTCGAGAACACAGGAGGGTACAGGAGCCGGAGTATTTGGACCTGGCATCAAATACTCGGAACCCATGGGAAAACTTACCAGTATCTTTCAAGCAGAGATTCACGCAATAGAAAGATGTGTCCAATTCAACCTAGATAAAGGATACAAAAACAAGAATATAGCTATCATGTCAGATAGCCAAGCAGCCATCAAAGCACTAATTGCAAACATCATTAGTTCAAAGATGGTGCTGAACTGCAAAACCAAATTAAATTTACTAGGTACGCAGAATTAAGTAAGCCTCTGCCGGGTCCCAGGACAGATGGGTGTAGATGGCAACGAGAAAGCGGACACCCTTGCAAAGAAAGGGGCAGCTACACCGCTGATAGGACCTGAACCCTTCTGTGGCATAGGAATCCACACTATCAATGAACATCTCAGACAGAAGGACAAAAAGAAAATAAGGGAACATTGGAATTCGCTTATTGGACACAGGCAATCCAAGAATCTTCTAACCAATTTTGGGAAGAAAGAAATCACAGAATGTGTCAAAGGAGGCAGGAATAAACTGCGAATCCTAACAGGATTCCTAACTGGACACTGTAGACTAAATGGGCATCTAAAGAAAATGGGAATAATCCAGGATGGCACATGCAGATTCTGCAAAGAAGCAGAGGAAACACCAACACATCTGCTAACAGACTGCGGAGCGACATTAGCCCGTAGGAGGAAGTGTTTTGGGATGTACAATGTGACCATAGAAGAACTTCAACCAATAAAACCGGGCCTACTTATCAAATTCCTTGATGAAATATGACTCACCAATGTGCTTTAGGCAGAGAACGGGGGATACAATAGCTCTTAAAGGGCGCAGTATACAACACCCTGAAATATCATCATCATCATCATCATCCCCCACTTTTGTAACTAACAGACGACAAAAAGTTCTTGACATTACTCTACTAGCATTAGCTACCTGCTATGTTTCAAACCGGATAGTGAATTGGGTGGTCCCAGGGAGATATCTAACTCACACCACCGTCTCATATGTACAAGTTGACAAGACATGTAATGAGGGTCAGAACTCCTGAAACAAGGATTGGGGGAAGTATGGTGAGTTGCTGGACAAAAGTACACTAACTGCAATAGCTAGCACTGGAGGTTTAACCTAATCTACAAAAAAGACTTAGGGGATCAAATTGCAGAAACAACAGTAAAAGACCTGATACTTCTAAGAAGAAGGATTGAGTCTATTGAGTGAACTAAAGAACTAGGAAGGTACAGTAAACCAGAAGGCTGCAATGCCTGGGGAATACAAACCCTGTTTCCCTAACCATACCATACCCTGTACATTGTACACAATTCAAATTAGGAGTAATGATGTTAAATTATCTAGTGATTAATTATATTTCAAACATAAAATAAATTCTGATTAGAAAATCTAAATCATAATAAATTAATTTCAAGCACCCTCATAAAAAATAGAAGGTTTAAAAAATAATAAAAAATATATAAATTAGCAATATATTTAGTTGTTTTTTTAAAAATTAAATAAATAAATTATCACAGTTGTATAAACATTAGATTCTCTGATAAGAATACAAATTAAGTATATGCCATTTTAACTGATAAATATTTTGTTTGTTCCTGAAAGATTGGCAACTTACCCTCTCTATCTTCTAATTTGAAACACCTAACCAGCGAGAGGGCAAGGCCTCCGACAATTGGTGGAATACCAGCGAGCAAGAATGGCAGTGTATACGACTGAGTGTGGTCGTAGATCAGGCCTGAAATGAAAAAAAATTACATTTAAAAATGGAAAAACTTCATATTATCATTTATTTACCTGCTAACGGAGGTCCAACTGTCAGTGGGATTGAGCAGAACCCCAGGAGAAACCCAATCGCCTGCCCTGCACCAGACTGGCCGCAGATGTCAAATGCGATCGGGCCAAGTAGAGAAATGAAACATCCGTCAAAAAGGCCCATCCCAAGTGCAATCAGCAGTAAAACATAAAAATTGTTTGTTACTGTCATCAACATGGTCAATGTACCAATTACAACAAAAGAAACCTAAAAAATATAATCACCAATAAGCAAAAAGTAAAACATATAAAAACCCAATAAACAAATGATTATTAACTATAAATATTAACCTGCTGAAGGAATATTCTGTCTATGTTTGGAATATCGGCAATTTTTCCAAAAACTAGCCTTCCTATGCCTGATGTGCAGCCGAGGCATAAGACCAAAAGTTTGCCGTCTTCACCTTCGAATCCTTCATTTACAAATTTAACCTGTAAAGCATTTATATTTACATGAGCTATTTCAATTCTATTGTATGTAAACCAAATAAAATGTACCATGTGAACATAAGGCACAAAATACCCAAAAAGGGCTAACGGAATCACAAGGGCCCAGATGACATATCTTTTATTCCTCCAAATATCAGCGTTCAAAAGTGATTCAAGCTTCTTTTTTTCTATTTTCGCCTGTGGAAGTGGCTTGAAAAGAAGTGCACATAGCATCAACCCTGACATAAGGAAGCTCAGACATCTACGTAAACAAAGTTTAACAGTTTCTATTCAACTCATTTTATCCAATAAACTAATTTTAATTTTACATTAATATTTTTAAGAAGAGCAGGATTAGAAAGCATTTTGCTGTTTTTAAATGTTGTTTATTTACATACCTGATTGTGTTGGCAAGTGCAACCTTTAAAAGCAGCATTTGGATGAGGTAAGGCATGACCATCGTAAAAACTGAGCTGCCCATGGTCACAAAACCATTCACAAGGCCAAGGTACTTTCGGAAATAGTGGCCAAGTATGACCAACGAAGGTGTGTAAGCGAGAGAAGCACCAACGCCAAACATCACCCCATATGTTAGGTATAGAGCACTGACCTAAAATATGAATAGCATTGAAATGATGATCATTAAAATAGATAGAATTTCAGTACATTGTGTGTGAGGAATGAGGAAAGAAAAAGGCCAAGGGATGCCAGGAATCCACCGATCAATGTTGTCAACCTCACACCGATCCTGTCTGTCATTATCCCGGCTACAGGTGAAAAGAAGAATGTTGTCCCAATTGCCAATGAACCAACTAATGCTGTGAAATAAATAAAATAAATAATAAGATTGTATAAAATAAACAAATATTTCATTTGCATGAAAATTGCAATTTTCATGCAAAAGATCAGACTGCTGATAAGTGATCAATTTAATTTTTGATTTGCTAATAAAATTCTTTGTTTGTTAGTAATGATAACACTTGTTTTTCTTAAATACCTATTTTATTCTTTTTTATAAATGACATCATTTTTAGAATCAAAAATGCGTATCAGTGATATTAGAATGAATAGAAAGTTTTAGTTTTCATAAATACGAGCGTTTAGATCAAATACATTTTTAATTTCCTAAAGTAAAACAAAAATTATCTGTGTACTTTTGTAAGATAATGATTGATATTAATTGTCCAAAATAGAAAATGTGCTAAAATCACAGTTTCAAATTTGAAATGTATAGAAATGTGTGGTGATTAGTGACTGTAAGTCGATGATTATCATCATCAGAAATCATGAAATGCAGTCTGGTGCGATGTAGTTTCAGAAAAACGTTTTATATAGAATTAGGTATAGAATGACATTTTTGTATAAGGAGTCAGCATCTTTTAGGTGAAAAGAGCTGACAGGGGATAAATAGGAAAAGGAAAGCTAAATTGATGAAAAATTAGACTATATAAACAAAAGTTTGATGTGTGGAATGTGATGAATGTTTTAGATGTTATATTATACGTTTTGTGTGATGTGATAATATATGTGTTATTGATTTTGAATTGAATTAATGATACTGGCATAGCTGCCTGAGTTTACATGTGTCTGTTCTGTAATTGATGCTGTGTTTATCTCGGTTGATATAAAAAGTTACATTTATGTTTGTTTTGTTTTGCGTGTAATATTTTTGGATTGTTGAAGTCAAAATTGTGTTTGTGTTCAAACTCAAAAGTGTGTAACTTTTTAGAAATGGTTTACATCAACCGAGCATAACCGACACAGGATCAACATTAGAGAACAGACACATGTAAACTTAGTTGTAGCTATGCTACTATCATTAATAAAATTCTGTATATAAACATAAAACAGCAATATCTCTCTGACACTCTCAACACAACGCAAGAATGGAACACTTATACAGAAAACAAACAGTTTTGAGGGAGTAGAAATACTTTGATTGAATATAAAAAATCTATTTTTTGCATTATATAAATTCCCTTTATTCCATGTCCTACATGTTTTTGTTAAATTTAAACAATGTTTGTAAATCACAGGCCCTCGAGAACCTACATCACACCAGTCCGCATCTCATGATTTCTCAATAATCTTTGAAATGTATATTAATGAGATAATAGACTAAACCCGCATGTTACCTGAGTGATGCTGGACGGATTTTCCGGCGCTACCCCTCACAACCAAGTTCCAGCAAACTATTTTCTTAGAAATTATAAAAGGATGTTCAATCGTTTTTTTTTTTTCTTTTTTTTTATAAAGACGGTTCCTACTCACATTAAGTTAGTAGTTAGTTTCGCAACAATCCGGATTTTGAGCCATTTAGCTCGTCAGGTTGAAGGGATTCCACAAACACGTCTCCTCGGCATGAATTGCAGAAGTGAACCCGCTGATACCCTCACCAACGCGACGTTACAATAAGGAGCTGGGTTTTAATAGCACTCAATTTGAACGGGCGAAAATTCAAATTGGGCGCCATTAATACCGGAATCACTTCTGCAATTCATGTCGAGAGACGTGTTTGTGGAAACGCTTCAATCTGACAATGAGCAAAAGTGCTCGAAATCCAGATTGTTGCGAAACAACTTAATGTGAGTAGGAACCATCTTTAAAATAAAAAGTATTTTCTTTGTTTAGCATCAAACAATTCCTCCGAGAGAAAATTATTTCCCATTTAATAAACGTTGTCTATTATTTTGTGTATATTCAAAGGCCGTTTGACGTTTCTGATGAAGTCAATATGCATTCATCCACTTGTTGACTTTATTGGTTCTCGAGTCTTTAAAAACAAGAAACGATATCAATCCCTCGTCACTTTACAGTATTGAATGTTTCATTTAAAGCTTTTTATCTACCGAGATAACTCTATGGCGTGCAATGGATCAATTTCCTCTGAAAATTGTGAAAGACCCAAGAGATCAATTATTGTTAAACCATTTATAATATTTTAAAGAAGAGTAAATTAATTAAACATATTTGTACTGCGGAGTGTGTTGTATACCGTGGAATTTCACCCGATGTGCTGACCTTAGGGTGTACGTCATCGGGGCAGTTCACCTGTCCCATTATGAGGCTGGGTTGCTAGTATCACCTTAAGCCAAATGCCCAGGAGAACGTTGTTTCCCAACCAACGGGCCTTTCGAAATTAGGCCATTTCAGGCCCCAGCGCATGCAAAATATAATCTATCTAGTCTAAAATTAAGTTTTATAATACAGTCACACAAATAAATACATTCTTTTCTATATTGCATTCATTCTGATTAGTAGGTGGAGTATTCGATATTCCTCCATCGAACAACACAATATTAATAATACGATCTAAATTCTGGTCGACTAGAGGAATACACGCACTCAATCAAAATATATAACTAAAAAACATAAAACAGATCTATATACATTAAAACAGAGTCCTCCACGTTCTCCAAAACAGGGGACCAGAAACTCGCTACTGTGCCCGATTCATAAATTCGGCGGCTTGCTTACACGCTCTCTGTAGCGAGCCAAGGCATGACAAGCTTCTGTTTTATGGGATACACCGAGCAACTTTTCTGCATAAGGGCATATGCGTGCCATATTCAATTAATATGCAATTTTTATTCTGGAATAACATTTTAGTTGGACATCATTTTTAATAAGAAAATTCATTTAAAAATCCCTGTCGTAATCTGGAACAGGTTGTGGGATTCACCAAAATACAGCAGGGCAAAACAGAAGATCTGGGACAATGAGATCATCTACTATACAATAATATCCTTTTTAAAACGTTTGAACGATTTAAAGTAAGTTCGTTTATTGTTATTTTGCAAATTGATATTGTCGTCGTTGCAGTTTTCCGTGTAATTTGTGCAATTCGAAGAACAGGACGAACCCTAGAAATTCAGTCGACAGTTCCTTTTGTGGTTTGTCTCCATGGACGAATTGTGTAACGCGTTTACGTACATTTTCTAAACAATCCCTGGAAGGAGGGGCTTCTAAAATCGTTGTGTCCAGCTTACTGATCTAATTTTAGCACCCTGGGTATAAAAAGGCAGTTTGCCAAAATTGTTTGGACCTGGAGACGCATCAGACAAATAGCTTCCGTAGGCAGAGCGATTGTACGATATGAAACACTTCGGCACAACTTTTAACAAGAATTACTTGAATATAATTCCTTCAATGGCAAATAGTTCGACAAAATCGGTTGAGAAAGCCCCCAGCACAAATCACTATTCTATTTAACCTACTTAAGAATAAAGTATGTGGAGAGAAAATTATACAAAGGATATTTTTCTTTATGATAAAAACGATTTGTTTTTCCAGTTCGATAGTAAAAACAAATTTTGAATAGATAGTACAGTATAAGACACTCGTTTACTATGTAATCTTATCGGATATTTTATAACGAGAATCAATCGTCGAAATAACGCAACTATTTTTCAAGAGTCAATACTGCAGTCAAGTGGTTGGACGCAAACCACAGTAACGTACAGAAATAAATGATCCTAGGAGTGAAAAAATCATCAACAGTTAGAGTTAACAGAAAAGTAGCTTATCAGCTTCTGATCATTTTGGCCTATATATCCTCGCAATTTTGGTCTGTTATTAGATGCGTTTCATCTTCCGGCCATCGTCAGGACCATAGAGGATAAGACAAGACGGAAGAAAAAGAAAGCAATCTAATTTACCAAAAGCAGCCTAATTTTGGTGAACTTGAGTATGTAACAATGAAAATTAATTTATCGACCTGCTGGATACAAGAAGTTTTTTTCAAAGGATCTTAGGAAGAGGTCAAAACAGACCTCCTTACGGTTTTCGTCGAGCGTTCGACAGTTTTATACTGTCATCTTCCGGGTCTGTTTTATTATCAAATAAACAAAACAATTATAACATGAAAAAACAATAATTACAATAATAATTGAATATCTTACATTAAAACCTTAACAGGAATTTAAATAACATGGCGTTTTGGGCACAGAAGTACAATGATTTTTAGGTGAATTTTAGAAATGAGGTAACCTTTTTTGACCACATTTTTAATTGTATCGGTATTGTAATTTCACCTATAATTATTTATGTTTTCTCAATTTAAATTAAAATTTAGACAGAAACACTTTGAGTGAGTAGAAATACTTTGATGGAATATAAAATATATTTTGCATTGTATAAATTCACTTTTCCAAACTCTATATGTATTTTCTAAATGTAAACTATGTTTGTAAATCCCAGGCCCTGCATATGATCTCAATAAAAGATCGAAACGTCGACACGATAAAGAAAATGTTTTTCTGATACCTGCATCACACCAGATCGCATCTCACGATATCTGAATAACTATCCATTAACGGTCACTAATCTCTCTACACACGTTTATTAGATCACTTCCAGACGCTAAGACGCGTAGTACTGGTTATTATCACAATAAACACTGTGATCTATCAGTTTTGTGCGTATAACTAAAAAACCTATCTGTTATTAAATTTTTACGACTGATAAAAACTAGGGTCCGGTGTAAGTGCATTGTTTTCTTGTTTCGAAGATCAGAAAGTGCAAAATTTTAAAATTAATTTTTGATTACGAACGTAATTTGGCGTTTTCCCGACTATGGGCAAATTTGGCGTAAATTCCGACAATATTTAGTGTGATTCAAGTTCATTGATCAGTAGGTTAAGACGACTAGGTTTGATCTTCCGCAGAGGTCCGTTTAAACTCGCCTTGTGTAGTGTTGGCTAGATTTTTACATGCAAAGTACGTAAAGGTCTAACAAGATTTTTTCTCTCCTTTTAATGATGATTATTTTATAATTATTTATAAAATGATCGAAAATTAATACTTTCACAAAGAAAAGCTCAAAAACGAATGGGGATATTTATAATTTATCCTTATTCTATTAATTTTAATTTTTTAACTGATATATTTTTGGTAGTTGAGAAACAAAATAGAAAGTACAAACCAAAAACAAACTATTTTTTAATAACGGATTTACTTAAGTATAGTATCCATGAAGATTAGTAATTTTGAATTATTCCGAAATCGTGAGATGCGGTCTGGTGTGAGGTAGGTTTCAGAAAAACATTTTCTTTGTCGTGCCAACGTTTCGATCTTTATTGAGATCGTCTTCAGGGCTCAAAGTGTTTGTCTTGTGTATAATTGTGCCATTCTTGCGTGTCGTGTTGAGAGTGGGCACTTTGCCCTATTGAGATGTCCTACAACAACAACATGCCACCAGCAACTCACGAGAATATCGCGCAGCGAGCGCCTAGAAGTGAACACCAATTGGAATGCTGAGTGATAGCAGACTCCGAAGAGTCTACTGAAAACAGGGTACCCATACAATCCCGTATTTCGTGCCACCACCAGTGCAGTTTGGAGGACGCAGTGTGGGCTGTGAATTATTAATTAATGGCAGTGGGATATTGGAGAACGGACTGGAATTAATATTGTTGAAGAGGTATTCCGTTATTACCAAGAAATTAAGGTGGAATGCATCCCTCAAACCAGGGATTCTAATTAAAAGGGATTTTCGATTTCTGTATAAAAATTCCAGACCTCATAAAGGCATAGTTGTACATCCATGTTTAGAAAATCTGAGAATTTTTCATCTGCCCATTCCCCCAACGCCTTCAGCCCACAATCCCATTAAGTACAGTGGGATGCTTTGCAGAGGCTTTCCGATCAGCATCCGCAGGCGGTTGACCTGAAACAACAGTGCAGCGTTGCAACATCTAAGAAGTGAAATTCCTTATGGAATTAGTGACAACCTTATTAACAGCATGCTTTACAGGTGCACATAGGTTTTAGCTAACAGAGGGCATTACACACGATATTTATTGTTTACAAAATTATTATGTTTAATAAATAAAATTGTGGAATTAAAATCTTATTTTGTGTAGAGATTAGTGACCGTTAATCGATAATTATTCAAATATCGTGAGATGCAGTCTGGTGTGATGTAGGTATCAGAAAAACAAAGTAATATCCTGATACTCAATAGAAATATTATTTGCACTGCCGGTGCAATAATAACCAAAACCCGCCAAAATTGACATGGGCATAGTCCACAGATAAGATAAACGATAGTTTATTTGTGTACTTTCAGATTTTAGACAATTGGGACCCTTTATCCTGCTTTCATCTCTCGGATCAGTGACATTTCAGCAGGCATCTCTGCGTATTTAAATTTTCCATTGTTTTTGTTGGAATTTATTTACAGTGTTTCCTTTCCTTACTCATTAGCCTTCCTCCTAGGTTAATAATTAATAGTCAACGTATGTTTTATTATAATTAAACGCCGGCCCAGTGAGCGTAGGCTTGGAAACGTTGACCTTTTGGGGTCATCCGCTGGTGAGAATCTCAGCCATAAACTATTGACGATGCGTGATCCCCAGTGCTTGTATGAAAGCCCGACCTTGAAACAATTAACGTGTTTAAACAATTTGTTAAACATTTTAGACAATGAGTAGAGCCTATTATCTGATATTTAGCAAATAGATCATTTATCATTTTTCCCTCACTGTTGAGGATTCTCTTTAAAAACTCGATTCGAAACTGCGCTGTTGTCGCCCTCCGAAAAGTACAGCAGAATATCATTTTTTTTGTTCGAAATTTTGTGCTTCTTTGTTAAGCTTTATGTAGAATGAATTAAAAACGACAAAAAACGAGTATTGTAAAAGTGTAACACACTGAGAGACAACCATCGTTTTAATTTTTCTAATATAAAATATTTATTATTACTATTTTTAACTTTTCTATATGGTTTTTATAATTTGTTGTTTAATTTTTACATTACTTTTTTGTACCTTTCGGGAATTTACACCCATCAGCATCTCATTTTTAAAGTTGTCATTATATAAAGCTTTTTTAAGATATGTGACTATTTTGGCAATGAAAATTTTAAATTGAAAAAGATTTTCAAAAAGAAGTTCAAATTCCCGAAACGTCTAAAAAATGTAATGTAAAAATAAATTTCCATAAAAAAAGGGAAATTAAAACAAACACACACTCACACAAATTATAATTAAAAAAGGACTGTCTTTTAAAAAAATTCACACATTAAACAAACAACATTAAAAATTATAAACTTAATATTCGTATTAGAATCAATAAGCTTATTTCTAAATAGTGCAGCATTTAATCAATCTTGCAAACAAAACAGTAATTATTTTTGCACGAATTTCAACGTTCTGAAGACAATTATGGCACTTTGACACATCTGGACCATTGGCTGATGCAATATGTCCCAAAAGTTGCCTTACTGGAAAATTTCCATGTTTGCATAGATATGAGGAAGTGTATTTTTAAAGAAACGGGACAACGTATTCAACATTAGCATTCTATTGAGAAATAATATTTCGTAAAATTAAAAGTTTAACAGCTTTTTAAATAAGGAAAATCTGAACCATAGTTGGGCAAAAATTATCTAACAAGATAAAATTATATTTCTTCCTAAAGCAAAAGAACAATGTCGTTGTGACTTTTAAACATAATACATTTGTTAACAATTCATTTGATAAGTTGATAACAAACGATTCATTATTGTGACACCTGTCGAGAATGCTTTCAGTATATGATAGTTGATAGCAGACAATTTGAGAGAAAAAATCATAAAGAAGCAAAATGTCACTTTAAAAAGCATTTAGTGTGCGAAGAAATATTTCAATTTAGAAAGATAATAATAACGAAGCAAGATGTTACATTAAAAAGGTTTTCGTTAACACGCACGTCGTCAATTTTAACAGATCTTCTCAACAAAGAATAGTGTCAATTTTTACAGTTTTTACATAGCAAGGTTTCTATTTGTGATTTCTTGCTTAATATTCCCTCAATGCTTAATTGTTCGTAATTCATCAGTTTAAAAAACCGACCTAAGCTATTATTTAATCAGCTACCTTTAAAAGTGGTCTTGCTTTTCAAAATTGGAAAAGTTGAATGAACCAATTAGTTTGCTGACTTTAACTTTCATCTTATAAAACACGAAGGGACATCATTATTTTTATTTTTCGAGGATCAATTTGTCAAATCCTGCCTAACAAGACAATATTTTTAAAAAATTGTTTTTATAGTTTGTATAGTATTTATTATTCTGGCGCCTTTGTTTCAAACTTGACAAATGAAATCTGGCAGGGCATATATTCAAAAATCTAGTAACACGAGCTAAGCTCACCCGGTTACGCGATACTACTGATTATTTTTGAAAGAAGAGTACTTATTATTTTGCAAGCCATTGAGTTTATTGGCTTCTTACCTTTGTCTACGATTTAGTAAAAGTGACTAAACTATTTTTAAATAGTCACGCTGTTCGAAGATAACTTGTCAATTGCCATTCAAGATGTTTATTTGTGAACCAGATTTTTGGGATGATTTAGAACTGGATTTTATTCGTTTGTCACACAATATATTAAATGGAATGTGAATTTATAAAAGGGGCTGACGTAAAAACTGTTAAGTCGAATTAACATTTTCTCGGTTAGCATTATTCAATCGTCGACGATGGAATAATGTATTTTTATTAATCCACAAAATATATATTTCCATTAACCATATTTCCATTCGATGGTTTATTTCGTCAATAAGATTTTAAATAGTCTATATATAGCAATGTTTGATTCACTTCAATGCTTTGGTGACGATATCGTACGAAACGTAAACCAACCAGCGAAAAAATCCGTCCTTGTCGGCACGTCACGTTTTATTAAATGTTCGGCTTTGACTTTGACCCAGGGATATAATCATTTAAATCAGAGATTTAAATTGCTTCCCATAGTGCAAGGTAGGGCAGCCGATCGATTACATCCAAAGACACAAAACACCGGACACTCATATTTTGTTGTTTACTTCAAACTATATGAATTTTTAACATTATACGATAAACCAAATTAAACGAGGTCAAACATTTATGAGGTTTAATCAAAATTTAGTCATGATGGTTTGCAAGAAAATCCACCAAAACCCGGAGAGTCAGTGCTGTATTAAAATTTAATTAACAGTTTATTACCTAGTTTTGCTCTTAATAACGGATGTTAATAGTTCTGGCCTGACTTAAACCATGTCCCCAGAAGTGTTCTATTCATGTCAGGAGAACGTGCTGGCCAATTCTTTGTGATGACACCTACTTCTTCCAAAGGTGACAACTCGAGCTACATAAAGCCGTGCATTATGTTGCATTGACACGAAGTTTTAAATAAATATAGCATAAATGGAGCAATGGGACCATAGCTCCTACCCCTTATTCTTAAGTGCCCAAACGGGCCGATTTGCAAACAGTCGCCTTTCTACTAGGTGCCTCTTCGGTAGTAGAGAACCTGACGCGGGACGTCTAGAGACTATACTATTCTCACGAAGTCTTCTGATGACTACGGTCCGATCTTTTACAGTTAACTTTGTCACTGACTCTGACTGTGGCCCTAAACCGCTGTAGATCACCGTGGATGGTAGGTGGCGGCACTCCCAGCACTGGTACGGACGCTAATCTTTGGCCAAAAGCTTATATTCAGGCAAGATCTTCAAAACTAATTCTGTAATTATTATTTATCTGTATACCTGTCACATTTCAATTTATTTCAAAGTGAATTGTTATAATTTGGATTTCGTGATTAGGCCTAGAGTGAAGAAATAAAAGAGAGTAGGGAAGAGGCAGAGCAAAGGTGAACAAGCCCATTCCGAAGTGTGCGATCCTCAAAAGTTTTGAATTCCCTAAAATAGTGCTTCGGTCAACTGCGGATTAACTGTAAATAGTGAGTACATATCCACCCTTGTTCTAAATTGTCTGGCAAACATTTTGCAAGAAATTACAGTTTATTTACATTTAAAAAAATTTAATTGTATGTTTAAAATTTAAAAGGAAATTTATTGATTTTAATTATTTTCTTGTGTTTAATAAATAGTTTTCAAACAATTAAATTTTATTATAAAAAGGCACCTGATCGGCTGTATTCAGGTTCGATCAAGACCTCTGGGGCTCTGTTTCTCACAAAAAAGGATTCAGAGTTGAGCTCGTCTTGTGAAATTAAGAGTAGATCGTGACATACCTACATACTTATTATGAAAAATATATTTATTTTTTTAATGTACAAAACACTCAGGGTAAGCTTGAAACATCTAGTGTAATTATCAGGTAGTTTGTTTTTATACTTTTTTCCAATGAGAGCGAAGATAAACAGTCCCAAAAAATCGATAATAGGGTCAATTTGACAGGATCGTTTTTAATGGATAAAAATATCCGATTAAAACACTTTTTACAAAGCAATTTTTGAACACCAGAAATACTGGAAAACCAAAAATGAATATGTCTATGTGATACAGCGAAGCAAAGAGGGCCCATTGAGAAATCGGCTCGAAACCCTTGACTAAGTCCTTCGGTATCAAGAAAATTTCCCTTTTGGAAAAATGCTCGAAAGTGAATATTTTCCTTAAATACTTTCTTGGCAGGACTGACTCCCGAAGTGGTGCGTTCAGTTTTACCCTAACAGGCCTTTATTTTCGCCGAAGAGCAAAATCGATAAGTAGAAGCGAAATTAATTTGTAACCCAAAATATATTATTTCTTAACCCAATTAAGTACGTTTTTTAAATAGCCGTATGTCGTTGCATATTAGCCAAAGAACCACGAGTACCTGATCAGATGATTGATTTTTTGGGGGAGAAGAGTCGACGGTAAAATAAGTCATTTATCACAACAAAATGTCATTCTTTAATTATCTCAAACGTCGAAAAATTTAAACATTTTAAACATTTACACAAAACATTTTCTAAAATAGTGGATCCATTCGATTTTAAAACATTTAAAGGTTGTTTTAAAAAAATATTATTATGTTTTTTTAAATATGTAACGATATTTTCCCTGAGCAGTTTTTCATATTGCCTTATGGAACTTTATGCAAACATATGAACACACATCAATACATAATATAAAAGTTTGCAGTAATATTTCAGTTTATTTGTTGATGCAAAAGTTTTCTTTTGGCCATTTTAATCAATAGAAAGATTTTAGGCTTCAACTTCTTACTACGTAGTAAAGTATAGCAACAATAAAATACTAACTAATTCAGACTACCATAATTATACAGTTTCTAAGCATCCCCTAGCATCTTGAAAAATCCCAATCGATTGACTTTTTTTCTGACCGAAAAAATTACAGAATTCTATGAAAATTATGATACTTTCAGTGTAACAATAAATGTAAACTTTTATGTTTTTAATCCATTTAATTTTTTATAACGTATAATTTTCAGGATATATATTTTTCGCGTAATTATTGAAAATTATCTATTAGGCTCAAATTAAATATTTAAAATGACACAATTTAAGGCAAAAAGGTCGGCAAAATGGAATAACAGGAATCATTGCGCCTCTGGAATGGCTGCGAATAATTTACGGAATATTAATATAATCGAGACAAGGCGTGTTGCAAGGGATAGAAAAGGTCAATTCGAGTCAATTGTTTGTTTTCAATCTACAAACTATCGACGGACAGAGGCCGAATAAGATTGGAAAATAAAATTTTCCGGTTTTTATCGCTAGAAATCGATAACTGGGCTGAATAAGACTAAACGTGCAGTTCCAAAAAATATAGGTTAACTTAAGATTTGAAAAATCTATTGGTTTCCCGAACTGATGTAAGGTATTAGCTAACATTTTTTGCCATGATATAATTCTTTACTACTGTCGTACAGGAGAACAATCTTTTTGTCAAATATTTGCATAATAGTGTATCTAACGGGCAAACATTCTTCATCAGCAGCACGTGCGCTAATTTTAACTAATAATTAAAGAACTTTTTCAACATCAGAAAGCAAACGGCATGACTTTTGCCATTTGGGCGACAACATTTCTGAAGAACAAAAAGTTAACCATGAAGATATTCTGTAAAGCTCACAGAGCTTCAACAGATGAATCGATGAGAGAGAGAGAAAAAACAAGTTTGTTCGTTAATTTATAGATCAGGCATTTTCAAGGCATAAATCGTAGACATTGGAACAGTTGTCTCAATTTGACCATCTTACCCCTCCGGTTCTCCTTTATAGTAAAAAAAGCTTATTAAATTAGAAAGCTCTCTAATAAGCTCTGATTTCGCACACATCGCCATCCATGTACCAATAGTTTTATTTTAATTTTTCAAGACCAAAAGGCTTGATATCTAGAGTGGATCGAGATAAGCGAGCTGCAAAAGTTGAAACGTAACTAATCCATATTGTCATCACTTTCGCCTATCTTCTGCTTTAAAGCTGATTGATTGATCGCTTACATTATTGAAATACAATTTACGTTGTATAAACATAAATTAAATAAATTTATATTTACTGTCGGATACGTTGCTGTTAAAAAACTGAAACTTTGTTACAGATTTTGTTCAATAGTTCAACATGCCTTAAAAATCGCGATTTTATCTCTCATTATCCTGTTCTCACCGTTTTGGTCAGGCACACATCTGAAAATGGAGAATCAGTCGAGACAGTCGAAGACGATCAAACAGCTTCTCCAGACATCAGCGATTACTTTCGCAAGACAATTTTTCTACAATTACCTCACTAAGCTTGTTTATACGTTTTTTAGTTATCCTATTTCAAAGGAAGATGATATAATTGACCAAACGATCAAAACTCTGTTTCATCAATTGGCAGACTTCAACTTGAAATCAAACAAGACAACTTTTCTCATTGTTATTAATTTATCAGACCTCAATCGAGGTTTTAAAGCGTTATTAATGCCTGATTACCTAGATTCACCTTCTTGCTATAATGGTATATTAGAAATCAGCTGAAATTGGTCGAAACAAGAAAACCAGCGAGGGCAGACGGACCAGGACAGTCGAAGACGATCATCAGACGATCAGGTTCACCACCAGAAAGTCATTAAAGATTAATCCCACAAGCCAATTTTTCTACAGCAATGAGGATATGTTTTCCAGCTATCCTAGACTGTTCTCGCTGTTTTCATCTGTCAACATACAGCTGAAGATGATCGAATTGCCGAAATGATCAAACTGTATTTTCAACCATTTGCAGAGCTGAATGAGAAAAATAAAAAGACAATTTTTCTCGTTGTTGTTCATCAGCCAGACATCAATGGGGAATACATTTAACCATGTATCCATCCTGGTCCGTCTATAGTCACTGTTTCGTCTATCAAGCACACATGTCACAAAACAGCAAACCAGCGATGGATACGTATAACTTTAGCTTCATCATCAAGCAGACCTCAAACAAGACGTTTATAATAATAACGACTTGCACACAAAGCAGACTAACAGAGCATGAACAGATGGACTACCATCATCTTTAGAAGCGTTGTGACCAAATGAAATACCACTGCAAATTCAGTGTTTTTGTTTAAAAAAGTCTCTAGTTTTGGTTGATGCGTACTAACTACTTTGTTGATGCAGATGATTCCTTTTTATTGACAAAATCTTAAATTGTTGGTGTAAAAATAAAATGGTTTCCTATTCTAAAATTATGATCAACTCTTGTAATTTTTCATGAAAGTGTTGAGTAATACTTATTTTCATTGGGATTATTTCAATGCAAACTATTTTTAAAAATTTCATTTACAAGCATGTTTTTATGTATGTATAAAAAAATTAACATAGTTGATAAAATTCTTTGATGTTCACCGAGATATTTTTATTAACGGTTTCCCCAAAATTTTAACATTTCTTTTAATATATTAAAGTAGAAAATATTTATTTGATGATATATTAGAAGTTACCTGCTTTCGATGAGGCGTCCGGTACGTGTTCTCGGATCAGTTCGTCCTGAAGTTGAACGTACAGGACACTGTAAGTGTTGATGAGGCCGAAGATGATGCCGTTGCAAAGGAAAGAGCCCATCATCACGGCCCATGCCCGCGGGCCGCCCTCCGCGTAAGAGAACGCCTCTTCGGCCATGGCAGTACTGAGCCTGGAGCGACGAGCGGCGTGATGACAGTGTGAATCGGGCCTCGGGGTATTCTCCCTCAGTCCCTCACCAGCCGGCAACCCCCACCCCGAGTCGCCACCACCAGTCTTGCCAATCGCCGAAGTACAAGGGTGTTTTTGTCATTTTTTATCCCTTTTCTTCATCCCCATCTTAACACTACTTCGACATGTGTATTAAATTGGATTTGATTTAAAAAATTATAATAATAATAAAAATAACTGGAAATTACTTGTGTAGTACGTAAAAGTAAAAAACTTGTTTCTTAGTTATACGTTAAAAAAATAAATATCTATCTGCGTAAAAATATGTTTTCATTGGTCTTCATCTATTTCGACATATATTATTATACATGTGAAATTTATTTCCAATTTGCTAGCTTATTGTTTCCCATATCCTATATCAATCAATTACTTTACCCAGTGCTTATCTTTTCTTTTTTTCACATGCATCATTTCTCTTTCTTGTCATCCAGTTTTAAGTGGCTATATATTTATTTTTACAAAAACTATTTCTAACTTTTCTGCAATTACATATTTAGTATTATTAACTAATTTTAAAGTATTTACAATATTTCTTGTTTTACTACTGTTATCAGTTACATAATTTTTACTTATTTAACAAAATATTATTGGAATAGATAATCTTTAGATATATGGCTATAAAATTCGTCTACATATTCTAACTGATTAAGCAATACTCTTATACTAAAATAGTGAATAAAAGTATGTTCTGAAGTTTCCAATTTTGCCGAACCAAGGTTTACAGGAATTATGCCAATGCCGTTTGTAATACCAACTATGTTGATTCCTCTGGTTGTGGTCCAGAAGAGGAGTGGGAAGAACAGTTATCATTATTAGAGTCTTTATTAACTAGGTTTTTATCGCTATGTAGATTATTTACTGTACTAAGATACATGTCATCAATATAATTGAATTTAAATAAAATTTTGTCAACCTTAAAATAATGTACAAATGTGTGTCTGACCTTTGAATTCTAGCTTCCTATAATTTGATTGGTAATTATCCCAGGGTTGGTTGTTATGATTTTAATATCAATTCCATTCAAGAGTCCAGTGTTGGAAGTACTTGGGACATCAGGGTTGTAAGTCTGGTTTCGTGGTCTTTTGATATTTGAAATGTGTATTTTAACCTGAGTGGTTTTGTGTGTAGGAACAATTCTGGCTGTTTTTAGTTTTGTGTTTATAGATTTTATTTTTGCTGGTTTAAATTTTGTGTCTTACTTTGTTTTTGTTTGTTCTTAATGTATGCAGTATCTGTGGTAGTTTCTCTTGTTTCATTCAAATTTCCTATAGACTTTTCTTTATTTTTAGTTATATTTTCTTTAACTCTTTCATATAATAGTTTAATTTTATCTTTATGTGATTCTACGTAATTATTTATTAATTTTTGGTGTAAGTCGATAGCAAATAGATTACTCTTGTCGATGTGACCATATATAATGCCAGTTTTATTATTATGGAGGGTAGTACGTAATTGGGATAGAGTATCCGTTACTATGTTTTGCTTCTCCTTTTTATAGACAAGCTCATAATCGAATTCTTCTTTAGCTGTTTGGTCAAGGGTCTGGTTAACTCAGCAAAATTGTTTATACATTTTCTATAATAGCCAAGAAAACCTAGGAATCCCTTACGTCTTTAATAGTTTTAGGTAAGGGATAATTTTGGATCGCTTTGATTTTTCCACATTTGGTTTCACTCCCTCAGTTGTTACTACATGTCCAAGATAAGTGACTTCTCTCTTCAGGAATTCTGTCTTATCCAGCTGTATTTTTAAATTTGCCTCTCTTAGCTGTTGAAACACTAATTCTAGGTCATGCAGGTGTTCTTGCAAACTAGTGCTAAATACTATGATGTTGTCTAGGTAGACCATTGCATTTTTGGTCCCCCTTCGCACTTTGTTCATGACCCTTTGAAAGGATTTTGAGGTCGGAGGCGCATTTTTTGAAACCAAACGGAAGTTCAAAATGACCATCCTCCATACTAAAGGTGGTATTTGGGATACTGCATTCGTTGAGTTCTATTTGATGAAAACCAGAGGCCAAGTTGATTGCAAATCCAAATTTTTGAAGGGCACTACCTCATAATCGTTTACGTTTTCTACAATGAAGGGTCTTTTCTACGATAACTCATTCATGATTTTCGTTGGTGATAGGGCACACACCATGATTTTTCACCTTAATCAAGCAATCGAGAATATTTGTTCCCAGTAAAAAATGACTAGGTAAGACGGCCTCGCCTTGAGTCCTGACAGCCAGGGGAAAATTCGAGGAAACCCTCTGCGAAAGAGGGACTGAAAATCACAGAAGAATGATGTAAAAGTGCAGGCTTAGGGATCAATCCAAACAAAACAACTATAGTCACTTTTACACGGAAAATGAAACTTGATCACATGAGAGAAATAACACTCAACACGCTGATAGAAATCAAAAATGAAGTCAAATATCTGGGCATTACACTAGATAAAACACTAACATTTAAGAAACACATCAGCTCTATCATCACAAAGGTGACACGAGCTTTGATGGTGTGCAGAAGAATAGCAGGAAAAAACTGGAGATGGAGACCAGAAACCATGTTATGGATGTACACCATGACAGTAAGACCTTTACTTACATAAGGAGCTGTAGCCTGGGCTGATAAAGCAGAAGAAATAACCAAAAGGAAAGAACTCACAAATGCATCATCAACGTAATCACAGGGAAACCTCCAACAGGAATAAAACTGAAATGGAGAGACAGCAACAGACTATGGAAAGACCATTCGTCACTCATGGCTCCAAGAGACAACATGAACAAGATCTTTGAATTTAACCGAAAATTCCAAATATATCTGGGTACCAAAAAAGAAAGGGAAATAAGTTCTTTAAAAATGGCGCCATCCTCTAAAACACATGAAGGTACAGGGGCAGGAGTATTTAGACCCGGAGCCAAATACTCAGAAACACAACAGTATCTTCCAAGATGAGATTTATGAATTGAAAGATGTACCCAATTCAGTGTAAGTAAAGTGTACAAAAAACAAGAATATAGCTATCATGTCAGATAGCCAAGCAGCAATCAAAGCATTTAGCTCAAGTGTCATTAGATCAAGGATGGTGCTGAACTGCAAAACCAAATTAAACATATTAGATATGCAGAACAATGTTGGCATCTGCTGGGTCCCAGGAAACATGGGAGTAAAGGCAACGAGAAAGCGAACACCGATGATAGGAACTGAACACATCTGTGGCATAGGTATCCATAATATTTATGAATATCTCAGATAGAAGGACAAAACGAAGGAACAATGAAACTCACTCGTTGGACATAGGCAATCCAACAATCTTCTACCCAATTTTGGTAAGAAGGAAATCACAGAATGTGTCAAAGGAAGCAGGAACAGGCTGCTAATCCTAACAGGACACTGCAGATTAAATGGACACTAAAAAAATTGGAACAATCCAAGATGGCAATGTATATTCTGCAAGGAGGCAGAAGAGACACCAACACATTTACTAACAAACTGTGGGGCTACATTAGCCCGCAGGGGGAAATGTTTTGGGATGTATAATGTTGCGATGAAAGAAGAGCTACAACCCCTGAAACCAGGCCTATTAATAAAATTTCTTGATGAAACAGGACTCACCGATGTGCTTTAGGCAGATAACGGGGAGGGGGATACAATAGCTGTTAAAGGGTGCAGTATACTATAGTCTGAAGAAATACATCTACCTCTAGTTTAAATATTGTCAGTATTTTTTACAAAGCTATTTCTAACTTTTCTAATAGTTTTCCTCTATTATTATATATTAATGCTAAATAAGTTACAATGTCTCTTAGTTTTCTACCGTTATCAGTTACATATTCTACATTATTTTTATAGTTAATATTCTTATTAATACAAATATATATTTCTAATATTTTATCCAAGTTGTGTAATTGTTGAAACGAAAGGTCAAATTTAATATAATGAATGACAGTATGTTTTGACGTTTCCAACCTGGCTGTACCAAGATTTATGGGTATTATCCTAGGGTGGATTCCAAAGAGAAAGAGGAAGGGCCTGCAATGTTTTCATTTCACATTAGTTCTTAGTCTTTTAGCATTTGACAAGTGTATTTTTAATAAAACGTCTTCAGGGATTTCTGGTAGATGTTGTTTACTTTTATTTAAATTTTCAATTAAAGAAGCTTTATTTATTTTACTACGTTCTTTTTTCATTCTTTTTTTTTACTACTCTTACTCTTCCTCATTCTCTCTCTCTCTCTCTCTCTCTCTCTCTCTCTCTCTCTCTCTCTC
>CM077109.1:161892-209172 GCA_039619505.1 Cimex hemipterus
CTCTCTCTCTCTCTCTCTCTCTCTCTCTCTCTCTCTCTCTTTCTCTCTCTCTCTCTTCACACAAACACATACACATTCACTCGTTCCCTCCAGACTAAATGGTAGAAAGTTACAAGAAAACTAACTCTTTCTGTTGTTTTCAACACTCCACAGAGCTCAAAAAGTTATTTTGCAATAGACTAAGATCGCCACAATATTATTATCAGGTTCCTTAATTGTACCTGTTTTCACCAAAAAAGGACCTAAAATAAATTGTCGCCTACGTCATCAAAGCGTTCGTCACAAACGGCAGAGGTTGTTTTCGAGACCGCTTGGAAACATATCAGAACGTCTTGTGAGAGGTTGCAAACGTCCTGGTTGTCAGATTTATCGTGGCTTTCAGGTCAGAGACAGAGATACAGAGATGTCGGCTGTCAGTTGGGAAGAAGTTAAACGTCTGGCCGCTGATTTTCAGCGTGCCCAGCTCACAACAACCTCCCAAACGTAAATTTGTAAAAAAATTTTTTTTTTTGCATATCGATCTATCCAAGTTGAGTAACTTAAGACCGAGTTTTCCAGGCTGTCGGAGAGAAACTTTGTGGAAATCGTGTCAAAACTCATCGAGAACCATGACCTGGAAGTTATATTTACCAATGATGGAAAGCAGTACATCACTCCTGAATATTTGCTCAAAGAGATTCAGGATGAGCTTTACGTACATGGAGGTATGTTAATAAAATAACTGCTAAAAATCGACAGAATTGACGACGTGGCCAAAATTTTCAATGGACCGTGATCATTGTTTATGTTGTAACATTAAGCACATTCAAACCTACGAATCCAATTCCACCTGCAAAACATAAGCACACTTGCATACAAGCTACAACGCTTGTTGTACAACAACATCTTGTGGCAAGCCTCTGTTCTTTTATATTTTATAAAAGTTAATAATGATGCTTTTAGATGTAAGTTTGTGCTTAAAATGTCAAAAAGATATTGGTGCTACTGACACATTCAAATGTTTTACATGTAATTTACCAATTTATACTAAATGCATCATCTTAATTCTCGATGAACTCAAGGCTATGAAGGCTCCCATGAGACAATTAATTTCCTTTCGTTTTTGTTGTAATATAGACTCGAATTATTCCTTAAAGGAATTAAAACAGTCTATTTATGAATTGAAAAATAATCATATTGATCTTGCTCGGTTGGAAAAATCACTTAACGTAAATAAAAAGATGGATGATATGGAAAATAAGCTGTCTTCTACAAAATGTGAGCTCTTTTGTAATAAACGCGATTTTACTGAATCTGTAATTTTAGAACTAAATGGACGTTCAATAAGAAGGAAGAATATCACACTTGTCAGTGTTGACAAAGCTACTTCTTTGAATGCTCAAGAAAGGTTAAAACAGAAAGAAAAATTGGTTTTGAGTTTAATTAAAACTGTTTCTCCTATGTTTAATAAATCTTTTTGATTGCAAAGACTGGGAAAACACCCAATTTTAAACAGAAACCATCCTATTAAAGTGATTTGCTCCAATGAAGAATATGCTCAGTTGCTGCAGCATAGTTTCAGAGATGGTAAGAAAGCCGGTCTCGTTTCTATTTCAACCACTAATGACAAAATGAAAATGCAACAGTCTTACGACTCCTATTTAAGAGGAAAACTGAAAAAAAAGAATGAATTTTGAATAATAGAACTTGGTTTTTGTCATTTCAATGGCACCCCTAAAATAGTAAATAACCAAAACCCAAAAAGCATGTAAATAACGGATCGAATCATTCTCTCAGCTTAATTTACCAAAATGTAAATCTCAGCTTAAACACTAAACTACACAACTTCAGAAGTGTAATCCCTAGCTTGGACTATATTATTCTAGTTACTGAAATATGGTTCTCACCTGGAGTCTCAGACTCTGAACTTGGTTTGAACAACTATTGCATATATAGACAGGATAGAAATGGTCTAATCAGCTGATAACTAAGCACCATGGTGGAGGTCTGTTGATTGCTGTCAAGAATTGCTATTCATCAGTTTGTATACCATTGAACTCTCAAAATATGTAACTGCTCTTCATACTTATTGACATTGGCTTCACTAAGTATTTGGTGGCCACATTTTACATACTACCAATCAAACAGTGATATTTACAAACAGCAGTGCGGAGAATATATGTTCTCAATATTCAAACGGCTAGATTCTTCTTTCAGGTGATTTGAATATACCTGATTGGTTGGTCAATGAAGATTGATCCTCTAGTCAAGCAATATGCTCCTTACCAGCCTATGTCTCCTTTGTAAATACACTATCTTTAAAGCAGATAAACAATATATTACAATTAATTATGGTTTTTAGTTGAGGTAAAAAAAGGCATGAGTGGAATTCAAACGCACGATCTTCGGCTATTAAAAATGACAAAAAGGAGGGAGAGTAAATTCAAAAGGTGGGGTTGAGTTAGGAAGTTAGTGTCCGAGTGGATCAACGTCACAGTAATTCAAGTGGTAGAGCAGCGGCGTATCTAGCCAAAGATGGTGGGTTCACATCCCACTCGTGCCATTGACTTTTTTATCTCAATTAAACACCTTAATTAATTGCAATGTATTAATTGGTCAAGTGTACCACAGAATTAGTGAATAAGTTAATATTAAGAATAGGAAGTTAGATTTAATATTTACCTATTGTTTTCAACCCATAGTTCATAAGTCTTTGACTAGTCTTATAAATGAAGACAATTTTTCATCCTTCCTCAAATATTTATTTATCTTATAAGCTTAGTAAATCTTTCTTAAAATTCTGTAATGTTGAATACAATTTTTTACAGGGGGACTACGATGTGATGAAAAATTATCTTTCCCACTTCCGTTGGGATATTCTATTTAGTATTACAGATGTAAACGGGTGTTTAAATTATTTTTATCAAGTTCTTTCAACAGCTATATAAATGTATGTTCATCTCTCATACAATGAAATACTAAACCATCTCATTATTCAATGAGAAAAAGTCTTCTGGTTACAAAACCCCCTATATTGGTTAAAAATTGTTCTGCAGCTCTCATCACTCCTTTACACTATATTCTGAACGAGTCGTTAAAAACTGGTATTTTTCCCCAATGTTTGGAAATGCACTTTCATCATTCCTCTACATAAAGTCAGCTAATGTTTCCAATTACAAACCAATTTCTATTCAACCCAAGTTCTCCAAGATATTTTATTCCATTATTTGTATTAAACTTAAAATCAACATTAAATCTTATTATATCTTAGCAACATGGTTTCTGCTCCAATAGATCAACTGTTACTAACCTGTTCACATTTCAAAAGTACATCTTCGATGCAATAAACTATGGATACCAAGTAGGCTCGGTGTATACTGATTTCTCTACAGCTTTCAATCAAGTAAATCATACTATAATGTTAAGGAAACTAATGGATTATGGTTTCACGGGAAATATCTTGAATTGGTTACCCAGTTTTCTCTCCAACAGAAAACAAATAGTCCAAGTAAATCATGTCCATTTGCAGTTTCCTCGAGAGTCCTGCGAAGGACTCATCTTGGACCAGTTTTGTTTCTCTTACTTATTAATGATATCCATCTTGCTCTCCCTTCTGCTCAATTATTTGCTGATGATCTGAAAATATATTCCAAAATTACTTCTTCTTCTGATTGCTGACAATTACAAAATTCTATCAATAAGGATAGAACTTGCTCTCAATGTCTCCAAATGCTACATAATTACATTCTTACATTTTCTTTATCACTACACTCTCCATGATTCTCTTTTAATGTGAGTTGAGATCATAAAGGATCTTGGTGTACTTTTTGATCAAAAGCTCAAGTTTAAAGAACATATTTTGTCAATAAAAAATAGATCTATGAAGATGCTAGGTTTCATCATTACGAACGCCTTTGAATTTAAAATCCTCTTTGTCCATCTTTATAAACCTTTTGTACATCCCATATTAGAATACGTTGTCCCTTGCACTCTCTTAAAACCCACAAACTATTTTATATTGAATTCCAAAGCTCTAACTTGCTGTCTTCCTCTCTACACAGAATGATGATCAAGAATACCATCTGCAATAGCATTGATTTCTTCAATAGTTCTGTGCAATATGTGAAAACATGTCCTACAACTCTAATTTAGTTGAATTTTCTTCCCAATTTATATTTTTTTAAATGCTTTTATTTTTCATACTGCTAAAAATGTATTACAATTTATTTCATTTACTGGATGCACGCTAGTCTTGTTATATACAGGGTGAATTGCTACTCGTGCTACAAACTTCTCCAGTAGATTCTTCACCCTAAAATGAACAAAAAAGTTCATATTGTCCATGGTCCGATTCTCAACCATTTCAGAGTAATTTCACTTTTTATCGATTTTGAAAGATATCACGTCCTGGGGTCGGAAAATCGTGATATCTTTTAATATAAACATTTCTCTGAAAATCTAATAGCACCGTTGAAATTCCCGTTAATTTTTCAATAAGAAGATGACGGTGGCAAAATGTTTGGGCTAATTTTTTGTGTTTTATTTCAGCCAGAACTACAAAAAGAGTGGAAAATTGTGTAAATCGGAAAGTGTATAAAGTAATCCAGAGTTTCTAATTTTAGTCTCAGAAGGCAGCAAATTTGAGGAAAACTACCTGATTTAATAACGCTTTCAATGCACTCGTCATTTTCTTATTTAGTGGTTGTGAGACCAAGATGTTGATGACAAAAAGAGAAAAAATGGTGGTTCAAGGATTGCTAATGTTTGAGAGTTCAACTTTTTAGATTGGAAAAAACATATACATAGAAACTCACCAATAATTTTTAAAATTCATTTATTTTTATTCATTTTAGTTTTTGTTAAAATTAAAAACCGTTCTCCGAAATACACAAACGTGCCCGTTTTCTCATACTTCCAACTGTCACACCAAAACTGAGAACACGTCTAAGTTTTTCAGCAGCGGTGAAGATCCTTGCTCTCAAATCGTCGACGTTTGTCGCTTCAGTGCGATAGACTAGTTCCTTGAGATATCCCCAGACGAAGTAATCCATGGGGTTAAGATCAGGAGATCTTGGTGGCCATGGAACTGTCCCACCACGGCCGATCCATGTTTCGAATGTTAGATTCAAATACGCCTGAACTAATCTAGAGGAATGTGGAGGTGCACCATCGTGCTGAAAAATTATGTTTCGTCTCAATTGTAAAGGAAGGTCCTCCAGCAAGGTGGGCAGCATGTTTTGGATAAAATTTAAATAAATTGGGCCAGTTAATCTTGCCGGAAAATCTAAGTAGGGACCGATGAGGACATTTCCAATAACTCCCACCCAAACATTGATTGAAAAACGTCTTTGGGAATGTTGCTGACGACTTGCATGTGGGTTTTGATGGGAGTATTGGTGCAGATTATGGGTGTTAAATACTCCGTCTCGGGTGAAATTTGATTCATCTGACCACAAAATTCGATGAAAGAAGTGATGTTCCTCAGTGTCAGATTGTACAAGCCAGCAACAAAATTCCTGCCTACGATAATTGTCACCAGTATGCAATACTTGAATCTTTTGAACGTGGTAGGGATATAGTTTTTCCTTTTTCAAAATTTCACACACCTTGAACTGGGAGATCCCGAATGCTCTCGCGAGGTCTCGTGTGCTGATATCTGGTTGAGCCATTACCCGATCGATCACCGTTTGTTCCAAACCAACATCAGTTTGCTGATTACCTAATTTGCGTAAATTGGTGGGGAATCTACCTGTTCTACGGAGACATTCGTGGAGCCTAATGAAAACACCGATACTAGGTAAATGTCGGTGAGGATACCTAACTCCATATTCTTGATGCGCTGGTCTCGTGCTACAACCGCAGAAACCATAAACAAGATGCATATCTGCATACTATTCATACGAAAATGTAGACATTATCACAAATTTTGTTAACTGCACGAGTACACTTTAGACAATGAACAAAATTCAAATCTTTTCATTCGTTGTGAGTAAACACCATTATCTTATTAGGTATTAATCCTAATTCCAATTGTGTAAATAAAAGACTTATTGGGTCTTTCTTCCTTGCCCTTCTAGCTGTTTGTAAACTTCTTAAGCATTACATACTAAATGGGCATTAAATTAAATTAAAAAATTTCAATGGAATTATGATTTTGAGAGAAAAACAAAGTGAAAAAACTTTTTGTGGTTTTTACAGTTTTTCTCTTTTTGTCATCGACATCTTGGTCTCAAAACCACCAAATAAAAAAATGACGAGTGCGTTAGAAGCGTTATTAAATCAGGTAGTTTTCCTCAAATTTGCTGCCTTCTGAGACTAAAATTAGAAACTCTGGATTACTTTATGCACTTTCCGATTTACACAATTTTCCACTTATTTTGTAGTTCTGGCTGAAATAAAACACCAAAAATTAGCCCAAACGTTTTGCCACCTTCATCTTCTTATTGAAAAATTAACGGGGATTTCAACGGTGCTATTAGATTTTCAGAGAAATGTTTAGATTAAAAGATATCACGATTTTCCGATGCCAGGACGTGATATCTTTCAAAATCGATAAAAAGCGAAATTACTCTGAAATGGTTGAGAATCGGACCATGGTCAATATGAACTTTTTTGTTCATTTTAGGGTCAAGAATCTACTGGTGAAGTTTGTAGCACAAGTAGCAAGTCACCCTGTATCTACAGTGAACATTCTTTCTAGTATTTAACTGGAAAAAATATAGATAAAAGTTTTCTTGTCCACTGATCAAAATATGGTCGGATTAGATAGGTTGTCTACAAAATATTCTCATTGCACAGTAAATGGAAGTGGGGGGGTAAATGTCTGTTCAACATAAATGAAAATGTAAATAAAAATGGAATGACAATGGAAATATGGCAAAAGTGAACAAGATGAGGAATTGATGCCTGAGTGGATCAACTAAAGGCATATTGAGCCAAAGGTTCGAATGGCATAAATTGAAATTTTTTAAATTTTGGTTTTACATTAAATCAGTGTAATTTAGATAAGATATTTTTTATTTTAACTTGAAGATTTTAATTTAAACGATATTCAATATTAAACATTTTTGTTCTGCAGTAGGTATCAACAATTTTCAACATTTTTAAAGAGACCATTCATTTCTCTTACATGTTAATTTAAATAACCATTAAAATCAGCTCCAAAGTAACAAGCATTATTTTTACAACTCCACTATATTGGAATCCTCATAAAGATGTTTTTAGGCAGGATAAATCTAGTTGAACTGGCAAAAATATTGAACGTCAATGTGAATTATGTTATGGCCAAAATATCCAGCCTTGAGGAGCTGCTTCCAGGCTGTATTGTTATAATGGGCCAGCTCATTTCTCGAGACTACCAAAAGACAATAGCCCAGGAAATAAATGACAGGTTGCAAAGCACTGGGCAGGTGACGGTCGGCGAGCTGACTAAGCTGTATGACCTTCCTGGGGATTTCCTGCAGGATGTAAGCTGTTTTACTTTAAAATAATCCAGTTTGTTTTTCTTATAGCCAAAAATTGCAGGTGATAGACGAAAATTTAGGCAATGTGATCAACGCAAAACAGGACAAATTGGACGCGAGAATATTATATACAGAACAGTTTGTCAACAAGAATAAAAGCGTGTTAAGAGGGACGCTCCGAGCTTTAACTAAACCAACACAAGTCTCTACTATATTGTTATTAACTAATTTTAAAACTGAGAGAGATTTTTACAGTATGTAACGTTTTTCTCACATTAATAATTTCTTAGTAATTTTTTACAAATAATCTTTCCTAATTATTTTAATTTTTATTAATTGTATGGATTGGTTTAGGAACATTTGACTATCTGTCTGAAGATAAAGATCTTTGTGGTGTTCTCACTGGGCGGCAGGGAAATTCTTCTTTTATTCCACACATACATACAAAACATCAAAATAATTGGGTTGACAACTTTTACAAACAAAATGGATATTTAGGTAACTCAATACTTTTTTTTTTTTTTTTTTTTATGGCAACAGTTTATGGCATAAGGATAACCTTATATTTAATAATAGAACTAGTTTATTTCGATTCATTTTTCTTCTTTATTAGAATATGATGCACTCACGAGGTTAGGAATTTCGGACCCAGTTTTATTCGTAAGGCGACATTTCCCTGGAATAGGGTTTTTAGAATTGCCATCATGCATAATCGGTCCACAGCTGCTGGGTCAAGTAGATGCTGCAGTAAACGATACTCTCTTGTCTGGAATGTTCCTTGACGTAACAGTAATTATGGCCAAATATTAATTGTACATTTCTATTATTTTAAACTCCATTAATTTAATTAAATAACAGATGCTGGTACCATCTGTCATGGGCCCTTCTGACGTCAGCAAGATCCTTGAAGAAATATTGAAAAAGAACAAATCCAAGGCGGTCGCACACATTTTCTCTGACACAGTCATTGTCACAGAGACCTTCCTCCAAACAGTCTGTCAACCTTTACAAGAAGAAGTTCTCAAAGAAAAGGCCGAAAAGGCAGTCAGCTCTGGTGCTTATATCATGGCACATACAGAGCACAGAATCAACACAAGTTCTAACTTTATTGTTGACACCAAAACTGAAAAAAGGGAAGAGCGTAGAAAAAAAGCCACAAGCGGAAAAAGTGGTGGAGGGGCTCAGGTAAATTGGACTTAGACGTACGCACATATGTGTATTTATGACCAAATACACAATCTTACTATTACTATATAACATTGACTGCAGCCTATTACATACTACTACTATAACATAATTTGTGTATAGGACGCTCCTAATTTAACTGATATATTAATGTTCTTGTACTTGCTTGTGATGATTTTAACATTATTAATTGGCTCAAGATAATGACATGAGAATTTACTCCAAATCTATTATTAGTCTGCTGTGATCATTAAAGCCTGGATTTCTGTGCAATTATACCTTTTTATTGCTCACTGCACTGAAACTGACAAAAAAATCAAATCATGGAAAGGTTATCTTTTTGACACTATTCTTACTTTTCTTAAAATTGTATGGTTTAGTGTTATTGCATATATTTATGGTCTACTTCACAAAATTACGTTTTTTTTTGTTTTTTTTTTTTTTTAATTCTTAAAAACAAAGTGAAAATGTATCATTTTTATGGGCTAGTATACTAATTGAAGTTTATTTATTTTATTTTTTATATATAATGAGCTTCATCCAAGTTTACAATTTCTGATACCTAAAATTTTCCAAGAATTTTTTTATGTTTGACATCCACTAATTTGATGTTTCATCACTTCCTTATTTTTCATTTTTCATTTCTCAATCTTCATTCGGCTTGGGAGTAAATCAGAACCACTTAAGAAATAAGAAAAGTTCATAGTACCGATGGTTCGTTCAAAGGGGTGGCAACAGAACTGAAGACAGATAGCCAAATTCTGTAAATCTTCCTCAAGCAAGGGCCTAAACCGTAATTCCACATGCTAGGCAGGTCTTCGATAACAGAATAATTGTTTTTAATTTTATTTCATATTACAACTAACAACTCATATTACCTTTTGAAAACAAATAAAAATCAATTTTAGAAAGCAAAATGAAAACAAAATATATTATAAATTGATTGACTATAAACTATTTGCTATGTTAAATGGGAGTTTTATCTTTATTACACCTTTTTACCCAATTTTGAGATTTCTTTGGTCACGGGGAGGGGTTAATGCATGAAAACCTAGTCTTTATTGATATTCTGACTTTAAATTTAATATTTTGCCACATTCATGAAATATGTGTAAGTATATAGAAGTAGATAGATAAGTATATGTATAAATATGTAGAAGTATATCTGCAACTCTGTACTTTTAGGTTAATTAAAATTTAACAATCTATTAGTAGTTCTTTGACCTTCCAACTTGTAAATAATTATTAATATTCTACTTTTAAACAATAATAATAATAATAATAATTTAATAGGGTAGAGAAACAAAGATGAAATCCACAAAGAAAAAATATGTAAAAGGTAGAGGAGAGCCAGTTGAGGATTCAGGGAGTGATACTGAACCTGTTAAAAAACCAGGAGCCCTTAGATTAGATTTAATAACTGTGAAAGAAATTGAAGAATGGCTAATGGAAAACCAACAAATGCAGGACCTGGTTGACATCGAGGGGATAGTCAAAGAGATTTCCAAACATCTTCAACCGTATGTCTGCTATGAAATAGTGTTCAAATATTTAGTAAAACATTTTTATTATTTTAGTCAGTTGAATAAAAAAGCAATGGAGCTGGCTTCAGAAGCATACGAGAGGACCCTTGTTTCAAGTGTGAGCCAGAGGAAACAGCTGCATGGCGATCTTCAGGAACGCATCGATTCGTGGCAAATGGAGATGAAGCTTTCCGATAGGGGTCTTAAGCTCTTTCTGTTTGAAGACACGAGAATTAAGCTTTCAACACATTTGCTTAAAACCACTGGGACTGAAGTAGTCAATGCACTCTGTTTGTACGTGAGTGAAGACCCGACATTACCAACCACATCAAAAGAGTTAACACCACAAGTATGTTATCAATACTTATTTACAACATTAGGATCATTAGGGTTCATTGTATTTGGTGTGTATTTCTTGTAAAAGATTTGCTATAATAGCAACTATATTTTATAAAAGTTATAAGTCATTAGTTCTGCTTCACAAAACAGTCTATAAATTACGTCTTTTATTTTTCTTTGCAATCTCTTGAAAGCCCATCAACGTATGTATTTTTAATATTAAGAAAAACAATCAATCTGTGCGTACAAAAACTATAAAAACAATCCTAGAAAAATATTGAGATTAAGCAGATTAGGATGACTGAATGTGATTCCCCCCCCCCCCAACTTAGCTGTTCTATTTTATGAGAAAGCTGAACTTTTTAAAATTTATTTATTTATATTGTAGATGAGGAAGAAAATAATAAGTGAGTTGCCAGGGGACACAAAAGTAGTTTTAACAACATTGAACAATTCTTTAAGCAGTGGATCAGTTGAAGAGTTTTTCAATGCTTTGGAGCCTGCACTGAGGGCTGTTGGTTTATTAAATAGAAAAATCGACAAGAAAAAAGAAAAGTAATGTTTTACTGTGAAAAAATTGTATTTAATTAAATTATAATTGCAAATCAATCATGTTAAATGCATATGACAAAAATGTGTCGATACTGATTGTAAATATTTCAGACAATTTCTTCAATCAAAGCGAGAAAAGCTTTTGACTGAAGTGAGTACGACAGACAATCCGGCCAACCTCCTCCACTCAGGACTTCTACTCGTCTTCCAAATGCAGACCCAATCACTTTTGAGCGCATCAGGAAAGTTTGTCCCAGCTATCTTGAACTTCCTCCAGCCCCAGTTGCCGGCAGAGTTTTTCACCAAACTTCATCAGTTCCAAGGTGAGAAATCAACATTTCTTCATCTCGTTTTCTTACTTCCCTTATCACTGCAGATCACACAATTTAATGATTTTTTTTTTTTTTACTAAAATTCATTTCCAGAACTTGTATTAAAACTGCTCACTGTTGGTGATGATCAAGAAGCTGAAACAAAACTGAAAGGCGAGCTCAACGAACGGATGCTTGCTCTTAAGGAGTCTATCGTTACATACAGAAAAACACCAGCAACTGACCAGAACGGATGATATTTTTTTAAATCAAACATGTTTTATCTTCTTTTTTTTAATTAATAGAAAAGCAATTTGGATTATTTTTTATAATATATGCCATTCGTGTTTTTCCCCCAGTAATTTATTTATTTCCAGATTTCTCTCACGTTTAATTTAATTATATTTATATTTTGTCAGTTTTAAGTTATAAGTATATTTTAAACTTTTATTTTAATGTCAGCCATTCAACATTGAAATTATGTTTTGAAATTAATCATAAGATATTCATTTTTTAATTTGAAAGTACAGTTTGAAAACTTCAATGAGTCCATAAAGTAAAACTTAAAAATCAAAATTAATTAATATAATTATTGGAAAAAAACTTGTTTCTACCATTGCAAAATATTTGATAAACTCAGTTTTGATTAATAAAAAGTTATATCAGCTGTAGTAGACATTAGTTGTTAATGGAGAGTTTTTGTTGTTCTTATTTACACACATTTGTTATATATATACACACAACTTTGTTCTCGTATGTACATATTAGTCTAAAGTAAAACTAAGGAAATCATTAATAATTTCTTTTTTGGTTATATTTTAAAATAGGTAAGGAAGATTTTTTGAATAAAATACATTTTCAATTAAATGCAACTTTGCTTTTTCTCCTTACATTTAATTACGACCATTTATAAAATAAAATATCTGAGGAATGTACTGTCATATTTTGAACAGAACAGGTGCAACAAAAAAGAAGTACATAACAATTAAAAATATTTTTACTTAACTGAAAAATAAATCAAGCTGGGGATAATAGGGCGAGGCTATAGACAGAGGAATGTAAATTGGCAAACAAAAATCAATCCGCATGTGAGTACAAAGTTGAATAAAAATATATGTAAAACAAATATGTGTAAATAAGGACAACAAAAACTCTCCATTAACATCTACATTCGATAGAATTTTTTTTAAATCAAAGGGTTAAAAAAAAATCAAATTATTCAGATTCAATGCATTAGAACAAAACAGACTGATTTTAGTTTGACGCATTCATCAGAAATGGCTTAATGTTTATCCATCAAGGATGACAAGTACCAAAATATGATTACACATAAATAACAAATTTTATTAGTAGGTGTAAAACATACTTAAAAAATCTTTTTTCAAATATGAATTACACATTTTTCAATTTCAGCTGCACTCTTTATAAAGACTCCCTTTTTATGGATTTCACTGATGTAACTTCTTATTTCAGCATCACCTGAAAGAGTATTTAATTAAAATACCATCAATCGAACAATATATTTGTGTTATACCGTAAGTTTTTTTTTGAGGGAGCAAACTGTGAACAATTTTCCTAGCCCAAAGTTTAAAGGCATCTTTGGATGAGATTTCCTTCTTTTTATAATAGGGCATCAAATATTTGATGACAACACCAGACATTTCTTTTTTTAAGGTGTATTCTTGATCTCTGCTCTGTTTTGGTCTTGTATGGCGAAATGAAATGTTTGTATTATCAGAGTAGATTTTTTTCCTTTTAACTTCAACTTCATGGGTTGGATTATCAACAAGACTGTCATGCGTTCTTTTCAAATTTCGTACTTTCTCTGTATTTTCAATTTGTTTTTGTGAATTGTCAATAGGTAAACTAAATGAGTCTGGTGTGACATTATTTTGTTTGTTCTCTGAACTTGACATATCCATCGGTACATCTGATATATCAACACGAGTACATTCTTTATTGTTGCCCTCAATATTTGCAATAACATTTTGATCTATATTATTCAATTGTACTGTAATATTAGAACTTTTTTCAATATCATTCTGTTCAATTTGCTTATTTTGCCAAGTTACAGTTAAACTTTCAACATTTTTATCACTGATGTCTATTTTGACATCATCATAAATTTCATTGTGAGACTTGTCATGTTTAGTGGGGTTTTTAGGAATTTTCAAGAAACTTTCTTTAATATTTCTTTTTTCCGCTTCAAAATCTTTTGTTTCTAAACTACTTTTAGCTGTTCCACCTACTTCTTTGTTTAATTTATCAATATCACTAGCCTTTTCAAATAAACTACTGCTCTCTTTCTCAAATAGTTTCATCAATTTTTCAACTCCTTTCGACATATTGTCTTTTGCAATATATTCACATATATTTGAATATAAGTTTAACTGTTCTGTTTGCTTCCGAATATCTGCAAACTAATAATACAAATTAATTCTTTAATTTTTAATTTTTTTCAAAATTAAACTTACAAGATTGGCAACTTTCCTTCTGTAGAGAGCGACCACTTTAGAAGCTGAAAAGACCGAATATTCTAAATTGACAGCAATATTCTGTACATCTGTTGATTTCAATTTGGGCAAATTTGTCCCATCTTTACACTTTGATACGGTCAGATTTTTTTCCAGAAGCGATTTGAAAAATTTAACATATTCCTCTCGTACCTGAAAAAGAAACAAATTTTTAAACAGCCTACATAAATTTCTACAATTCATAACATTTATTCATAGATTGCCAAAAATATTATTTCACTATGCAATAAATATTGAAATAAACTTTTGGTCACTTACCATTAGACAGTGTTCACCAGCAACTAAAATTCAAAATGGCACTGAGGAAAGAGATCAACTCTTTAGCGAATCGAGGAATGAAGGATTTCAACACTAATGGGAATGGAAAATTCCCGACTGAATAAGGGGTGTTAATTTGGGAATGGTTAGATGAAAAAATAAACAAAAGGAGTAGTTGAAGACTCACTGTTTAATGAAATTTCTCTGGCTTACAAGATGGCTGATGATCGTATTGGAGATCTGAAGACGGAATTGGTACAAAGGCGATAAATCCTTCTGAAGACGATGAAGGCCGGAAAGCGGTGAATGTCTCCTGAATGTGATACCTAATGGAGCCGATATACCGACCTGGTTCTTGCAGTGGCGTGAATATGATGCTTAGGTGATACAATCCAGTGGCGAAGAGAGTGAAACTATGAAATCCAAGTCGTAGCCAGTGAGATGCTGGAGTCTTCGGTGGATAATGAAAGGATGATTCGCTCGTGGTATTATAATGATGATAGAAGGAAGAAGATGGGACGCATGTGGAGGTGAAGATTGTATGGTGAATTGAAGGGGAATCTGTGCTGATTCACATGGCGAGGAAAACTTTAAGAAGCGGCGATCTTACACAGTAGTGAACTACTATGGCGCAACACTTTAGGGAGATAGAGCAATAGAAATTAAAAAGTGCGTTCGCTCCAAGAGATGGCAGAGAAGAGAGCATGAGAGGGCTGGAAAAGATGAGGTTTTTTAGAAAAAGGAGGGAAATGTGTTGTGAGTGGTGGATTTCTAGAAGGCAGAGGTTGCAATTTCAGGGGGTACATTGTGCGTCAGAAATCGGGTTTCTTTGTCAACTGCGACATGCCTAAATAGACAGGTTTAATTTTCTACACTCTTCCTAGAATTTTCAAATTTGAAATAATCTTAAATATGGTCATTTCTTTAACCACTCTTGGTTCTTTTAATAATGTCAGAATTGTAAAGTTCAGAGCTAAACTTTTCTTAAATAGGTTTTCACTACAGTAGGGGTCATATCAACTTGGGGTGAGTTTGGATAAAGGGATGTTGGATTTTCACCCTGGGCCTGTACCTTACAATCATGTACTCTGGGTCAACACCTTAATCATTGTTACCACTAATGCCCCCCCCCCACCATCAGCTTAACTTACGACATTTAAGACTTAAACTGGTAAAAACATATCGAACAAACATCGAAAAAACATAGGATCTAAATATAAAATTTAAGTATCATATGTTATGTTTTATAAAACATAAAATTTAAGTTTCATATATGCAATCGTATAATAGCATATATGTTTATAGATAGAAGCTTTATGCTTAATTCTCAAAAGTTAACATACTTACAGCAACAGATAAACCACGGACTTTAGTCGATGTACAGTTCCCTGCTTTTACAATAGAATTTTTAATGACAACTTCATTTCCTGCCACCTCATTTTGATTTCCTTTTCTAAGCTTGAACTGTTGTTTTATCGTATCTAGCAGTTCTGTATCCTTCTCAGAATAGACGTCTCGACCCCATTTGTCCTCTATTATATTTTCTTCATGGCCCCTTTAATTTTAATGAAAATTTTTTGTAAGGTCTTGGTTGAAATGAAAAAGTTAGTGTTACGAGCGGGATTCGAACCTATGACCTTCGGCTAGTGGCTTTAAATCCCACTCGTGACACAAACATTTTCATTTCGACCAAGTCCTTACATACAAAAAAAATAATAAATTGAAATAATCAATTTGGTCAATCAGACCTCTTAATATAATCGATTTATTAATGAGAATTATTTACCATTCAAATAATAATTCAAATTTGCTTACCCTGAATTCTTATTCATCAAATCTCCGAACATTTCATCACTGGTTGCAGCTTTAGCTGATGCTGTCAGTTGGAAAGTATGATAGCCTGTAGCGACACTGTGAAAATCTTCTATGAGTGCTTCAACTTGTTTCTGGTTTTTACAAACATCGCACTTTTTTTGACAGTTGGGCTTACTATCATCAAAAAACTTTGCAAAAGTCCAATGTCGGCATCTAACAATATACATAGTACATATTATTAAAATATTTTAACTTGTAAAATGTTTCTTTTTATTGACAAATTCGAGTACCATAGCATAAAAGTCCAAGATAAAAAGTTATATTATAAACATTATATGATCGAGATATAAAGCAACAGCAACTAATACAAAATGTTAGAACAAATTAGCAGAAACTTTCTTAACCCAAATTAAAATAAAAAAAATATTCTGCTAACAAATAACAAATAAATTATATTATTAAGCACATTTTATTTAATATATACTCTTAAGCTTGGAAATTATAACCATTTCTTAATTCACTTCTAATTGTACTTTACCTAGCGGTTTCACAGTAATCAACCATGATTTGAAAATTTTTGTAATTGGCTTTCGCCTTTTTTTCCATAGATTCGTTTTTTGCTTGTGACTGTTCCAGTTTCAAGATAAAGTCAAGAGATTTCCTCTGTGCCTTAGAGTGATAAATGCGGCAATACGCTGGCTTGCCATCTCGTCCGGCACGGCCGCTTTCTTGGTAATAAGCCGGAATGCTTGAAGCCATCCCCCAATGAATGACAAATCTGTGAATACAACACATAAAACTACTTATTTTATATAGATAATTACAATTTTACCTGACAGAACTCTTATCGACTCCCATTCCAAAGCTCACAGTCGCCGAAATGACACTGTATTTCCCTGAGAACCAATCCTCTTGAACCTGAATCCTTTCCTTGTCTTTCAGTCCAGCATGATACGGTACAGTGGGAATTCCTTTCCTAGACAATACTCTAGCAACTTCCTCTGTCAGTTCTCTTGTCCTACAATATATTATCCCACAGCCTTTGTCACACTATAAGATATCGATAGTCAAATAAACATAAAAAAACTAGGATAAAACCAAAGTTCTTAAATACAATTTTCGAGTAATTGTCTTTTTTCTCAAATATCTCTTCAATGAAATCTTTTAAATGTGAATAAGGATCTGGTAATAAATCTTCATAAACAACATCGTAAAAAAGATTAGACCGGAAGCAAGAGGTTTTAAATGACTGTACGGGCTCTTTCAGTTTCAAGTGCTTCTTTATATCGTCAGCAACCTTAAATTAAAACAAACATTGTGAAAAGGAAAATTATTAAAAGAATGTAAATTACATGTTTACTAGCTGTTGCTGTCAAAGCGATCCAAGGCACATCTGGAATCACATCTCTAATATTTCCCAGTTTCAAATAATCAGGACGAAAGTTGTGGCCCCATTGGCTCACGCAGTGCGCCTCATCAACAACGACATAACTCAATTTTTTAAATTTGTACAATTTCGATAAAATCAACTAGAAAAAGTTTTATTTTTAGTACAATAAAGTGCTAACATTTTTTTTTTTTTTTTTTTTTTTTTTTGAGCTCACCTTAAAAGTATGGGTGGTAGCAAACTCTGGTGTAATATACAACAATTTTGTGTCTGACTTGACAGAATTTAAATCATTGATGACCCTCTGTCTCTCTGCAGCAGACACCTTTGAATTAACAGTCTCTGCTTTTATTTTTATCTTTCTAAGGCCATCAATTTGATCCTAGAGAGATGTTTTCACATTATTAAGTTGTAAGTTTACCTAATTATGTAACAGATAAAACAGTGATCCCAATTGTGTTAAAACAGGGAAAAAAATATCATCAGAAGTATTTTGCTTCATGTGGACAAATGGAAGGCTTAAAGATTAAGGTAATGACACAGCACTCGAGGCTGAGCCAGCTAGTGAAAGCTCCATTGTCCATGGATGCTCCTGGCCTGAACCAGTGACTGACTGTCAGATAGACAAAATATATTCAGCGAGACCAATAGTATGAGAGAATCAGAGTCAGAAAAATGAGTACACAGATCAGTTCTGAAATCAATCACTGGATAGAGTTCAGAGGTTAAGTCCAGTAAGGAATTCATCATCAGAATGGTCTCCAGCAATCCATCACCTCCAAGATTCATGACTTGAGAGTGACAACGTTCATCCCCTGCATATGCTGAGCAAATTGCTTGGACTCTAACTTCCCATCTCACCCCCACCTTTTGAATTTTCCCTCCTTTTTGCCATTTTTCAAATGTCGTGTGATTGGATTGGATTCTCGACGACAAATCAAATGAAAATTGGCAAAAAGGAGGGAAAATTAAAAAGGTGTGGTCAAGATGGGAAGTTAGTGTTCAACTGGATCAAAGTCACGATAGTTCGAGTGGTAGAGCAGCAGCGTATCAAGCCAAAGATCATGGGTTTGAATCCCGCTCATGCCATTGACATTTTTATCTCAACTATAAAACCTCAATTAATTTAAACATATTAATTGGTCAAATGGACCACGGAATTAGTGAATTTAATGGAATTATTAATTAAAATCAGCAAGAATCATAGAGTATAGGCTGTATCAAGTACCAGTAGTCCAGGTTCTTCTTTTATAAGAAACTAAACATTCGGCTATTTTCTAAGAATAATGAATCACCCAGTAATTGGTCTATTAGTAAGTCAAGATGTCTGTTCAAACTGAAAGAGTAACTTTTATATCATAACTACACCCAGTCGATCGAGCGATTATCTGGTGCCCTCTCTTTACGTAAACACAAGAGAGGATGTATTCCATTATTTAGAAATATGTCTCAGTCTTGCAGAGTTTTGCATGCATTACCTGGGTTGTTCCAAGCTTAGTGAACTATTACTTTCTCTTCTCGATTCATATTAACAACCACTCATTAAATTTACACACATTGTGTGACCTTATAGATTCTTTCTAGTACAGCAATTCAATTTTTAAACATTCTCACTCGTCCTTAAAAATGTAGATGTCCATGATTAATCAGGGTGAATTAATCATCTTTAAACTGTGCCCTTCAAGAGCTATTGCAACTTTTTTTGTATTACATATATTTAGGAAATAACTGGGCAAACATGCTATTCAGTTCGGCAGTATTCAAAATTTGAAGCTACCAAAATGCGATGTGCTAAAGTTGTTCAATAAATCCTGGATCAAAAAGTAGCAATCTGATTATGGGACAGCTGAAAAAGGGTCTTTCTAAAGGACCTTATTCCCAAATGTTAATAAAATACCCTTATTTTTACATGTAGATGGTAGTAAGGGATTCTTGGTCATAATGACACGAATCCAAATGTATCATGGAAGTGCCTACATTCATAAAACAGAGACAATCCCCCAACTGTTCACTCGTGATGTACCCAAAGATTTAAAGCATCTGCTATCCCATTGTGAGGAATACCGTGAAATCAAAGAAACTTTCCTAGCAGTGGTTTTTTTTAATGTAATCCCTTCAACCTTGAAGCAATGATAGCCTCAAAATGATTTACAAATGGATTTTTAAGTTCATAAAGAAGTGTTAAATATATGAGGTTGGTTAAATATATAGTGTAGTTTTTCAGTGGTGTGCTACACCTTGTATATCGGTAAGATATTAAAGAAACACATTGAGAATGCAATAGAAAACATATTTCTGAAATATTATAATTATTATTTTGTGCGGTGTCTAGTGACCATAGTTAATGATTATTAGGAGATCATGAGATATGGGTGAAGTTGATCTCAATAAAAATTGAAACATTGGCACGATAAAGAAAATGTTTTTATAAAATCTGTCACACCAGCCCGCATCTCATGATCTACAAATAATCATTATTGAGGGTTGGTATTGTTTTAAAACCAGATATTAGAAGCGACAAACTTTCCTGCACCTTCATCAAAGCCAAAAGTGGTGAAAAGACGATTGCGATTTTGTTTTCATGCATGAGGGCTGGTAACTGGAAGCAAAGCGATTTCCCCGAGCCGGTCGGCATCGAGACAAACACATCGTGCCTCCCTGGAACACAAATCATTAGAATGTCATTATAAATCATAAAACTATGTAAACGTCGAGAAACGCTCACTTTTGACGATCTCCACGATCGCCTTTTTCTGCAAATCGTTCTTGAAGGTCCTGAAGCCGAACACATTGAACAATTTCTCGGATAAATCTTCCAAACTGACCTCCGTCGTCGTCTTTACATATTTTCTCATGTCACCGTCCATTTTTTGTTAAATTAACAATAAAATTAACAATAAAAAACAACGTTGTTGTTGTTTGAATTGAGCGAGGTTGCGACACTGTTCCCAATGACACAATCAGTTGTATTTATCGGAATTTTTCTTTAACCTTCACGTCTCCTTTGTTTAATTGCGTCCCCTGATATGATAATTCCTTTCAAACGTGGCTTATTTATTTAATTTTATTTACATTATTCCGTAGGCATTTATATTTAGTTTAATCCGCACGCATCAAAACCCGTGTAAAATATGCATGCCGAGTGACAAAATGAGCATTTCAGGCATTCAAAATTTGCCTCTATTTCTCTTTTTACTCTTCCCATTTACATTTCTAGGAACGTAAGTACAAATGTTGTTCAGTTTGCTCTAATAAAAAGCTTAAAAACAAAAAATCGAAAAGCAATACTTTTTCCATCTATCTACGGTTTTTCTGATATAAATATCGTAGCTTCTGAACTCTTCAATTTAGGGAAATACAAAAAAAAGGATCGAAAACAGAAGAAGTGGTTCATTTAAAACTTGTAAAAAAAACTTAATTTTCAACCTCGGAAAAATTCAGTTAGTAATAGACGTATGTATAGGTCATAATTTTTTTAAAATTTTTACTGTCCATACATGAACACTTATTAAACACTGTATCAAGGCTTCTTAAGATGGTCCATTCTTTGGAGCATTTTTTATTCAATATTATTCAGTGACAACGTGTGGTCTGCATTGAGTAAATAGTATTGCCTCAGTCTTGCTACCATTAAGCTGGGTTTACATTTTGTAAAAAAAATCACATAACTAAAGGCAAGAATTATCGATGGAATTATCCATCTCAACGAGGTGAAACATTTTGCAACAAAGAGGTGAGCCATTAGTTTGCGCAAAATGCTGTTTATAATTACACCAACTGCTACATCAGAGTTGCTATTATGGAGATACTTTTTGTATTAATCCCATTTTGATGCTCAATTTCTTACACACATCCACTTTCATAATCTTATTACAATGAGTTTTGTGTGTAGAGATTAGTGATCGTTAATGGATAATTATTCAGATATCATGAGATGCAGTCTGGTGTGATGTGGTTATCAGAAAAACATTTTATTTATTGTGCCGACGTTTCGATCTTATAATATAAAGATCCTGCCAACCAAGCTTCACCCTTGCGCACTGAGCCACCTGTAACCCTGCTATTTGCTATGAAATTAACTATTACATAATTACTTTTCAAAATATTTAAAACACCTGTCTACAGTTACTAATAATAGTCTGCCAACCCAACATGAGGTTCTTATAAAGTCCGTATCATTAGCAATGAAAGCAAGTATAGCATAGTTAGCTTGCAAAGGTCATTTATAAATATTATGATAAATAAGGTTGATCCAAGAACAAACCCTTGGGGACCCCCCCAGCTTTTAAATTTCATAAAGGTGACCTTATGCCGTCAATCTGTACAAAAAATACTATATGGCTTAGTAAAAATAATTATGGTAAATTTTTATTCAAAACTGTGGTTCAAAATGTGGAATCTATTTTGATGCTTTGGAAAGAGTAGATTTTTTTTTTAATTATTTAAATCCCTTCCCAATGTGCCATCCACAGTAATTTACAATGAAACAAATTACATGCCTATTTTTACATAAACTTCAAAAAATACATTATTGAATTACTTCGCATTTCAGAAGACAGATTCCTAGAATAGTTGCAATTCCTGTTGTTCAGCAAGGACTATTTTGGTACTTATAGAGGCCTGAAGTTTAGTCAAGCTTAGAATCATAATTAAAAAGGAATTTACTTCTTAATTGTATGAGATGGGCAGGATTGTACCTTTTCAATTCATTCTAACAATTTAGAATACATAGCTCTCTTAGAAATGCAAAATAATTGATGCAGGAGGTTGTGGATTACAAAAATTGTTTAAAAAAATACATTTATGTACAAAAAGACAATTTGAACACACTTCATTATTAGTTCTACATATACACAATCTATTAGCAATTAATGCATTATTACTGTCAATTATGTTTCTGTAATTTAACTCATTTTCTGTAAACAATGAGTTATTTATTTTTTAAATTTATTTAACATTTTCTTAGTTGCTTTTCCTCTTTTTCATTAATCTTTAAACAGTTGGGTACTTTCCGTTCCTTCTTTTACACTTTAATGATTTTCATTGAAATTTGAGTCATCCTTAATTTGTCTTGTTCCAATAATACCAATACTGACCCAATGTGAATGCTTTAAACTAAAAAATATAAGTTTAAACTACTTTTGTTAAATTATTTGTGGGCATACAATGCATTCATTTGATCTTGCAGGTATTTAGCAGGAGTGTTACAGGGCCATGTAGAACCTAATTTCCCTTATATAAGCGATGCAGCATCTTATCCACCAGAAAGTTGTGTTTTTAGCCAATTGATAAACCTCGGAGCTGTGCTAAGTAAGAAGTGCCATAATAATTTATTATTATAATAAACATATAAATTTATAACTTATGTTTTTAACTGAATTCTCTGTAGTGGTTTTGTTAATATATGTAAGGTATTGTGCAATATGCCAGTACTATGAGCTCTACTCGATATCGCCTAATATAATGGTATTAAATAAGCTTGGCCTGTTCCTGGGGATTTGTTCTGCCCTAGGACTCAGCATTGTAGCTAACTTTCAATTATTAGCGGTTAAAATGGTTCATTTCGTTGGGGCATGCCTCTGTTTTGGAGCCGGCACTCTCTATTTTTGGATCCAGGTAAAAAATATATAACTGTTATTTATGACTGATCGTAAAATCATAACCTATCTTTTTTTGTCCTTTGTTGAACAAGCAGAGTTGTCTAGCTTACACAATTTTCATATAGATTTTTACAGTTTATGGTACTACAAAACATATCACAGCACTTCAAGTTCTGGTTTTGCATTCTTCTTACAAATAGCTCATGTTTCATTTGCGAACTGTTCAAGATTAGTCATCCTCTTAATAAATGCCTACTACACATGGTCAAGTTGACTAATAAGCACAATTGTGAACAGTTGAGGAATTATTCACAATAAAAAAAAAAAAAAAAAAAAAAAAAAAAAAAAAAAAAAAAAAAAAAAACAATATTCATGAAGTGTATATTATATTTTTAAGATACAAATATTAATCATTGTAATTTGTCTTTATAGAGCATTTATAAAAATGGCATATACACATATGCAGAAACTTCGGTACAAGATGATCACAAATAAAAATATAAAACTACAGCTTAAAAAAAAAAATAAAATAAAATAAAACACTACAATTGAATTTTTTAAAAACTTCCAAGGACAGAATTATATAACACTTGTTTTTTCTATTATTTATTGAAATAAAAAGATAAGTTAGTTGTTAGTTACTAGCCAGATGTCCACTACAGTCCCCTTTCTTCAACAAATGCAAGAACTTGCTAAATAGTTCCCTTCAGATTCCTGAAACAGTTGGCTAGTAAATGTGATACCTTAAAGTATATTATAAATAATAATGATCGAAAGTAAAATTCAATCATAAATTAAAGCTGGTGTTGTATATAAATAGAAAATTGTTTGTACAAAATACGTTTGAAATATCTTTAGGTATTCTATGTGATATACATGTAGTTTATTAATTTTTTTTAATGTAAATCTATGTGATACACTTGTAGTTTATTCATCATTGATTATTCCCTGCCTATACTTATTATCAGCATTTAACTGCTAAATATATTATTCTTAATACATTACCAATTTAATGTAATTTTTTTATATATGTATATATAATTTGTTTTTGATAATATAATCTTTTTAGGCATTATGTTCCTATCAGATGCACTCATTAGTACATAGCATTATCTTGGCTCATTTTCGTGTTGGCCTTTCAATGGTTTGTACTGTATTTTTTGTTGTTTCATTGGTCACTGGTGTGCTGTCACATGTAGAGTTTGATGGTGAGTGTAATTAAACTCACTGTTTTTTCTGTTTTCAAATTTTTTATTATCATTTCTTTTACTTTAATTTTGCATTTTATCTAGGTGATGATGTGACAAAATGGTACCCGGATGATAAAGGCTGGATGCTACATGTAGTAAGCACTGGATCAGAATGGATCACGGCAACTTGCTTTTGCATATATATTTTAACATTTTATTCAGAATTCAGCCTTATTTCCTTCACACATCCAAAGGTTATTTTTTATATGTGCTGTTTTTATAAAACTTGTATAAACTTGACTTTTAATTATCATTTATTATTATTATTATTATTATTATTAAATTATTATTTTTTTTAGATTAATCTTAGATACCATATAACAAGTGAATGTGAAGAGGATTTGTTGCATAGCTGATGCTTAAATGAAGCGAGTAAAGCACGAAGAAATTCAGTTCTCAAAAGAGACAGAATAGAAGAACACTACTGGGAAATATCCAATGAGGAAACAGCTCTAAAAACAAAGTTTTTCTCTTTATCAGTCTCTTTTGTTATTGCAGCAACTGCTGTAATACAGGCTCTTAGTTCTTTAGGTCATGTTTTACAAAGCTTTCTCCAAATATTTTCTTGGGAAGATGATAACATATGATGTATTGTGTTTCACCAATTCTTAGATAGACTTTTTTTATTTATTTAATAATCAGATAGTTGTGTATGCACATTTATTTTTATTGTATATAATATGTAAATTATATTTTATTAATGCAATTTGATTGGTTTAAAAAAATTTAGTTCCATACATTTTCACTTCATATAAGAGACTAAAATGTACAAGCCCTAGCTTTAAGAATAGTTTGGTTTTGAAAAGTTTATTCAATAATTTTTACAATTAAATTAGATTATTATTAGTAGATAATCTTCAAAGGTAATTTAAGAGGCATCAGTAGCTAAAGTGGTTAGAGTGTCAGCATGGTGTTTTATTGCTGTAAGGGTCCTCTGGGTTCGAATCTTAGTGACTGTAAATTAAAACCCAACATATCCCCCCCCCCAAAAAAAAAGCACCAGAACCCCAGGTGTTGACCTCACAGTTAAAATGCATCCATAAAAAAATATAACCTATCTACTACCTTAAATCATTGCCAACCCTCATACAGCTAGCGTCACGAAGCAAAAGTCAGATGCAATTAGATGGAAAATAGAACATCCCCATCTAGACTTTTCACCTTGTGTCTTTCATCTTTTTACACCCCTTGAAAAAGCACTTAGTGGAAGCCAGTGATCTAAGAGTTTTTATGATGTTATAATTTAAAAAATATATATTTAGGGAAGGAGAACATGCAAATATATAAAGTTATATATGAGTATAAACGAGACAATGCTTGGATGAAGGTGTTGCTACTACAATTGTCATCAGCACTCTCTCCCTCTCTAGAAATTATATAAGGGTTTCCATTTTAACAAACGTTAGTCTAGTCAGGTTTCCCGAGGGCATATCGGAGAAAATTGATTTAGAATTACTGAATGTATATCAGTTCTACTTTGTAATTTCTTGTATAAAAGTTTTTAAACTGATTCGGTAAAAGAAATTATTTAACTGGTGCAGTCTGACTGGACATTCGAAAGTTATTATTGAGTAACTTTCCCTTTTCAATGGTTAATTGGCACTTGGGCAATCAGCAATCGGTGAATAGTTCACACACATGAACTTTCCTCCCGGATGACGGCATCGAACTTCTTGACTCTCAGATCCAGCGAATATGGTCATAGGAGCTCTTGCTTTTATGTAGGACTATATTTAAAATAATCTCATTTAAATTTGTAATAATATTAACATTTTCTTAAGAAAACAAAAAATTTTATTAATTATTCAGATATCGTGAGATTGTGTGATAAAGGTATCAGAAAAAATTTCTTTATCGTGCCGACGTTTCGATCTTTTATTGAGATCATCTTCAGGGCCTGAGATTTACAAACATAGTTTACATTTAGAAAATACATATAGGATGTGGAAAAGTGAATTTATACAATGCAAAATATATTCTATATTCTATCAAAGTATTTCTACTCACTCAAAGTGTTTGTCTTCTGTGTAATTGTGCCATTCTTGCGTGTCTTGTCGAGAGTGCCAGTGAGATTTGGATGTTTAATGTTTTTATATATGTTGGATTTTGAAGGGGTGGGGAAGGAAGTGGCTATAGAAGAGAAAATTTTGTATAAGTTGTTGGCTTCTTTGAGGTGAAAAGAGCTGACAAAGGGGAACAATGTGTTGGTAGTGTTTCGGCCAGATTATTCTTTCAGGATTATATAGAAAGGGATAAATGGGAAAAGGAAAGGTCCAACAATCTAGCTTTTCCTTTCCTTTCAAATGGGTCATTTGGTTCTTTTGGGTTTTATTATACTGAAAAAAGCGTTTGTACAACTAAAAAAATATAAACAAATACCCACTATACAGTACATCAAAAATATTATTACTCGGTGGTGATTGATATTTTAAATTTTTATGTAAATGATACTCAATTCACACAATTACACGTAAACGTCTGAAAAGAATATGGATAAGAGACCTAAATGATTAATGTTTCATTAATCCAGAGCGTCTGCCAATGGGTAGCTTTCTTTCTGTTCTATAATACCACAAACACAAATTACTCAATCTCCAGGGTGTATATAATGCATGTATAGTTGTAGATATAAATAAATTAAGTTAAAAAAAATGTAAATGAAAAGAAAATTCAGGTGAACCGAGCAACTTATCAATGACGTCACTCTTAAATTATAGGTCTGTTTTATTTATGAGGATCGAAAGATAACCGTAGTAGTTAAGTAACCTGCCTACACACTTTTTCTTGTAAAGATTTTTCTTTTCTTTTTTAATTTAAAATGAACACTTTTACTAGATTATCTTGGAAAAGTAACAGACGTAAGTTCGTTTTTTCTGAGATTGTATTGCATAGAAAATAAAAGAATTACACTTAAAAAATAAATTTTTTAACTTGTCAGAGTATTTTAACTAATTTATCGGTTAATTTCATTTTTTTAGAGTAAATAAATATAATCTAGCCTGGTATGTTTAAAAGGTTGTTGCAGGCTACTATTTGGGAATAAACACTGGGGTCGGCTCTTCCATGACCTCACCTTTCAAACCGCCTGTTATGAAACCACCCAACCGGTAATAGGACAGCCTTCTCCACTTACACACCCACACTTGCTCAAACCGAATGAGGTTTGTATCAACTCGGCAATTTACAAAGTAGGACCGAATCGCATTTTAATGTCTATCGCAGTTGTTTTGTAGCTCGTTCCAGGATTTACAAAAAAAGATTTCATAGAAAGAAGGTATCGCCTTGCGGAAGCACTTGTCAGACTGAAACCGAATGGAACTCATCTTGTTTTGATACCGGCGGCGATAACGCAGTATATGTCTGATAAAATTCCATATGTCTTCAGGCAGAATACAGACTTCAGGTACTTGACAGGCTGCCTCGAGCCTGACAGTGCCCTCCTTTTGATAATCAAACCTAATGGGAGTCATAAATCGAAACTATTCATGCGTGATAAAAATGCTCACACTGAACTCTGGGAAGGCCCTAGAACAGGTATGTTATAATCTTTTTAAAAAAAATTATATAATCAATGATTGTTTTTAAGGTGTTGATGTTGCTCCTCAACTCTTTGGTATTGACGAAGCCAAAAGCATCAATGCGCTTGAATCTGAACTGAAAGAATCGGCTAAAAATTGCACATTCTGGTACGATTTCAGAAACCCAGCACACAGAAATATACATAACACAGTTGTGTCATTTCTATCTAATTCTGGATCAAAAGTAATTTAACAGGATAACTGTCTTGACTGTTATAAAACTGAATAAAGTTTTTTTTATTATTTATTTATTTATTTTTCTTTTATAGTGTTTAGAATCGCCGATAAAGCTGATACATGAGTTAAGACTGATTAAATCAAAAGCAGAGCAGGATTTGATGCTCCGCTCTGCCCAAATAACATCAGACGCCATAACTCAAACAATTAGGAATACTATGGTCGGACACACTGAACACCAGCTTTTCGCCATGGTAGATTACCACTGCAGAATGAATGGAGCTGAATACTTGGCTTACCCTCCAGTGGTAGCCGCTGGAAATAACGCAAACATCATCCACTACATAAACAACACCCAAAAAATAATGGAGGGAGAATTAATTTTAATGGATGCTGGTATGTTTATCTCAGATAATTAGTTATCACCTTCAACATTATAAATATGTATAAGATTTCATTTTGCATTAGCTAATTCACAAATGTGATGGCAGTGATGATTATCCTTTGCTTTTATTCAAATTTAATTGAAGAAATGTGGTTACTACACATATAATTCATTTGGTAGCGTCAAATGTTCAAAATAATCACATAATGTCTAACAATGGACTGTTTCAGGCTGTGAGCTTCATGGTTATTGCAGTGATATAACAAGAACTTGGCCTGTCAGCAAACAATTCACTCCTCTTCAACAAACACTTTACGAGATAGTCCTCGATGTGCAGACCAACTTGATTTCCCTCTGTTCAGAAGAGAAGTCATTGGATGAGCTGTTCAAGTTAATGTGTGTCATGCTAGGGAAACGTCTTAAAGAGGCACATGTACTTACTAAAGCCGCTGACTCGATGACACTTGAAGAGGTCAGATCTTATACTATGTTTGCATTTCAATTTCAAAATTGCATTATTTTAGATGGCCTTTAAATTCTGTCCACACCATGTCAGTCATTACCTTGGTATGGATGTTCATGACACTGGTACTATAAACAGAACTGTCCATCTGCAAGAAGGAATGGTCATAACTGTAGAACCAGGTATTCAAGTAAAACAAAGCACTGTAAAATTTTGTTTTACTACATATTGTTTCGTTACTATTAGTTTTTAAAATTAAAATTTGTATTGTAGGGATATATGTCAACGAGAAAAATAATCTTGCAAAAAAGGAATTCAGAGGTATTGGCATACGTATTGAAGATGATGTTTTAATCTCTAATGGGTGTGCCAAAGTCTTGTCCCTTTGCCCTAAACGGGTGGATGAACTTCAGGAAATATATAAAACGTAGCATTCATTTTGTTTATTTATTTATTGTTGTTCCATCCTACTTCTGTAGTGACCTCTGATTATAAGTACTTGTCATATTCAAAATAAATTTAAATGTAATGAATTGTTCTATTTTATATTCGACTTTTGTTGTAATAAATATTCCTGATCTATTTTTCTATGATAATTGTGCAAATATATCTTTACTTCAGGAATAAAACTCAAAGGAAATCAGAAACAACTAAACAAGAGGATAAGAGGAAAAAAAGGGTGTAAATCATAGATAAAATTTTAAATAAAATGTCTTTTGGACAACATTCAAAACATTACAAGTAACAAGTTTACGTTCTATTTAAAATGTGCGACTAATTAGAGAAACTTTACCCGTAGGAGAAATGTACCTATGAATTAATAGCTCGTTCCTGTATTATTGGATAGATCTGTTCACTACATTCCCCACATGGTTCCCATATTGCAATGTATGTTTAAATATGTCAAAGTCTCTTAAAAATATTTTTAAATATTTAAGGCTCTCAGCGATAGCAGTAATTTAAAATTGGTAGCATACCATTTCCCATTGACACAAAAACCAAATATTCACCATCAAAAGGTGATGCTTTGTGTAGTACAACGCATTGTGCACTAAAAACTGCCGCATGGCCATATCATCATAGCAGAAATTTACTCAAACTGCAGCTGGTATCTCTTGCCCTAACCTGGAAACAATCTCTTTTCATGAACAAAAAGGTGTAATTTTGCACTACAACAATGAACTCATTCAGCGCCAGAGTGATAAAGGAGGTGAGCCTATTTGTCTTTCACCTTTAATTAACAATTGACAATTATATGTGCAATCCGGCTTTTGACAATCGCCTCACCTAAAAAAATGAGTTGAATTTATTTTTTTAAGTCCTGCATCCTTTATAAGGGCATTACTGTGCTAGTAACATGTTGGAGATTATTGTCTGAATGTAGTATCTCTAATTTTAATTGTGACTATTATTAAACCTGCACAAACCTTTCTGGTTGTTTGGTAACAAGCATATAGAGCCTTGCCAAATGTTATTATGTATACCAATTGAAATATTTCAGACAGACCAGTAGGTTAAATTGGAATTGTGTCAATTTCATGAATCTGCTTTTAAGTTTACAGATCATTTTCAATAAATAAATTTTGTTAACTTTTTCTTACAAAGTGGAACATAGTTATATCTAGTTTATACAGTTTGTAGTTGTTTTTATCTCTTTTTATTGTTAACAATGTGAAACTAAAATAATGATGGTAAAAATTGTAGACTTCAAACTGGTGTTAAAGTCTTAAACAAAATGCAAATAAATTATTTTCTATGTCAGATTTGATTTTTCTTGGTACAACAATCATTAATGCAATCAAATGTAGTTTTTAGTTGATTTATTAATGAAATAGACACTAGGCCATAAAACAGTTGCATTATGAGCTTCCTTACAAATCACATCATATGTAACACAAATAAAAATCATCATCACCTGAAGAAGAAAAAATACTAAAACAAATTCAAATATTCACACATTTTAAGCCCTACACACATATCTGATAACAATCATCAACACAAATGGTAAGTGGAACAAGTAATTTAAAACATATGGAAAATATACATGTGAAAATGTCATACATTATATACTGCGCAAGTTACAATGCTTTTTTGTTTGTGAAAGTAATTTACTGCAATATAGGACAAAAAAAAATAGAAAACCACTTCAATCATCTGTTAATGATTAAATTTAATAGAAAATAGTGCTCTCTGAGAAAATCTGGTTCTATAAACAAATTCGAATTTCTATTAATACATACACATAACATACATGATATTGCAGTTATTTTTATTATTATTACTGACTTCAGTTTTGATTTGCCTAATAAGATCAAATTTAAAATAGAAAAACTTAAATGAATATATGTTTATGTTTATTATATCATATATGTATATGTGTGTTAGGAATATCAAAGATTTATTGAAAATGTTATTTTTATTTAATTATTAATAAATTTGTGGACATTTTTAATTTCCGTAATTAAAAGTGAACACTAGCAACATATCTTGTTTAAAAAACTATTATGGCCATGTAATATATGCAAAATAAGCCATTATAATATAACAAAATGGAAAATTTTGTGTTTATAACAATAAAGAATATTAAGATTTAAAAGAATGTTTAATTGGCAAGGTGGTTCTTAATTTTTCTTAATAGGTTAAGTGGCATACAAAGCAAAAAACAAATATATGAGTACGTCGTATTCAACACTTGGACCAGTACTTCAAAAATCCCTTCCTTAATCTGTTTAAAAATAATTATCACAATGAAATTTAATTTTATTTATTTACTGATTATATACATTACAACATGTACAAGTAGATATAAGTGAATGAATATACACCAGAAATGAAAATATTTAAATAACAAAAGATAAAATAACAAAAACACACATGCAAATACTGACAATAATTACTAAAATGTCACTGATAAATTCCTTAATTATGACAATAAAAATAAAATAATAATCATATATGTAGATGTAGATAAAGATGTAATGTTGGTGAGGTATTTACAGAAATTAACCAAGGACTAGAATTCATATAAACCTTGGGCAATATGCCACTGCCTTTCAAACAAAGGCTGTAGGTATTGAACACTGCCAATGATGTTAAGATGCTTGGTATTAGAACAATAGAAAAATAACCATCTGCTTGGACAGCTGGGTGGGACTAAGGTAATTATTGCACGATAGTGAAGCTGCATTAGAACCGTGACAGGCATTGGGGAAAACAACAAAATTACCTGCGTATCAGGATAGAGGGGCAATGAAGAGAATAATAATTTGGCCAAGTAATGTTTGATGAGGATACTTACTGGCCCTGAATTCTTTTGTGACATACTAAACTGCCAAAAACGTGGATCCATCCACCAGTCAATTGATTAAAAATAAGATTAAATTGGTGTTCAGCCCAAGACAGAGACAGGAAAAAAATTTCACCAGAGGACCACCACAGAACCTACAATCAAATCTAGGATGTGCTAGGGCTGGAATAATAGTTGAACTGCAAATTGAAGACAGCAGAGGCATACATTGACTTGTAATGGCAGAAACAAGCCTGTTCAGATATTGGCAGGAAAAAGAAGATAAAACATGTCCTCATTGGTGCGAAGGTGTATGTAGGGTCAGATTCCTATTCCAGTATTTCCTGAAAGAGGAAAAGTTCAGGTCTGAAGAATACACATGACAATCCTTTTAAAAAAAATTATTCAGATACCGTGAGATGCGGTCTGGTGTTTGTCTTCTGAGTAATTGTGCCATTCTTGCGTTGAGAGTGCCCTATAGTGATACCTACATCACACCAGACCGCATCTCACGATATCTGAATAATTATCGATTAACAGCCACTAATCTCTACACATTTCTTTTAAACACCTTAGGATCATGTCAAAAGCCTTTAAGCTTAATGAGCAGGCTGTAAAGAGGCCAAACTATTAAGGTTCATATCATCTTTATGATCTTTTGGGAGCTCCAAGTACCTGGAGTGATAAGGATATGGTTGGTACACTTTAGTCAATTTTGAAGTCCAGTCCAGTCAATAGCCCTCAGATCCTTGATTCATATGCAAAAGAATTGATTTTGTAGACGTAGGCGTCGTTCAGCTTCCGGGATTTTCGTCAATCATAGTTGTTCAAGTTTACAATTGTTGATTATCATGTTCAAATATTTATTATTAACCGCCAAAATTTGCTGTAGAGCAAATTTTCAAAGAAACGAACCCATTTTAGTGATATAAATATAAAACGTATCACGAAAAGGAAGTTCGGTCCGATGTCAGATTTACACGGCGACGGCGGATGTAGGTTCGCAGAACGTGTAACGGTCGGGTTCACGACCTCATGCGTCTTTGTTCTGCAGAGTATAAATAAATGATGGGCCTACATAAATTAGAGCATGAACAACAAAAGAAACTAACGAAAAATGTGTTAATTTTAATAAAACGGAAGCTGACATTTATTATACTATATAAAACGTTTTAAAAAATTATTCCATTACTTTAAATTTTTAATCGTAAGCGATGTGGAAAAAGGACAAAAAAGGCTAAATTCAGTCATTTTTTGATGTAATACTTAAAGGGTTGAATGTCGAAAATTTTCTCGAATGGCAAGGCCAAAAGTTCAAAAACCGTTTCTCCTTCAATTTGAAAAAAAAAAATCGTTAGGGGTTCTCCTAATTACAAAGAGAAGTGCCTATGGAGTTTTGAAATCACTCGTGGACGGCAATTAATTAAGACAAAGCTGACATTGGACTTTGGTCCAGGGACCTGTTCATTATCACGGCTAGAGGAGGGATGGACGAACGGGCGGGCGGATGAACGAAGGACGGGGCGGATGGACGAACGGGCGGGTGAACCCGTGGAGGTCCGCCTGTTGTCGCTTCCTTTCGTCCCAGACTCAGAGGTAATCCTCGCCGATGCCCCTCCCCAGGACGAGACAGCATAATTACGCCCAGCCTTACAAGCGACATGCTCTCCCTCATTGAATTGCTCGTGCTGTCCACAACATCAGCATTGCTCATTGTAGCTGAGGTATCTATCTCATCTTCTTTAATATGTATATTACTTTTTACTTCAATTCTACCCACTAGTAATCACTATCAACGTTTAAAAACTATGCAATGCTAGATTTTTTTTTTTTTTTTAAATCTTGAAGAAATATTTTTTTTAACGAATTGTTTATCTATATACAAATACTGTAAAGAGAAAAATTTGGTTTGTCTGTAAGAGGTAATCTCAAAATGTACTGGTCCAATTTTGACAAAATATTTTTATGTGTTCCTTATGGCCATAGGATGATGATGGACGGGTGGTTTGTGCTCCCCAGGCACTGAAGCCTTCTGGCTTATTGTATCTTCCTTGTTCCCTAAATCAGTGCAATTGACTCAATCATTTTTAGAAGTGTGAGGCAACTGTCACTGCTACAGTTTCATTCCCTGGGTTTTATCGTATCCAAGATTAGGACTACTAGGACTACAATGAGCTGTTGCTTTGCATTTGAAGATGTTTCGGTGGCTGTTTCTTCCTCCTCGTTGTATAATGTAAATGTAATCATTGCTGAATATGCCCATGTTAATTTATTCTCAGGTGCAAGTGATCTCTGAGTCTGGCCCTCTCCAATTGAAACAGTGAGTTTGCACCTTGGTGAAGGTGTTTTAGCATGAGTTTACTGTGTCTGGCACCCAAGAGTATCCACTTCTCTCTTTTTTATCCATTTTGTGAAGGAGGATTCTGTTTATTTTTATCATCCAAAGTATAGGTTCAAGGCCTACATATTGTCTTCCAGATACTTCTCTGGCCAGTGGGTCTGCTTTTCCTTCCCAAAATTCCTTTGTGACCTGGTACCAAAATGACTTAATGTGGTTCCAAATTAGTTTTTAATTTTTCCCAATTTTATCTTTTTGCTGATGACAGTCAGCTTTACGTTCAATTTCTTCCATATATAGTATGGACCGATGAATAATCCATGAATGGCATACTAAGCTGTTGGAATTTTTGAACATGTACACGGGAAAATCCAAGAATTCTGTACTCTTGTCACATCAGGTGGTTCACAATATCAACGTTCGGTGTGGACTTCTTCGAAATAAATCAATTAAGCCTTATTTCTACAAAAATAATTTAAATGATGTTCAGTACCTCAATTTTTTTGAAGGAGGCCTTACTAACACTAGCAAAAGATTTTCCCTTGCAACAAAGGCAAAGAATAATTTCTCCAGCTTGATGGATGCCACACAATTCTTTGGAGGTGAGAAGTTAGTTGAATTATCACTTCTGGGATAGGTGGATAGGACCTCATGGCCCAATCTATTGGCCTACCCGGTCATCTGATTTAACTTCATTTGACTATTTTCTGTAGGGCCACTTAAAAAACAGTGGGTACACCAATCACAACCCAGCAACTTCAGTTGAAGAACTGTGGTAAAGGGAGAAAATGCTTGTTGATGTATCTCCTTACGTAAATGATGAGTTTGCATAACCTACAAATCGAGACATCATTGAATACACACGTTGTGTAGGTATTTTCTTAGATACAAGTGATTGGTATAAAGTCCTATTATTCCTGAGAGATCCTGTAGCGACAGGTTTGTCAGTTTTCTGATGGTCCTTAAATCATGAGATTACTATCTGAAAACTTACAGGCAGTTGAATATTCTATAAGCAACAGTGAAGCTATCAGTCTGCTTAATTCTGATCATTCTTTTGACCAATGGTATCATTATTTTAAATCCCAGTCTTTATTAATTTCCAATAAAACCATTAATACAGTCAATGGTTCTCCTCTTAATTTTGTGCTATAGTTAAAAATTTTGTCATTGTTAAAAACTTATAATCAGACATCAAAAACCTATGTGCCTGGCATGCAGAGAATTGTCACTTGATGCATTCCACCTAATTGAAGAGTGCAATTCCTTGGTTCCATGTAGAAAGTGCCTAAAAATGTCACCTATGAGAATTGTGCTTGAAGCTATTTGGAACCCCTGTTCTGAGACTGTCAATACCTGGGGTGATTCTCAAGGCCTGCCAGCGATTTATTGTAATTATAAAAGCTGGAATTGCCTGAGGACTATGAGAAGCAATAAGCTCAACTCTGTCCTCTTGCATAGGTGTATATGCAGATTTGAGCTTATTCATGCATGTAAATAGTATATAAATAAGATTTACAATGTAAATGTGTTAATAAATATAGATTCAATTTTTAGCCAAATGAATTAGAATGATGATAATCTTAAGTTATTCAAAAGTATTAACAAACAGGTTTAAATTTGTGATACAAAAGATATAAACACTTAAGATATCGGCATGCTATTTTCCAATAGAATATTAATTAGTACACTTTATCAAGAGCATCAGTCAAATATTAATATCATATCATATTGTATATTTACATTTTATATCGTGTATTGATTTATTGGAATAATTCATTTTTTCAAGTATGTTCACTGTTATATAATGAATAAAAAAGGGTTCAAGGCTAGTTGGATATCAATTGTATTTCTACATACTATAGTTTATTTATTGGTTTATTGTTCAATTTATTTAGAGAAATCCTGTGTGTCAGTATTTTACTCAACATTTTCCATTGCTTTGGATTAATTGAATATTGTAATCCAACCCTTCGCTCACAACAGCAGAAAGTTGATAGAGCCCTGTTGCTTAGTAAACAGTTTTAAATGTTGTTTACTCATATGTCATTTGGATATTTCATAAGTTCATTATTTATTTATTAATAATGAACACAAAATGTTTTTAATTTATTTTAACTCTGCAGTTGGCACTTACATAAAAATTACAGAAGTGGCTGCATACAGTACTCAGTGCATTTTGACTTGCTTTTTATGTTCAACAATGATAAATGGGCTTTAAAAATAGGAAGTTACCTTTATAGCAACATTTTACAGATAGTAATACGGTTCACAGGAACAATTGTAATAAAAAATGTATGCGCATATATTTATAATCTAAAAGACTAGTAATTATAACTAGCTAAATACTTATTTAAACAAATGACATTTTTTTAATATAATTGAAAAATATCACTTTTATAGACAATTTTTAAAGTTACAGTGTTCTTTAATCTTTTATTCAGTTTTTCTCCCATAAAGTTTTCCTGATTAGCTCAGCCATAAAGATATTTTCGAATTGTGGCTTTTGCACATAAATGCCATACATTCTGAACACATTTATTACATGGCCCAAACAGTATGATGTAGGTTTTACATTTTGATGATTATTAGAACGATATCTTGAAAGGAACAGAAGATTTATTTTATTGGCTCTCCCCTTTAACTGATTTTCAGCAAACTGTAAGCCAAATCATTGAAAATTCTCTTCTTAAGGCTGTATTTGATATGTTGATATTTGATAATGATTTTGTCTTATATTTCGACCTCAACGGTTTGACTTATGATTTTTCCTTCTTGAAGGTGGGTGATCTCAAAAAAAAAAAAAAAATTAAAAAAAAAAAATAGTCAAAATATAACATGATAAAATATCATAACGTTTGTTCGGAGTCTGAAAGATTTATATATGTACCACACTGGCTCTTTTTTAAAATAAACTGTTACAACATAGTAATGACTGATGACCACTGTTTTAACCACTGCATTAACTCACCTGAGTAAGGATTAAAATAAATCCAAAATGTTGTAAATGGAAAGAAAAACTTTTTTTTTTTTTAGATGACCTGTTATCCCACCTTCAAGAAGGAAAAATCATAAGCTGAAAAAGTAATAAAAAGTGGCTGCCTTCTCTTTAACAGCTCCATAGTGTTGGATTAATATGGTTATTGATATAAAACTGATGGTTCACACATTTATAATCCTATGATATAATATTTTTTATTTAGGATTATGTCAATTGCAATCAAATGTCTTTTTTGGAAGCCTATGGACTGTTTTCTGTTTTCTTTTATTCGTTTGATCTTTTTGATCCTCTTATATAGCATTTTTATTGTGCTTAAATGTTTACCCAAGCAAATTAAATATATTAATGCAATATATGTAAGATGCGAGCATGATTGCTAATGGAAAATTAAATGTGTTGTTGACATACATCTGTTTTATTTTAGAGAATACTTAAGAATAATTTCACTTTATTAATAAATCATTATTAAGATTTGCCTTACAACTGTATCTGATTATTGTTATTCCATTACCATTAATATTAGTCAACAGATGTACTCAAAGGGAACAGAACTTTTGACATTGACTACGACAATGATGTCTTCCTCAAAGATGGCAAACCTTTCACCTATATGTCAGGTGAGATACACTACTTCAGAATCCCCAGGATATACTGGGAGGATAGATTGAAAAAAGTTCAAGCCGCAGGTTTCAATGCAATAAGCACGTAAGATCTTGCTCCTATAAGGCATTTCCTTAATTAGAAGCATAATGTTTTAATTTGTTTAGATATGTGGAATGGAGCTTGCATGAACCTTCGCCTAGTGTTTATCATTTCACAGCAGAAGCCGATATAGTGGAGTTTATCAGAATAGCCGAGAGGCTCGGTCTTCTCGTCATCCTCAGACCTGGCCCTTACATATGTGCAGAAAGAGATTTGGTAGGTTCTTTAGATGATTACCAACACTTATAAGTATATAAAACATAATATTAACTATTACATATTTAGAGAAAAATTTAACAATGAAAATTATTTCAGTTTATCATATATCAGCATTAAATATGTAACATATATGTTTGAAAGTATGAATTTAGTAATAAATCAAATACTATATGATTGTACGTATTTATTTTCAGGAAAATCTTGAAGAAGGAAGTAAACTTTTTGTTACTTAATTAAGTTATTTATTTATCCTTTTGTTTTTTCAGGGCGGTTATCCAGCATGGTTACTTACAGTCAACCCAAAAATGCAGTTCAGAACATCTGACCCATGTAATGTTACGACTGTCCAATTGTTTTCTTTAAATTTTATTTGTAGCATAAGTGGCTTTTGTAAATTGTAAAATTTTAGAAAGTATGCTTTAAGCTAAAAAGTGTTAAGGCTTTTTATTCCTACTTTGTTTATTGCTCTAACTAGTAGAGTCCCATTCAACATGAAAAAATAGTGGGATGCTTTATCTACTAATATGTAATCAGCATAAGCTAGATATTCAAGTCATCTTGTCATTTTGTTTTTTGAAAATAAATATTATGGTTATATGGATAATTGTCAGCAAAATATCACTAGACAATATAATCCCTAAAGAACAAGAAGAAAGATAGTGCACTTTAAATTATCCTTGTAGTGTAATAGTTATTGTAACTTTTACTTTATATTTTTTCCTTACAGTTATAAACATTTTCTTCTTCGTGTTTCAATTGACAGTTAAAAATGCTAAGTAATATATTTCAGCACATACATTCTTTGTATCGAGGTGGTTCAAAATGCTTTGGGGACAACTTCAACCTATGCTCTATGGAAATGGTGGACCTGTAATTATGGTTCAGGTAAAATTTATCGAATCTTTCTATTATATTTGAGTTTAATTTGGAAAATATCTCAGGTTGAAAATGAATATGGCAGTTATCCAGTGCACGACTTAAATTATTTGCTGTGGCTTAGGGATCTGTATAGAAGTTATGTCGGAAACGCTGCTGTACTTTTTACAACTGATGGGCCAGACACCCAATTTGTCAATAGAGGAAAAATTCCTGGAGTATTATCGACAATAGATTTTGGTCCAGGTAAACAATGATAAGCATAACTCAAGTCAAAATATGTGTACAATGCATATTATTTCTTTATTTATATTTTTAATTTTAATCACAGTTAGCACAAGTCCAGCCAAGTTGTTTGAACCTTTGAGAAAAATTCAGCCGAAAGGGCCATTAGTCAATTCAGAATTTTATGTAGGCTGGCTCACGTACTGGGGTGAAGAGTTCAGCAGATCTTCAATACCTCCAATTTTGAAAACAATGAAAGATATGATAGCACTAAACATTTCATTTAATTGTTATATGATTCATGGAGGTACAAACTTTGGATTTACCTCAGGTAAGACTGATTAATTTGACCTACCTAAAATCAATTGTTAATTAAATTTTAATTAGGCTCTGGAAGCAGTAAGCATTATCAAGCTGATATAACGAGCTATGACTACGATGCTCCTATAAGTGAAGCAGGAGATCTCACCGACAAATATTTTGCAATTAAAGATCTAATAGCAGGAGAGGTTGTTATTTTACCCTTTACTTTTGAAATTATCCTAACATCATTATTATTTTTTGTCTTCAGAAAAATACCAGTAACAACAAAAATGAGGAGAAAGAAACCCCCAAGGGTGATTATGGTGAAGTGCAGCTGAAACCTCTTATTTCACTTCTTAAGAGTCCAATCGGTAGAGACCCTGTGTATTCATTATTCCCGATAACAATGGAAGCTATTGCTGAAAGGTACGGCTTTATAGCATATACTACAACAATTCCATATGAAACACAAGATCCCTCCGTACTCCAAGTCAATGTAAGGGACAGAGCACAAGTTTTAATTAATGAGGCAAGCTACTTTCATTTTAGTCTTATATTCAATTATCAATGTCATAAGTTAATTCTATTCTTCCGATTACTAGGTAGAAGTCAGTGTTTTGCAGTATACTGTGATCAATGAAACTCCACTTCCATCCGATGTTACAAAAGGGAAAAAATTAACAATTCTAGTTGAAAATATGGGAAGAAGAAACTACAACCTTTTGTCTGACTGCACTAAGGTATGCCAAACATTAACCAGGATACACTTTTTTTTTTTTTTTTTTTTTTTTTCAAATTTGTGGAGACAAATCTCTTCCCAATAGTAAAAAATAACTAATAAACATAGCCTAAACTTCACTTTACTCTAAAACCAGTGGCACAAGCAGTGGTTTTGATCGAAGTGTTTATTGTATTTGTTTTTCCACACATGCAACAGTGCTATGAAGCATGTGTCAGCTACAACTGTTGATGGCTCATCGATTCAGTTTTTCTCTCGATAAATGTTTTGGTTAGAAATGTGGTGGTGTATATCACCCTAAGAATATATTTATAATCTAAACTTTTGCCATTGTAGTTCTTTAACTAGTAAACAAAATGAAACAGTTTTCAACTTTTCAGGGTATTATTTCAAATGCTACATTGGATGGGAAACTGCTACAAAATTGGTCGATTGTCGGGTACCCATTGACATTTGACAACATATCAAGGTTGGACAAATACGCCCGGGGCAGTATAATGTCACCGAGTGTAAATTTTCCAGATCCATCACCAGCCTTCCCAGCATTCTATACTGGGACTCTGAACCTGCCTGAGGATGAACCAGCACAGGATACATTTCTTGATATGACTGGCTGGGGAAAGGTAATAATTATTTTTACAAGTGTGGTATACCTACAATTACATAAACAGTAACATGATTTACTATTGTGTTAGGGTGTTGTGTTTATTAACAATCACAACATGGGTAGATATTGGCACATTGGCCCTCAAAGGACACTTTACATCCCGAAGATCTACTTGTTGGATTATCCGCACAAAAACCGAATAATGATTCTTGAACTGCATTTCACAGCACCAAACCAAACAGTCAGGTTTATAACAAAGCCTCTCCTGAGTTTAAAAGATAAATATGACGAGCCAAAAGTACAATCGAAATCCGCAAGCCGAAGTAAATGGAGTTTATCTTCTTTGCGTTCTAAATCACAAAAAGATGTAGAAAAGTGAAAAAGTCAATGAAGAGAGATTCTCTGTTTTTAAACAAAAGTCCCAATATTAAACACTTACCATTATAAATAAAATTTTTAAAACCATTAAAAAATAAAATTATTTATATATTATTTATTATAAAACACTTCATCATTGTAGCATCATACACATTAGAAGTGACTTCCATACAGACTACCTAGATATCTCATTAGCCCGTTGACTGTGGAAGACACAGTCTGCATCCTCCCGTTTGTACTTTTACATTTTCCCTCCATTTTACTCACTTCACAATCCCATTTAAAATTCCTAAAACCATCTGAGAAAGGGCAAAAGTGTCACTGGCTACTTTTTTTCTTTTTTTTACAACTGGAAGTAATTTTTTTATTCTGTGAAAACCAAGTAATTTGTTTTCTATACATGTTTTACTATTTTGATTATTTATCCATTGTGTTTAATTCAGACATACATCAATAAAATCTGACATCTTTTCTTAGAAATGGGGACTGACTAAATGATCTTGGAAACTTTCTTTACAGTATCCAGTAAAATGTCAACATTCCAAAAAAAAAGGAGAAGAATTTTATCAGGCATTTTTTATATAACCCCAAAATACACCATTAAGCAAATAAAAGCTATCAATGCTTGTGCCATAGAAAATCTTAAATAAGGTTATCTGGCAAAAAATCCTCATAAGAATGGATAGCCAAGCAGCTATTAAAACATTAGCATGTAAAAAATTATATAAAAACTTGTCAGTGAAGGGATTCAAAATCTCCAAAGCTTGGGGAAAAACAATAAACTGATGATATCTTGGGTGCAATACACAAGCGAATTTGGCGTAATGAAAAAGTAGACACAATGTCTAGAGAAGGATCTACAAGACCATACATAGGACCTGGACCTATTCTTGGGATAGCAAATACAAACAGATTCCTTCAACCCAGAATGGGTAAAAAAAGACAAAAGGAGAAGTGAATAAATTTTGGAGGTGCTAAACAGTAAACCTAAGTTAGAACAAACTTTACCAAACTTGATACATTTTATTATTTTTATGCACCCGAGAGCAATTTTATTTATAAATTAATTATGATTTTTAGTTGAGATTAAAAAAAGCTAATGGCACGAGAGGGATTTGAACCCACGACCTTCAGCTAGATACGCCGATGCTCTACCATCTGAGCTATCGTGACCTCGATCCACGGACATCTCCAGGTTGAGATTCAGCGTATCAAGCTGAAGGTCATAGGTTCGAATCCCTCTCGTACCATTAGCTTTTTTTCATCTCAACTAAAAACCGTAATTAATTGTGATATATTAATTGGACAAGCGGACCACGAAAATAGTGAATTAATTTATTTATAAATTGGATTCCACCATGGGCAACCAAATTGGCCAAGCTTAGGAAGCAGTCAGTTTTAAACATTCCATACTGAAAAATTGATCCACCATGAGTAAATGATTATTCTCCATCTTGTGGTTCAATGCATTTAATGAACTCACTACTGTAACAACTACAAGTGGGTTGATACAATTAAAAGCATTGTCACATCATTTGTATGAAAATTTATTTGCGAACATATGATCAATGGAATTAATTGTTATCTACACATGTGAAGTCACGCATTTTTCTATGAAGTCTTGAACATGTGGAAGAATTCTATAGACTTACCCCATTCTTCAAACATATCCTTATACTCTTTCCCTTCATAATATTTTAAATAATTTCCTCTCAATGCCATTTCCTAATTACAAACTTACATTTAAAAGAAACATTAAATTCAACAACTGGAAAGTATTATTTAACATTAGTTTCAAATTTATTAAGTAATTTTGTAGAAGTTAATAGAACAAACTTATGAGTGGATCTTTCTAATGCAGCAGTCAATTTAATGGGTAAGTTAATTTTTGTTGTTTTTAAATCACAATATTAAAATGAATGAAATATTCAGTTACTTTTCATAAACCATTCACTTATAATATAAAGTTGTACTTTTTTTATTTCCATCTGTTTGCACCCCTATGCTGGAGTTATAAGCAGGATGATAGGCTGTACCTTTCCCTATATTTCATTTAAATAATTCCACTCATATTTATATAATAGGAAGGTATGAATCTCTCAACTCAAGTTGTGATATATCTACTGTACAATAAAGAGAATTTATTTAAACAGTGTGACTGTGAGCTAAGAAGTAATCAGTTCAACAGAGAAGGGACAATGGTTTGGACTTTTTGTACAGGCAACAGAAAGTGAAGAGCACTTGAGTTTAACCCTCACCCACAAGTTAGATTTTATCTTTCTTTCTCTCTCTTACATTCATTTTTGTTTGTTAAATACATCTTTTTTAAAATTAAATTCTTAAGCAGGAGGTAATAGTATTGAGATTTATTCTAATTCGTAAATGCAGCGTTTCAATTAAATTGTGATCGAATTTATATATCGATTAATTGTGAAACCTCCCAAACTTTTGGTAAGTTAGTGTTTTTGTTGTTATTGTGGCAATAACTAACAAGGGAAAAAGATAAAATGGAAAGTTCTGATAATTCTAAGATTATATTGGACATTTCGGCTCCTTCGACAAGCAATGAAAATATCGCTATGGACGAAGATATATTTGGTGCTAATGAGGAAGATCAGGTACTCGTCAACAAGTTTTTGGAAGGCGAGATGAACTTCAACGATTACATCGAGAACGTTGCCGGCCATACACTGCCCGAAGACACGGAAATATACGAGATCAAACCTTTGGTTGAATCTATCAAAAAAAACGAAAGTGTAAACAAAGCGAAGAAGGGGATGCGGAAGCTTCCGCCAGCCCTAAAAGGCCTTATGGGCGAGGCGAATCTCAGAGTGGCCAGAGGAGACAAAGAGACTGCTGTCAAAATCTGCCTCGAAATTATCCGTCAAGTGCCGACTGCAGCTGAACCGTTTTTGACACTTGCCGGGATATATGATGAAATGGGTGACGAAGAAAAATTTCTTCAGATGTCACTTGTAGCCGCTCATTTGTCGTCAACAGATGCCTACCAGTGGGTCCATTTGGCAGAACTGTCTGAAAAACAAAATTTGATAAAACAAGCAATAACTTGTTATACGAAAGCTATAAATCTTGATATTCAAGACATGGAACTTCATCAAAGAAGAGCTACTTTGCTTGAATCTTTAGGTGATAAAAAGACTGCAATAAGGGGGTACATAAGATTGCTTTGCTCGTTAAAACCTGAACAGGGTGAACTCATAATCTCCCTGGCCAAAACTATTGCACAGCTTTGTCATAAAGAAAATGACTTGCAGAAAGCCAGTTACGTTCTTGAAATTGCTATACAAAAATGTCCTCAACTGATAAACCTTGAAATAATCAACTTACAGCTAGAACTGTTGCTGCAGATGAAAAACTACAAATCTTGTTTAGACATTATGTTGGCATTTTGCAATCTAGTCGTCAAAACAGAATCCGATGGCGATGACATTAAAATCATCAACTGTGAGATTCCTAGTGAAACTCCAATTGACATAATGACAAAAATGATAATCGTGGTGATACACATGAAAGCAACTCATTTGATTGATACGCTGATGGAACCGATTATGAATCTTGAGCCATCAACAGCAGGTGATTTGTATTTAGACATCATTGACGCTTTCGTTGAAAATAAATTATATGAAAATGCACATAAATTGTTACACACTTTGATTCAGAGTGAAGAGTACTGCCTCCCTGGTGTATGGCTTAAGTATGCAGAAAATTTGAAAAATCTAAAAAAATTCCAAGAAGCTACAACTGCCTATTATAAAGTTTTGGAAAATGTCCCACAACACGTGGAAGTGAGAATGACTCTAGCATCATTATTAGTCGAACTTGGAAGGCCGGATGAAGCGATTAACGCATTGACACAAAATGAAGAATATGATTATTTGGATGTTGGCCTTTTGTATGAAAAGTGCACATTGTTGAGAAGGGATCCATCCAGGGCTCAAGAACTTATCATGGTCAGCCAAGTGTTGTTTTCAAGACACTGTACACAAATAAGAAATAAAGATGAGCTTTCAACTATATCTACACTCCAGCGTTATGATAGAAAGAGGGTGGCTGTAAAGCAAGTGCGTAAATCGAAAAAAGAGTCCGAAGCCGATTCAGACATTCCAACGTTCAGAACGGACAAGAAAGGCCCTACTATCGAAGAGGAATGGGAACTGTTTAAATACATTTGCTCCCTGTGCATTGAGCACAAAATGTACATAACTCTCCAGCGGTTGACCTTCACAGTGCAACTTTCTACAATATTTCATGTGTACAAATTTGAAATTGACGTTCTCAGTGTGATTGCTGCATATTTAAATAAGGATTCTCATAATGGTTACAATATTATAAGGACATTGGTAGCTAAAAAATGTTTGTCAGTAAAACTTTGGCATTTGTTCAACTTAATTATTACTAAATCAGATGATGCAAGGCACAACAGATTCATAATGCGGCAGTTGTCTAGAGATTGTGAACATCCTGCACTAGGGATTTTGCATGGGAATAATTGCCTCGTTTCGGGAACATACAAGTATGCTATGCATGAATACAGCACTTCGTATTCAAAAAACCCCACACCACTAAGTGCACTCCTCCTGGGCTTGACTTATCTACAGATGGCGGCTCAGAAGTTCACATCAAAAAAGCATCACCTTGTTCTTCAAGCCTTGGGACTCCTCGCACAGTACAAAGACAAAAGAAGTCCACAAGGTTTGCAGGAAGTTCATTACAACCTTGCCAGAGGATTCCATCACTTAGGACTTTATACTTCTGCAATATTCCATTACAAAAAAGTTTTTGAATACAGGGATTTAATACTGCCTTCACAGAAACCTGAAGTTTTTGATCTCTCACGAGAAGCAGCTTTCAATTTACACCTTATTTACAGTCAGTCTGAATCTTTTAACATAGCAAGAATGTTTTTAGACAAGTATATTGTAATTTAATATTTTTATATCATGGCTAATCAAATTTTTATATAAAAATGCTGAACTTCTTTTATTTCATTTTGTTTTGTACATATGTGGTTAAATAAATTTTTTTAAATTTTTATTTTTTTTATTAAACTAGTATGTGATGACCTAGTGTAGTATATCCTCTTAAAATGACCTATTGTTATATCTGTGTGTCAGGTATTAGGTATAGAAACATAGAAATTCCCAAATTCATGCCAAGCTTTCGTTCGATTTGTAAGCATCTTCAGGGATGAGTTAGTGAACAATTTCTGTATCAGGTACATATGTTGATGTTTATAAATCCTTGATAATAAATAACAAAAACAATTAAAATATCAAAAATTAAAAATGATAATAAATAAATTATTCACCAATGTGCTTATTCAACGATTAATTAATTGTTAATTTAAATGTGTGGTGTTTAGTGACCGTTAGTTAATGATTATTTTGTGATGTAGATTTTAGAAAAACATTTTCTTTATTGTGCCAACATGTCAATCTTTATTAAGGCATACTAAGGCAGACTACTCATCTTCAGGGCCTGGATTTATAAACATGGTTTACATTATACAAATATATGTAGGATGTGAAAAAATGAATTTCTATGGTCCCAATAAAGTTTGAAACGGCGTGTAAAAAAAATGTTTTTCTAAATTTATATCACACAAGTCAGCATCTCATGATCTCCAAATAATTGTTAATTTAAATTTGATGCATCTTTCAACAATATCTTCCTGGTAAATCATGGCTTTCTTCATGAGAATTCATCATGGTTATGGTCTGGAAGTACTTTACATATTCTTATATAATAATATTATAAAAAAATTGTGAGTGTATATATACTGTCTC
>CM077109.1:209572-275189 GCA_039619505.1 Cimex hemipterus
TAAGAGACAGATATATATATATATTTTAAACAAATCTAGCAATTAGATTTCTATTGAACGTTCATTAAGACTTTTATCATTATAATCAGTTAGTTTTTTTATTTATTACAATCCCCTTTATTGTTTTTATCCAAATTTTGGAAATCACTCAATGGGTGGTGGAGTTCTCGATATTTGTTCATCACCTTTTATACCTTATTGTTTGAACAATCTAATAAGGGTCGACGGGCCAATATTGGCCATTGGCCCTTTACATATTCACGCTAATAAATACATTTACTAAACTCAATCTAGAGTTAGAACTCAGTTATGGCTGTATGTGTTATTGTTTTAATTCAATTAAATAAATTAAAAAAATATTTTTAACGCATACTTGAGAAAATGTCAGGTTTTTCAGACATTTTAATTTTTGATGTATTTGTTGCTAAACCGGAATTGTGTTTTGTAGTAAAGTACATTGGGGTTGTTTAATTTTGAATAAATTCTATATACTCTCATACAATGTCACTTTTCTCCAGTTGATATTTTTACTTCGATAGTATCGAATTTTCCGATTGGCATTGCAAATATCTCAAGAAACGGTTCGATATTAGTAATATCGGTATTCGGTAGTGTCGGAAGTCAGATCGTCTCTATTTACAATGAGATTGTGGAGTTTCCAATTTAAATTTCTTTTTCCAATTTCAGGATTTTTCCGATATCTCAACTTTACTCTCTCCAAACAATGAACTGCAAGTATTAGGCGTACACTTTCGCTGTTTGAGTCTGGTAGTTTCAAACAATATGGTCTCTCGAGTTGCTGTAGAAGTGTTGAAGTAAGTTTTTATTAAAATAATTTTTGACCTATGTTGCTCAGATGTATTTTTTTACATCCTCAGGAAGGCCGAGGATTTGAAAGACAGGACGAATCTAAAGACTGAGATCACCGTAGACGCCTGGCCTGCACAACAACAACTCCAGGTTTATAAAAATTCACCTAGATCTATTCTCGGCTTTTTCATTTTATCAATTGCATTTACAGAAAATTTACCATGACGTGCTCATTCTGGATCTTGAATACGCCCTTGATAGAAAAGTCGAACAGGATTTGTGGAACTACTGCTTTAAAAACTACATTGTCACTCTTCAAAACAATGCCAAAGATAAAAAGGTATACTTGAAATAGTTTTAGTTTTATAATTGTGTATTTGAAGCGTACATCCCTTGAACATCGTACTTCCATAAATGAAACAGATCTATGAATTCAAAAACGTTTGAACAGCTGTGAAGGTTCAACTGGTCTTTACAAAAACATTATTTAAACAATCTAAGTAAACATTTTCCATTTTATTAATTTCTATAGGGTTGTAATCAGAAAGTCATATAACAGCATTTCAAATCACAATTACTGATAAATCACCAATTTTAAATCTTATTAGGTGGTGTTACCCCTCTTCCATTCAAATCTTTTTCCGGCAAATGTAGCTTATTTTGTCTACAAACCTTATTTTGGCCAGATGATAGATTTAATTACACATGCTAGCCGTTTTAGGTTCAAAGCCCACACAATCCTAAAGGCTAGTACACACTCATATAAAAAATTGCATGTCTATAGACAAATTACCAATTTTGTCTGTAGAGTGTTGTAGAACAAATTTAAGATCTGGAACCTTTGTCACACATCCACTTCTGCACAACTCAGTTAAACAAGTTTCTACATGATGAATAAGATAGCAGCTTGCAGCTTTGCTGCTTGTGCAGTTTAAATTTTTGGCCAAATCATAAATATTGGTGGACAAGGAAGTGTTAGCAGAGACAGTCCTACATTTCGATAGACTTCTGGAAAAACTAAAATTAGAAGATAGTTCAGGTTTCAGAAATTTCACCTGGCTAACCACCATAGATTTTGATAATTTGACACTTATGGTTGGAAATAAAATATGCAAACAAAGAAACAAAATTCAGAGCAACCATTTCATCCAAGCTGGGAGACCATAAATATGTTTTTGTCTACCGGTTGCAGAACAATTGATTACCGACCAAGTAAGACATCACGGAACTTTGACTTATAGACAAGAGAAGGACGATTTTGTGCTTTAGAACTTTATTTGATAATAATTTGGGAGGTGTTTGAGTTGACAAACAGATGTCTTCCTTTTGCTTGTTTTCACTTCTTTTTCTAGTCTTTCATACATATTTTTTAACCTATAGTGAGTTCTATCTTCTGGTTACTGAATATGCTTTTATATGTATGTTATGTTTATATCATTAAATGCTAGCTTCTCAGACTCAGGTTGTCGACTATCAAATAGAAAGAACAGTGTAAATATATAGATGAGCCACAGAAGTACTGCAGCCAATGGGAACCGTCACCTTGCTAAGCCAGAAGGCACAGCAAGGCATTCCCAGGAGGACTACTTTAGGATTTCTATTTGAGAAGGCATCTCACCCAGAAACTACAAACTACAGCAATTACTTCATTCTTGCTAATAACTTATTTTTACTATCCAGACAGGAGGGGGTCATACTAGCCCTTCCTTTAACTAATTAACATAAATATAACACAAACACTGTACATTGTGTAGAGATTAGTGACCGTTAATCGATAATTATTCAGATATCGTGTCTGGTACCAGACCACATCTCACGATATCTGAATAAATATGTACATTTAAAACTCCCTATAGACCTGGGATAAGGGAACAGTGATCTGTGTCCACTACCATGCCCCAAAACTTTGTAAAAGTCCTACAATATGATGGCATATTTGATAATAATTTGAAAATATTGTATTCTTTGCAATTGATACCTTGTTGGTGTAATTGGTCATTAAGCCCTCAAGTAAGATAGGAATTACTCAACTGTTTCAGAATTTATGAGGAATGAAAGGGACTAGTTTAGTAAGGTCAAATAAAAATTAGTTCTATTGTCAAAGGTTAGAAAAAAAAATTTACTGTACAATCCATGTTGAAATACAGCTGCTCATCAAGGAGCATCAAACTGAAATATATATCTTACTATATTTTTTAAGAAACTCAATTTAAAACTAGCATTATTCTTTACATTAAGAATCTTTGTTATAGAACAATGGTGTCATTTTTCAAAATCGGCTATCATGGTTCCTCGACTGTGCGAGTGGGTTTTATTTGTCCCTACTCCAAGAAATTTGCTTGGTGTTTGGCTTAGATCTTGCTTTCTTGAGGTATGTTGAAACAAATTTTAAACTCAAAGTAAACCATAGCTTCAATTTTGATTTCTATTTACAGGCATGACAGCCTTTTTGGTCTTAAGCGGCATGTAAATGATAATTTGGCCAAGAACAAGCCTAACCGGGCATCGTGCTATTATATATGCCAGCATTGCCTTGTACATTTGGGTGACATCGCTCGCTATAGAAACCAAATGATTCAGGCTGAATCTTTTTATAGGTATACCATTCATGGTAAATATGTAGATCTATTTATTTCATTGTTTTGTTATATTTAGGCATGCAGTTTCTCTTGGAGCCAACAGTGGTCATCCTTACAACCAACTTGCTCTCTTAGAGGCCTCAAGAGGCGACATGCTAAGCACTGTTTTTTATTATACCCGTAGCATTGCTGTCACACATAAATTTCCTGCGGCTATTACTAATCTTGCAAACACTTTCCACAAATGTGCTTCTATTGAGTAAGTCATGCAAGGCATTATATTTGTACTCAGGAAATAATAAAAAATATTAGGTTACCAGCAGAAGGGGCAAAGTTGACTGTGACAGAATATGAAGCCTCTTTTCTTCAGCTCCACGCCTTGCTGTATCTATCCCAAGACTTAACCTTGGCAAACCAAATTCTCCACAGCCTCACTCAATCCTTAACACCGCTTATAGCTACTCAGGAGTTTAGCAGTTGGAAATTGATTCAAGTAAGTCACTTCAGATATAAATTAATTGAACTATTTACTTTTGTTCTTAATTAATTACTAATGTTGTGGTTTTTAGATGGCAGTCATCACAATTTTTATGTACAATCAGATGGATGGAAAACCTTTAGATGTGCATAGAGTTTTGTCTGATTATATGGTTGGGTTTTTAAATGCTTTGCTTGTACCTCTTTACACTGCAGCATCAAGCGACTCTGTTCAAGAATACTTTGGGCTTCCTGCTGGTATGTATTATTTATTGTATGTATTTAATCAAGTTTAAAATAAATAACATTTTTTAACATCAGTCAAGATATTTCTTTCTTGGATGAAATGTGATCCAAGCGTGGTAAGCAGAATGAACCGTCAACATTTGTGGCGAGGATTATGTGCTCTACTCAACCTCTTATCTGTTACTGATTCAACTATAATAAATTGTAAGTTATGAACAAAAAGTTATTTTACAATTAACAACATTAGGACTTATTTGGATTTTAGATATTAATGCCGCTTTACCTGAAGACTACGATCTGCAGGGATTTTTGCCCCTAGAATCAATGTTGACGGGCATAAAGTAAATGTGTTCGATTATTTTATTAAATAGTGATACTTAGTAAATTTATTCTTTGATTGTAGCTTTGGGGGAGAAAAGCTCAATGAAGACATTGTAAAGCAGCTAAGAGCTCATAGGCTTTTAAAGTATGGAGAGTGGCTTGCGATGAAATGTGATTGCAAGCCTATATTTATCAAGTAAGTGAACAATTTGAATATATGAAACCTATAATATGAAAGAAATAAGGATTGATGTTGAGTGGGTGAGAGAGGAAGGTTCAACATGCCTTGCTTAACATGGGGTTAAGGGTGGGTATAAATTTTTTCAGTTTTCAGAAAAAAAGTCAAAATACAAATGTATTTTAATTTTAATCCAGAATACAATTACCAGTTTTTAATAATCTTTTATTTACTACCAACATTGTAGTTGCAGAAATATCCCATTTTTGTAAAATTCTAATAAGAGATGAAAAGAGATCTATTTTAAACTGTGGCTTATTGAGATAATAGCCTAATTCTGTAGTCATAATCATGGAATGATATGATTTATGAGTGTGGGAAGTCTGATTGCGAATAGCAAGTCGATAGCAAACAAACTGTAGCATTGTTTGTTAATCGTTTTGACAGTTTTGTTTTCTTGCTGTTATGGATCATTTTGTAGTCTCATCTTGGCTAACCATAGGTGTTTTAAACCATTAAAACAGAAAACTTTGACGATAGTGCACAACAATGAGTTGACCTGGCAGTTCTTCTGGAACTATCTAATAGAAAATTTAAATTATTTCTTCTGTTGTAGAATTGATAAAACTACAGACATACATCATTATATTATTTAAAAAAATTAATTAATTTTATAAAAGTTTAAGAACAGCCATGCATTGCTTTAGCAGGGCCTTTAGCTACAATGCCACCAAGGACTGTAATAGCCTTGCGGTCTTGTTGGCAACATAGCAATAAATCCGATATGAATTGGTATATTCTGTCCTTGTATTTTAAAAGGAGTAAAGTCCAACTCTTGAAATCTATTCCCCTATGGCAAAAAAAGAGGCGAATGCCATTGCACCATTGTAATTCTGTATATTGTTAATAAAATTTGGATAATTAAGGAATAATTCCATAATGATTTGTGGTCCTGGGAATGAAATAAGTCTATTGTGGCTGTAGCAGTTATAGTACTACCAAAAAAAGTAAAAATTTTTAAAAATGCAGAACAATATTAGTACTGACAAATATAGGTTTTGTATTACTTAACTACAAGGTGGAGAGTCATATACAATGGCCAATGAAGTTTGAATTCTAGTGCCAGCCCCTGTTCACTCCCACATCCATCATATTTTAATTACTTGTTTATCGTCTTCACAACCATATCCATATTCACCAAGGCTGGACATTTTCCTTCAACCAAGATCAATCAAGATGTTCTAACTGGACATAATATACCTCTGCGATTAGAGTTTGGTTGTGTGATAACAGATCCCAATAACTTATTCCTCGAATATCCCATCAAACAGACAATATATACAAAGGGTGATCCAGGTATTAACATCAGCGTTTAATTCTTTTTGCAAAGTTCTTTTGTTTAACAATTTTGAAAAGGACCTGCCTTCAGTGATTAAATAGGAAATAAATCCTTCCAGTTTATTCCTATTCAGGTGCAAACCATGTGTTCATGAGAAGTTTCACGATATAACCCATATTGGATTCTTTCTATTTTTGTGTGATGTATTGAAATCTGTCTTGTAGCTTTGCTATGTTAATTTGATCTCATCAGTCCTACAGTGGCATGGCATTAATAATTTTTCGCTTTTAAGCTCATTAGGTGCAACAGGACAATTAAGCTGATTTGATTTATCTTTCTCTATTATGAAAACATCAAATGTGTAAATTTTGTCATTCCTCTATTGCTCTATGCTCAAGATCAAACTTATTCAGTGAGAAATCTTCAATGAATAAATAATTTTTATGATTCCATGTCATATGCATTGCAGTTTATTCTAGATTGACTTTTGGAATCAACTACCCCTTTCTTAACAATCACGTTCAATAAGGCTTTTCCCACCATATAGCTAACAGCACTTACAGATACAATATAATAATGAATTGCATTTACAAGGATGAAAATCAAAATTAAAAAAAAAATGCATTGTAAAATTGTATATAATAATTAATAATACAATATAATATAATTAATAATGTAATAATAAATATAACTTTGAAAACATATGTGCACACCCAATAAAAATGAATGATTATTGTAAGTATAGGATTATGTTTGCAAGTGTACTAAATAGACACGTGTGTAGTCAATTTAGTTCAGAGATCATTATTTAGTTATCAATTTATTCAAATTTTTTTCAGTGAGTCAGGACAGTTTGAAGCATCACAGTTTCACCATGGGTTGCTGAACGCTTCTGACCTTGTGGCCAACCCTAAAGCTCTCCAAATTCCTCTTGGTAAATGTTGCCTTCTTATAATAACTGTAATTTATTCTTAATTTTATACGTAGTTGTTATGTGAGGGAATATATTTATAAGCACAAATGTGTAGCATGAGAGGAAAGTACAGTCAAGACTGAGGTCTAACTCCGGTCCGCCAACCTCCGGAGCCGTGAGATTCTAAACTAACAATATATACGATACAATATTCACTATAGTTGCAACATTTTGTGATTTATATTTATGAGTATTTAATTTATATCCTTTATGTAGGAAATGGACATGATGGATGGAAAGAAAGAACAAGAAAAAATGTTGCTTTGCAGTCGCTATTGAAAAAATCACAGTCACAGGTGAATAATGAAGTAGTTATAATTTATTGTTTACTTTAAAGAAATAATTTTGGATTTGAATAACACATTTATTGAGTACGATATTGCCACTGCGCAAGGTTATCGGCAGACACTCTCCATGCCATAATTTTACTTTAAATTATATATTATGTAATGTTTATAACTTTTCTTTTTTAAGTTTTAAAGTATTATATTATTTTATTATAATTATATTATTATTATTATTAACACACATTTATTCATATGTCGATATCTAGTTTATTTAACAGAATTTTATTTTTTCAAGGAACAAGAATTATCAAATCGAAATATAAAGGGAGACTGGCAAGAAAACAGAAATCCAGAATGGTGGCCTCAGGGGTATTGTGATTATAAATAATAACAAAATTGTGTTGTATTTTATTGTTTGTTGTTTATAGGTGTTCAGTGGATAAATTATCTTCATGGGGATTGCAGTCAACAGAGCAAGTTAGTGTAACACATTTTTTGTACACAATAATGTAAATATATGAAATTAAATATGCAAAAATTTTTGTAGGAAGGGACTTATTCTTTATTCAGTAAGACAGATCTTCAAACAAACAATCTCTCAAGTAGTGCATTATATCCTTCGAGCAACATCAGGATGAGCCATCAGGTATTGTGTTGTATTATTTAATTTTGATTATTGACAATTATAATTGTTTTTTATTTAGTCTTTGTGGTCGGGGCCAGGCCCCTCACCATTAGAAAGGCTCCTTGAGCAACAGAAACAGCTCAGGAATACAAAACAGTGCGACACATGAGTTCTCACAGTGAGAAGTTCTGGCTGACAATTTTAATGAGTACATAAATAAGACAGAATATCCTAAAGGCTCCATATTCGTTATAAAATGAATTAACATGAAAAAAGTTCTGACCTGACAACTATTTTGAGTCTTACAAATGCCAATGCTTGAAGGACAAAATCCATCAGGGATCGATTTTTTGTGTCCCATATACTTTATTTTGTGAGGGCTTTACTTCTCAACTTTTCATGAACTGTTTCATCATTGTGTTGGAAATCTAATCATGAACAGTGTCGATGAATCAGCCATCCAAATAGTTATTGCAATAACCGACCTAAATTCTATTAAAGAGAGTTGATTACCTATTTGTTCCTTCTGCCATCTTTACAATATTTACTTGTTTCTTTTAATGGGTTTTAATATTGTTTTGTTAATGGTGTTTATTGCAAAGGAATCTAGGCTTCATATAAAAATCTAAATAATACTTATAAAAATGATATTACTTCGCAAGTAAGTATGGTGTTATTAAGAAATATGAGTAATCCTCCTTACACCATTGTAAGAATTGAAACTAACAAGGAAAAAACCTCTTTTTACAATTCAAAGTATTAATAAAGTGAAAATGTTAATATTGTAAATGAAATATTTCAAAATAAACAGTACTTACAAACCATTTAAGTGTCAATTTATTTATCCATTTCATTTACTGAATTTGTTATATTGTGCAGAGTCACTTGGCCCTTTAAGCTGACTACATTGCATTAACTTTTAATATTGTTTTGTTTATTAGCTATCACTTTGAGTGAGTAGAAATACTTTGATTGAATATATAACAATATTTTTTGCATTGTATTAATTCATTTTTCTACATCCAAATGTAATTGTTAAATGTAAACAATGTTTGTAAATCCCAGGCCTTGAAGATGATCTCAATAAAGATCGATACGTTGGCACGATAAAGAAAATGCTGTTCTGAAACCTACATCACACCAGATCTCACAATTTCTAAATAATAATAATAATAATTACATGGCACTTAACTTAAAATTAATAATACATGACACAACAATGAAACATCATTCATTTACAATAAAAGCTCTCAAGTGTTTCATAAACAAAAGTGAACACATCAATTGCCTGGAATCTTGCTTCAAATTTTAGCAAGAACTCAAGTTTTTCTAAATTGTTACTATTTACACGTGTATCTATGTAATTCTTTAAATAAAAGGCTCTTTGTAGTTGGTAAATTGGACACTTTAAAAATGTATGCTTTCCTCTTCCAACAATTTACACAAATAGCACATTGATTGTGTAACAATTACATATTTGAGCTTAGTTAAAAAATAAAAAAATATTTCATTAGCACAGACAGACTTAATTGTATAAGTAACATTTGTTCATTTATTAACATCTATGTATGTCTATTGAATAGAGATTATTTTTCCAATTCAACAAAATACTTTCTCTTTATAGGTTTTAAATGCTCAGGGTCGTAAAGACATATTTTGTTGCAACCTTTACCAATTGGTAACTTTTTCAATTGAAAGAACCAGTACCATAATTTACTTCTACATCACATGCTAATGAATTAGCCTTATGGAAGACATCATGAAAGGAACAACAAATTTAAAATTCTTTTTAGCAACTGCATGGAAATGGGCTCGAGTTCAAGCTCAATCCTCACACAGTGACTGGGAGTATTTCTGGGCAAAATGTTGAAAAAATTGAATTTACTATTATATAATGTATAATAATAAATAATAAAAAAATATTTCTGAATAACCATTAACAAATGGTCAGTAATCATCACATATAATCACAAATTGTGAGCAATTGAAAAAGAGTCGTGGTGTAAGTTGAATGCCAATTGTGAGATTTATTTAATCTTGAGTACTTGAATCTCATCTCAACTACATAGAGCGACAAACCTATTATTATCTTTCATTTTTATCAATATTGTTTTTTATTTGCCTTGTAAATGACAATGATTGGCTAAAATTAGCTATTTTGCTAATTTTTTTTTATTAATCATTTCTATAATATGTACAATAAATTGGCTCTTGCTCAGCAACAGAATTGAATTCTCTAATGAGGTTTAAACTATATAGGAAAAATAGCATTTTTCAGTAATTCTTTATTTAATAAATTTTACAATAATTTAAAAATAAAATAAAAATAATTCGTATACCTCATAGGCACTTCAGACTAAATAGCACGTTCTCCCATATCATCAATTTTTCTTTCACTGACCGCTTTCCAAAAGAGAAGAACATGGTTTTCGCTACATTCCGCCAAAAGGGAGTTCAAAATCTCCCGGTCGACTGATATGCTGACATTGGCACAATAATTTTCGATTGTATCTTGTAAAATTGGTTCTAAGTTTTCACCATTCGACTCAGAGACTTCACCTATGACAGTTACTCAGATCAATCAATCAAACTTACATCTGCATAAATTTCTTACCTTGGCTTTGGTAAAGTAGATTTAATACAAGTAAAAGTATTTTTAATAAATTGCCATTGAAGTATGATGGAAGCAAACTATCCAATAAATTGACAGATATTATTGAGATGCCGTCTAAATTCTCATGAGGCCTATTCATTATTTTAAAACACACACATCCTATTTGATCACTATATTCACCTTGTATACAAATATTAAAATTTGTTAATAAGGCAAATTAAATTATATTTTATAAACTAAAGGAAAAAACCTACTCAAAATTGCTTTACCACTCTCATGACCTGAAAAAGACAAGAGTATCCCACACCAATGTGCAGCTGTTTTTTCAAGCTGTTTATTCGGAAATCCCTCCTCATAGGTCCAGCATCCTAATAGCTGTTGCCAAGCATCAATCATACCAGAGATCATTTCTACATTGTTTTTAAATTAAATTAATTACATTTTTTTAAAGCAAAAGGTACAGTTTATAAATTACCTGATGTGGCAAAGTACTGGCTGAAATCTTTATCACTAATTTCAATTGTGCAGATCGTGTTGAGAAATTCCAAAACACAAGTCAATAGGTCTTCTACAATTTTGAATCAATTAACATAAACGCTAGATCCAGATAGAGAATTCAAGTACCATTGGTCGAGCTTTTCAAAATGAATGAGAAATACGGTGCGAGAAGGGAGTTTGTAATAGCATCTTCAAGCCATTTGGGTGAAAAATGACTTTCCTGCACAATGTCCCAAGCCACGGCATGCATGACTCGAATGAGCTGGATGAGAATTGGCGGGTCTGATTCGTCTAAAAGAGCTGTCAAAACAGCTACTGTCTCCACTTTCTCAGACAAGACTTGTCGCACGTTCTTATCACAGCACATATTGCCAACAATCCCGAGTAATATTTCCTTTAATCAAAAACAACATTAACAATTTACATTAATAAAAATTAATTCAATTTACAGTAAATCTTTCATTTCTCTTGCCGCAGAGAGCATTAGTGATTATAGAAAGGACTTCATGCTTCATAAGGAGATCAATGACATCCTTCTCTAATGTCATGTCCCATAGTGCGCAGAGGTCAGATTCAAATTCATCACACCATTGTTCTTCTGTAAACTAAAAAATTAATGTGTAGAGATTAGTGACCGTTAATGGATACTTATTCAGATATCGTGAGATGCGGTCTGGTGTGATGTAGGTATCACAGAAAAACATTTTCTTTATCGTGCCAACGTTTCGATCTTTTATTGAGATCATCTTCAGATCTTGAGAGTGGCACTCTCAACGCGACATGGCACAATTACACAGAGGACAAACACTTGAGCCCTGAAGATGATCTCAATAAAAGATCGAAACATTGGCACGATAAAGAAAATGTTTTTCTGATACCTACATCACACCAGACCGCATCTCACAATATCTGAATAAGTAAAAAATTAATAATTAAGCTTTGTGTGAAAATACAATTCTCAACTTTACGTTAAAATGTCAATATTATAACGTTGTATTAACAACAAATCACTATGCCATAGTATGATTATTCAGTATTATTCCTTGTTTTTGGTTAAAAGCCATATTACTTCTGTGATTTTGATGAGCATCCTTAAAACCCAGCATTCGCTGTAAAGTGTGCTGCCAATGGCATCGCCTTTCATTTTTTCGAGTTCTGAGGGTGGATACTCGTTCAACGAAGGATTAAAATTATGCTCTATGCTGGAAAAAAATTAAAATCATATATGCATAGTATAATTTTTTTATTATTATTTCATAAACAACTTGAATAAGGGAAGACTTGGTTTCATGTAAAAACCACTATAAAAAAATCATTAGTAATAAATCATGTCTCTAAACCACTCAACAAAAGTCATTTTGATTCATTCCTTGTTTTACAGGTTACAATGGAAATCAGTAAAAATATTTTGATAATTATTTGAGATCGTGAGATGCAGTCTGGTGTGATGTAGGTTAAGAAAAACATTTTCTTTATCGGGCCAACGTTTTGATCTTTGTGTAGAGATTAGTGACTGTTAACGGATAATTATTCAAATATCGTGAGATGCGGTCTGGTGTGATGTAGGTATCAGAAAAACATTTTCTTTATCGTGCCAACGTTTCGATCTTTTATTGAGATCATCTTCAGGGCCCAATAAAAGATTGAAACGTTGGCACGATAAAGAAAATGTTTTTCTGATACCTACATCACACCAGACTGCATCTCACGATATTTGAATAGTTTTGATCTTTATTGACATCATCTTCAGGACTCAAAGAGTTGTTCTCTCAATAAAGATCGAAACTGTGGCATAATAAAGAATTTTTTTTTTTAACTTACATCATACCAGACTGCATTTCAATAATCATTATTAATTAACAGTCACTAACTACCACACATTATTTTGATAAGCTTAATAAGACATGCCAAATTGTTTTTCATTCTGGCATTCTAAAAATTCAAGAGGATCTCATGATACAATTTTCTTATCTTGACATGTATATTTAGATAAAGTAGGAATGTAAAAGCACTTAGAACTGAATCAAACATACATTGACTAAATATAAAAACAGTATCCCATGACATAGCAAGGATTGCTGGAAAATTATTAAAACTCTACAAATGATTACACAATATTTGAATACTGGCAAAAAGAGGGAAAATTTATAAGTTGAGATGAAGATTAAGAGTTGGTACCTTGCCAGCTGAAATCATGATAGTTCAAATGGTACTGATCCAGATGTCATGGGATCATATTCTGCTCATGACACCAATTTTTTATCTCAGCCACACTGCATAAAAATAATAATAAATTTAAGTCATTAAAGACTGTCGGGATATGAAGAGAAATGGATTCTTCTCCACTCACTCTTGACTGATCCCGTTCAACCTCAAAGAAATATACATTCAGGATCATCCTCAACAGACTTACTTTAATCTACTTTGCATTTACATACAACATACATGCAAAAATAAATGAAGTTTATGTAATAATTGGATAATTTGGTTGTATTAAATTTAAGCTAATCTAATCATACAACTGATTGATCGAGTGATCATCTCATCCTTCAAAAAAAATTTTCTTCATCTTTTTAAACTTTATTGTGCTAATGCACATTAAAGTTGTGCTCATACTAAATATAAGATGTCTTGAAACCAGAAAATAAATCCCCTCATTCCTCATTTAAATAGATTATTAATAAATTTGGGAACAATAACTTGTGTTAATTAATTATTTAACATTAATAGCTATGAGTTTAGGATAGTACAAGGTTGAAGTGTCTCTTCCATTTAAGAAATCTTTGTGATCTTGGAGTTGGCTGGCTCTGGGCAATTTCTTACATCAGTTAATTGGGATGTGGCATGATCCTGTGGTGACAACTGTAGGCTGATCACCATGTTAGTGTTTAGGATGTCCAAGTATTTATGGATAGTTTGCTTCCGAGCATGCTATAGCATTTGTTATTAACAGAGGATACGGTTCTGAGGTTCTGAGCGTTTGTACCTTTTTAATTTATGAATCAGATACAGCTCAACCGTAGGTCCTATGATCGTTATGTAAATGAGTTGATTTTACCGGCTTTGTTGCCAAGTGTGACAATGTTTTTAATAAATGCTTCCCACATTAACTTATAGCCCTAGATATCACCATCAATACTGTATTGGGTTGTCTAGAAAATAATGCAGATTTTCATGTTTTCTTTCAGTTACCCCTCTATAGAATAAACTGTTTAGGTTTGATGCATTATCCTTTTGTACATATGTCAACACTTTTTAATAATCTTCCAAACAAAAATGTTTGTTTACCTCAGTAGCAGTTCATTACTTGGGAATTTAAACTTTACTAAGAATTAGATGAATTATGTGAATTACATGCAATTTCATTTTACGAGTTTAAACCCTGTCAGAATGGTGCCTAAATGGCCAGAAACATTAATGTCCAGAGGGACGATAATGTGAGTGAGAGCACTGTTCAGAGATGGTTCAAAAAATTTAGAGGGAGACTTTAGCCTTGAAGAGAAAGAGGGTTGTGGAAGGATTTCTTTCTTAGATGATAATGTTTGGTGGGAGAAAATCCAAGAACAACTGTGTGAACTTACAGAGAGATCGTCGCTGACCACCCTAAGGCAATTAATTGGAAAGGTGAAATAGCTCCTCTTGCATTAAGCATTAAATACCCACAAAAAGAAAAAAAAATGTCAAGAAGTTTATACAACACTTTGCTGAAACATAAACAATCTTTTTCTAGATAGAAGTGGTATGTGATGAAAAGTGCTCTCTAATAACAGCAGACGTTCTAGCTGGCTCGAGAAAGGAGAAGAGCACTACATTTCCAAAACTACTAACTTCTAATTCATTGAAAAAGGAGATGGTGACTCTGGTGGGCTTCTTTTAGTCTGATTTACTATAGCTTTTAAATCCTAGCAAAACAATCAATGCCAAAATGCATTGCTCTCAAATTAAAATTGCACCAAAAACTGGCATTATTAATGCCATATTTGGTCAATCGGAAAAAGCCGATTCTGTTACACAACCCCATCTTTTGTGTAACAACATGAAAACCGTTGGATTTTGGTTATGAGGTCCTGCCTTAACTTCGCTATTCTCCAGACCTCTCGTCTACCTACCTTTTTTCTGACACTTGGATAACGTTTTACAACATAAAAAATTTATTGATCAAAAGTCGTTGAAATGTGTTTATGCAATTTTTTAATAACAAAGAAAACAATATTCTTCAGCGTGGAAAGTGGTATTTTAATTAATAAAGCACGTTTAAAATAATTTATTTAATTGTTTTTAACCATAAACCTGCATTATTTTCCGCAAAACCTGGTGTTACAAAAATTTTAATAATTAAACAGTACAAATCGTAAATAACACTTTCTGATTGCCATATCTACAAAAAATTTCTATCTTTTTTTTTTTTTTTTTTTTTTTTTTTTAACCATCACTTTTGTACCCAAAATAATCTCAATTGCTAGTTTTTTCTTGATAATTCATCTAATATTATTGTACTTGTATAATAAGTGACCATATAAAATGTAAACAAAGACAAGATAACATTTGAATTAAAAAGATAATTATAAAATATAAATTTTATTATATTTTAAGGCCTGTTATTTCGACTAAAAATAGTTTCTATATGTTGGATTAAAGTTTAGTTTCAGGTAGAAATCGTAAGACATGTATCACTTACCTTTCAGAGTTATCCATATTTTATTTGTATTTATTAATACAACATAACACTAAAAACTGATTCTTTGAACAAATACAATTTGTTCTGTGATAATTCAATCTTCGTACGGACGAAACATAGATTTAAAAATGAATTTCAAATTTTAAAAAGGAAAATCTAGCGACTCTGTTATCAGTCAAAGTGCTTTATCTAAACAAAGTTGAAATCTACCACACAACTCAAGAAGACATCGACCGCCGGAATTCAAAGATTGCATTTTATCAAATTACTGAAGACGAAGTATATACTTAAACCATAATAATAATCCATGATAATTACTAGTGAACTACATATGTAGCCACATAAGCAACACTTCATTCAATAATTATTCAGATATCGTGAGATGCGGTCTGGTGTGATGTAGGTATCAGAAAAACATTTTCTTTATCGTGCCAACGTTTCGATCTCAATAAAAGATCGAAACGTTGGCACGATAAAGAAAACGTTTTTCTGATACCTACATCACACCAGACCGCATCTCACGATATCTGAATAATTATCCGTTAACGGTCACTAATTTCTACACACTTCATTCAATTTATAAGTGACTGAAGTAGTGAGGAGCAGTAAGATTAGATGTATTTCCTTCTTCATTTTATTGCTGATGTTTCAACCTTAATGGTCATTTCCAAAGCATAAAATGAAGTGTTATGTTAGTAAAATGTATATGTCGTGAAAATGCTGTGACAAACTATTCTCGATGTAGACGCTTAACAAACATGGCACTACAGGAATCTACACTTTTTGCCTCCAATACTTCTTCACCTCTTCAACCACTTATTGAAAACAACTCTTATAGGATAGTTTGAAAAGCTTATTCTTTTGAGGTGGGCCTCATAGAGGATAAAGATAATGGCCACAAGACATTCTGCACATCGACCTGAGAAAATCTATTGTGTTCTTTTTTTATATAATTCACTGGCCAGCTTCAGGTTGTTAATCAACCTCCTTAGCTTTGCCAACAGCTCCTTAGCAGGTTTTTATTGTGGTGTTTCCTTTCTTGTAGCAAGCCCTACAAAAAACATAAAAACAAAGAGGAAGTATACAGTTAATGCGAAGTCACCAGGGGACGAGCATAAATCACTCTATATTAGAAAGGGTTCTTTTGCGCTTCCTAGAAACAGGGCTACACACTAGAAGGCCAAACAGGGTCAACTGAGGTTTACAAACAAGAGAGCCAATAGATTCATGTGTCATCATGCACTACAAAATTATAACATAATGGGAAATGGTCCAAAATGTCTCAATTTCGTCCAGGGGTGTAAGACGGCTCAATGAAAATAACCTCAAGTCCGGACACTTGGCTCGTAGACTTCTTACCAGAGCTTTAAAAAAAGCTTCATCTCGCATGTAAATATGTAAAGTGGACATTGGAAGATGAGTTCTCTGTACAATGAGCTGATTGTTGGCCTCAAACTTCAGAGGGGCCATTTCAAATTTCATATGGAGACACTCATACAGAGGTCGCAAAGCATAATCAAAGAATTGGTAGTGGTATTTGAATTGGTGAGAGATTCTTGGTAATGCCAGGCCCAAGTAGAGCATGTACTATGGAAGACTACCTGAATGAGGTTCAAATAGAGTAGTTGGTGTGGCCAGCTTGAAATTAAGATTTGAACCCAAACGAACACATTTGGGGCCAACTTAAGTGACAGTGAATCCAATCCTAATACCCCCGAAGAGTTGGAAATGGCTGTTCTTGATGAATGGAAATTCAGAAATTTTACCAGAAATATTTTCCAAGGAATGAAAAAGCATTTAATGAACATTATTCGCACCACATTTGTAACACAGTATTAAAGGGGACAAAAAAAAATATTTTTACTTTTTTATTTGTTTTTGAATTTTGTTTTTACTAAATATTGTTTTTTAGTATTAGTAAATAAACATATTCTTGTTGAATGTCTTGTTTTTACATCCAAATCTATTTTAAATATGAATGAACCTAAATACATTAAACTTTAAGGGTGGTGCATTAATTTTGTCTATCAGTGTATTACATAATATATGTTGTGTGATTAATATATTTTTGTAGTTTTTCACCCATTTATTGTAGTCTGATGAGGTTTATTAAAATAACATCTTTTATTATTAACTCTGAGTTTTAAAATGTTTTAAATATTAACATTTAAATTAAATGTTAAACCCTGAGTTCACTAAGTATTTACATTTTAATTAATCTTGTCAGGTTATTATAATGGCTGGAAAATACAAAACAACAACATAAATTATTTAAATCATTTTTTACATTATAGTAGTTAAAAACAGGCATTTTGATCAACTCTTCATTAGCTTTAACAATTTTTACAGCAAGTATTCAGTGCAAACTGCAAAATACCTTTTTGTAAAAAAAAGCTCTCTTCACCTTTTAGCTGAATGTTGAAAAGGACAGAGTTACATAAGATTAGCATAAATAACATTAATTGCTTATAATTAGATGATGGATTACAAATTTGAACATCAAGATGGGGAAAACCCCCAATTTTTTTTTTTTTTTTTTTTTTTTTTTTTTTACAACTTGGTCATTCTACATTCATAAAATATTGAGTTGCATCATTATGCTGTAAAAAAAAGTATATTTTAATTGTATTTTGACTATTGATGACAGTTAATATCAACTTATCTAATCTCAACAGATTACAAGAGTGAAGTCGTTCAAAATCCGTTATAAAAGATCCATTAAACTGTGGTTTATGAATCACAATGAGGACCCTGTGCCTGTTTCTTGTTGGAGCCTTTCTCCTAAATGAGGGCTCTCAAGCCTTCGTGAGGTGAGTTGTTGAAATTTTCATTGTTACAACCGACAATAGTGAAATTACAACTTTAATAGAATCTTAACATAACCTGATAGTTTTATTAATTAAGTTAGTTTTATTTACATGTTTCAGAGTACCGTTGAAAAAAATCCACAAGAACCTGAGAGAGCTTTCGGATTTCCAGAATGAGATTAAAGCTTGGAGGTTGGGCCATACCTTTCAGGTTGCGGGAAAATACGCAGGGAATGCTGGTGCAGTCACATCACTCTCAAACTACATGAATGTAAGAGAGCTTACAAATTTATATGTCTTGAAATAAATAAATTTTTCATAGGCCCAATACTATGGTGAAGTATCGTTAGGCACACCGCCACAAACTTTCAAAGTCATTTTTGACACTGGCTCTTCTAATTTATGGGTCCCATCACATAAGTGCGGCTTCTTCAACCTTGCTTGTTGTAAGTTATTAAAGCAAAAGTAGATATTTTAAAACTCAACTTTAATGTATGCCTGTTTCGTTTTATTCAAGGGGTTCACAACAACTACAACAGTGCAAAATCTACAACGTATGTCAAGAATGACACAAATATTGAATTGGCTTATGTCTCAGGCAGTATGAAAGGATTTCTGTCAACAGATGTTTTGGAAGTAAGTTTAAAATACTACAATTCTATTGCAATGTTTCTTTCATATAATACATGTCTTTCCAACATGCAAAACGATTGCAATAGCATAAATGTTAAAATGTAAAAACAATTTAGATGGGAGGAGTGAAGGTCACGAACCAAACTTTTGCTGAAGCAGTTTCTTTACCCGGGCTCACTTTTGTGTTTGCCCAGTTTGATGGCATCATGGGTATGGCTTTTCCAAGGCTCGCTGTCAAAAATGTCACTCCTCCATTTTTCAACATGGTAGACCAACTTTCTGTCGAAGAAGGAGTGTTCTCATTCTATCTGAACAGGTGAATGGTCAAACTGCAAAAAAAAAATAGAATAATATTACATTCATGGTGTCTAACAGAGATCCAACTGCTGAAAAAGGTGGTGAACTTTTCCTTGGTGGCGTTAACAAAGAGCTTTTCCACACAGAATCCCTTCATTTCTTAAAACTGTCGAAGAAAGCTTACTGGCAATTTAAAATGGACAAGTATGTCAACATTTACAAAGTGATATTGAAATTTTCTTAAAAATTAATATACATAATAGAGTTTCACTTGGTGGAAGTAACACCACTTTCTGCAATGGATGCCAAGCAGTAGCAGACACTGGCACCTCATTGCTTATTGGACCTACAAAAGAAGTTGAAGCTATTAATGCCAGAGTTGGTCTACTCAGTTTTGGTGGTATTGCTGTCGTAAGTATGACAAAACGCCTTGGAATAAAAATTGAAAGTGTAATCTATTTATCAAATATATTAAATAAATGGTTTTAAATAATAGGTTGAATGCGAAACAGTTGGCCAACTCCCACCTGTAACATTCGTTCTTGATGGAAGGGATTTTGTATTAGAAGGGAAAGATTACATCCTTAAGGTACAGTAATGTATATCATTGTTATAAGACTATTTAAAAATTATTATTTCATAAAAAAAATATACTTAGCCGTTAAAACGTCCTTAAAAATTTAATAATAATAATAATAATTATATATATGTATATAACAAATTGGATGATTTTTAATATTTATAAAACCAATGTTTTAGTTTTCGCTTTTGGGACAAACAGTATGTCTCTCTGGATTTATGGGACTAGATCTCCCAATGGTCGACTGGATCCTTGGAGATGTTTTCTTGGGAAAATTCTACTCAATTTACGACGTGAAGAATGAACAAGTTGGTTTTGCTCAACTCAAAGTCTGAATGATTTCCATGTTAATTAATAAAGGAACAATTTATTTATTTATTTGTTTTATTTCAAACAAAAACAATTGATTTGCTTGAAATTGATTTTCAGTATAACTTGAAAATAGTCATTTTTACCCCTTTGTTTTAATTACAAATACAAATAAAAAACAATCTGTAATCTAAAAGGATATTGAAACAGTATGGAATATGTGCCTGTATATATGCCAACTGATGTATAAAATTAACAAATATAAGGAAGGTGAAGATCCATTATAGGAATGATTTGAAATTTTTAATTTTTTCCCCATAACATTCACATTTGGGGTGTAGAAATATTACAATCGGAATGCTTTCTGTTTGATAGTAAAACTGTATCACATTGCCATGCTACAAACATAAATTGTATAAACCTTTAATGTTGTAACAGTAAACATAAGTTCATATTTTGACCTTCTACTTGAGGGATTTACATAAATTAAACTGTAGCTCTAGTCATTTAAAGAATAATTGTATCTTTAAATGCTACTATAAGTCTTTGAATGAACCTACAGAACTTTTGGTTTTATTTTAGTGATATAAATAAAAATAGTACATAATGTAGTCTGCTTCTTTTTATTGGTAATTTTATAATGTACAATGTTTAAACAAATTACAAATTACTTAAAATAAGTAAATTCATAATAAGATGTTGAGAAATTCTCCCAAGTTTAAAAAAAAAAAGAAAAAAAAAACAAGGCTTAACAAAACACTGATAGTTAAAAAAAAGAAAAGAAAGTTGATATGCAATATGGAGACATCTTGCAAAAATCAGCATTTCATTTACATTTTCTTAAAATTAAATTAAATTTTAGTTCTCAGAGGTTGTAGATGAACAATTTTCGTATGTGTCATCGTTACTCTTATCTTCAGTTTTGTCTTCTTTTTTGTCTTTTTCTGGTATCCAAAGACCAGAATCGATGCAACGTTTCATATGGTAAGCAGCATCTTCTTGGGGCATTTCGGCAATTGCCTTTTGCAACATTGGAATATCTTGTTTTTCAAAACAATCTTTTAAAACCTGAAAATTTAACCTTTTTTTATTAATTCAATTTTAACAAATTTTTTCAATTAAAAAAGTAAATATCTATAATAAATTTTGATAATTATTAGTTGTTCATTTAAAGATAAAGCACAAAAAAATTAATGGAAAGGCTTATGTCAGATTCAATAAATTCATTAATTCCGTTATCTGCTTGACAAATTAATTTATTACAATTGTTATTTATCTCAACTAAAAACCTTGATTAAATTGTCTTATATTAGATGTTCAAGAGTTTTAATGTTTAAATTTAATATCAAACAAACTGTATACAAATTACCTGAGGCAAAGTATCAAAAACTTCAACCGGATCAAGACCACCCGGGCCGAGCCTGGCCTGTCGTTCCTCCATTTCTTGCTCTTTTATTGCATTTTCAAGCTTTTCCTTTGCTCTCCTCTTGACCCGCTCAATGAAGGAAGTCAATTCGTCTTCAAAGCTTGCCTTATAGTCTTCATCACATATTTGGATTTTTGTGAAAAACGAGCTCACACATGCTCTAGGATCAACATCGAGTTGCTTTGCCAATTCGAGAATGTACTGCATGCAAATGCACTGATGTGCAACATGCTGGGACAGCATTTGTTTCTAAAAAATATGATTTTAATTATATGCTTGAAGCAATGTTCGCATAGAATGATTTAAAACAATTACATCTTCCATTTCAAGGTTTATGCACCAGATGACGAGATAATTTGCAGTGTCCTCACAAACAAGATGTGGATGATCTTGCAAAAACTTCTTGCTGTCATCGTATTTTCTTAACATTCCATATTCTTTCAACTGTTTCTCATTTTCTTTTATAAAGGCTTGCAAACGTTTCTCTCTTTCTTCCTCTGATAACTCTTCGTTTTTCCTCGGCGGAGGTTTATTTATTAAAGTTTTTGTGAATCCAGGCTGACTAATAGTATCTACATTCCATGGCGTTACCTTAAAGATTTATTGTTAAATGTACCACTAATCTCACATGTATGAATAAGAATTTATTGGCTAAAAGAACTTACTCTTTCTTTTGCATTTAGATCTTCCTCTGCTTTTTTTAATTTTTCTTTAGTCTTTTCCAATTCTTCCAGAGAAGCTTTTAAAACTGAGATATCTACTCCTTCATCAGGACCTTTAGCTAACTTTTCCCTCACTTCTTTTAAATGCTTTTGATTCCTGCAACGGTATAAATTATTTTTCTTTTACTTCACACTGTTCAAAATGACGATTTTAATAAAAATTATACTAATCAAATCTAGTGACCCTGCATTTAAACCTGACATACAAAAGGTTTTTTTTTTCAAAAACACCCTGAAGGTTAAAAATTAATAGTGACATCCTTCAGAATCATCTTTGCTTGTTACCCATGAGTAATTTATATCTGTTCATAGAACCCCACGCTGTTCTTCGTTTTTCTTGTGTAGTATTTATGACTGTTAATTTCTACACAAGTAGAATGAAGATGATGCAATAAAGACCAAAACATTGGCATGAAAGAAAATGTTTTTCTAAACCTAAATCACACCAGACCGCATCTTATGATCTCTAAATAATCAATAAAAAATATAGTCTTTTAGTCTAATATGGAAAAGACAATTTAATAATAATGATAATAATAATAATAATAATAATAATAACAAGTTTATTGCACACAAGAAGAGAAAAAATTTACATACAATTCAAACAAGAAAATAAACTTAATACGGCAAGATAACTGTCTGCCAGAGCTTGGACTTATTTATTGACTTAACTATTGATTAATTCTGTAATATAAAAGTACAAATGCATTAAATAAATTCCATGCTAAGTGTAACATCTATAACAAAATAGCAACTTAAAAGGACACAAAACTTGGAATTAAAAATCAATGAGCGGAGCTGAGACCGGAGAAACAGAAACACCAAATTTCAAGGGAAAGAGTGAGGGCAAGAAAAAATAAATAAATAAAAAGGGAGTAAAGGAGAAAAAGAGAAAAGAATTACTAATTAAACTCGTTTACTATTAGCCTTCGATAGGCCCAGGCCGCTTTAGCATAATTCACCAAGTCTGTCCAATCTGGTCCGTTGAGCAATTTGATGCATCTATCCATTGACATGGTTCTTTCGCCTAACGCATCGGTAGGGGGACAGAATGGGGTATTCTGCGACAAAGTGGTATAAGTCTTCCTTTACCCGGTAATTACATAACTCACACTCCTGTTGGGTGATGAGGTCATACAGCTTATGTAGCAGGTTCAGCAATTCTCCCCTCAGTTTTAAGACCCACATATATCCGTAATTTTCTTATTTGGCTTTTGGTCCCCAACCAAGCCGGCACATCTGACTCCGTGATCCAGCATCCTATATATATGGTATCGACGGGAAGCCTGCGCTCTCTCTCTCTCTATGTTGCTCACCATAAAACTATCTTTCAATTGACTAATAATTGAGTGGAGTTGAAGAGAGAGGGCCTTACTCTCGGGTTGCAAAAAGGACAAACCCACTCCCACCCTGTCCGCCAGTCTACACCAGTCAGCAGCCCAAGATATCCCCAGCCTGATGATCTATTCAGCCACCATACGGGGGAATCTGGAGTGGTCCATTCGGAGCACCTTAATCTGATAACGACCATTCAAAGTCAACGCGAATAAGAAGACTGGGTGAAGGCCGGTTTAAATGTGAAGTATGTAAACCGGAGTGTAGTTTGGAAGAATGAACAGTTTTCATATGAAGAACCATAGCACCCTCTCCACCTCCACAAATTCCTCTGATCCCCATATTTGTGCAGCATAGCACAGAATTGAGCGTGAGACCGCGTTAAATATATGCAGCTTAGCGGGATCTGGGGTTGCATCATTGTTTCTCTCCAAACTGAATTGAGGGCAAACTTGGCAGAACATGACCTCTCCGAGAAGTGTGGTTTCCAAGAAAGTTGAGAAGTCAGTTGTACTCCTAGGTATGTATAAGGATTTACCACTTCTATATCCTGACCTTTGTATTTTCAATGCTCTTTCAAGCCAAGCCTACCTCCCCTGTGGAAAACAACTATCTTCGAATTTTCCAGATTTACCCTAAGATCCCACGTATCACAGTATTCCTCTAGTTTGGTAATATTCTTTTGTAAGCCATGTGGATTGTCAGTAAGAATTACAATGTTGTCAGCGTACATAAGTGCTTTTATGTCTTTGTCTCCCACTGACACTCTCGTCACCAAAATATCCTCAAAATCGTCCAAAAATAATGCGAATAGGAGGGGGGCTTAGTAGTCAGCCTTGCCTCACACCGCTGCCAATGTTAAAGGCTTCTGTTCTTCCAAATGGTGTCCACACTGACGAGGTTGATTCAGAATATAGGTTACTTATGATCGCTATGAAACGAGAAGATATACCTGTATTAAACAGTTTTAGGAACAACGCATCTCTATCCACGGATTTAAAATGATCAACCCAATTGGCTGCCGAGATCTTGCTGTCGATTCTACGTCCTAACTTTCTAAAGACTTCCACAATATCCCAGAAATCTTTACCAAACTTGATCGTTTTAAAGTTTTCTATTAGCTTTTGCTAACATTCATCTTCTTTGCATTAATTAAGTTCTTATACTCATTATTTGCTTCAAAGTACACTTCTTGATAATCTGGCATGAGTTTTTACGGCATAAGTTAAGCAATTTTCATGCCATTTTTCTGGCTTTATAACATTTCTAGTCATACCATGGCATCCTAAATGCCTGCTTTTTAACCTTACCAACCTCTTTATGCCAGACAGCTGCTTGTTTAATTAATTCAATCAAGAGGGTTACTGCTCTGTCCAGGGGATATTGTTCAATGTCGCATTTCTGTACCTCTTTGATCAACATTCCACTTTCCTCCCTACACGCCACCTAAGTTGGGGAAGCAAGGGAGTGATTCCTCCATCAGGCTCAAGTGATTTTAATGAAAATGTTATTGGGAGATAATCAGAAAACATTTCACACCATATAGAGAAGTCTTGTATAATGGGAAGTACGTTCAATGAGATGCAGCACAAGTCGATAACTGAGCTACCTCAAGCTCCTATATATGTGAAATCACCATCAGGGTCATTTTTAGATCGTCCGTTAAGTATAATCAAACCTGAATTGTCTCACAAATCCACAAATGTCTTACTCCTTGCTATCGCTAGAACTTCCTGTGTAATCAAATCTGTCGGTCTCGATAGGTATTTGAGAGTTAATCTCCTGGAGCGTACCAATCCGCACATTCAAGTCACCTACCACTATTAAGTCCCCTGATAATTATGAGAGCATATTGGCCAAATCATGAAACTGTTCTTCCCAATGACTGCAATTTAAGTAAGTAGGGATGATAAATAACTTGGAATTATTGCTAGTAGTAAATGAAACTGTTTATGAATCTCCAGTTTTTACAACTCCAATTTTCTTACCTAAACTTTTTCTGAAACCATATAAGACTCCTCCACTGGGTCTACCATATTTGTGTATTTTAATAGCTGAAGTCCAATTTAATGTAAATTCAGAGAGATGTTTATTATCAAAAGATTTGAGAAATGAAATAAATAAAAACTCTTATTTTGTTATTGATACCTGCAATATTATAAGACAGAAATTTAATACAATTCACGTGTAAATCATTATCATTAGAACTTGTTGGAACAGAATTAATATTTTGCCGACAGACGGTTAATTCTCAAGAATTATTGATATTGGGCGTTGACACTTGTTGGTGAGCAGATGATGGTAGTGAGGCGGAAGTCCTGATGTTGTTCGAAGGTGCAGTCTTAGTGCGAAGACCGTTAATGAAGCCAGAAAGATCATGACCAACTATTTCTTTCAGCTTTACCAGCTTTATCCCAAGTCCTGGTTGTAGACTAGACCAACTGAATCATCCCAGGAAAATTGAACATCATTGATAATTAATTTATCTGACCTGACTACAGGTTTAATGTTAGTGTTCAATCGACGAATCTCCCAGCGAAGTTGAAATAGGATACACCTACACCTGCGTGTGTTAGGTGGATAATCCTGATCAATCTTCCAGCCAGTTCCTTTCAACCGAGGTGATTGTTTCAAAACAGCCCATTTCTCGGTATTTCGCAAGAATGAGACTAGAAGGCGCCTTCCCTTCATTGCTTTATTCCCAAGGGGGCGTACATCAACTGGCCTACTATCTCAGAGATATCATCCTGAGCCTTGAAGGAGTCCTTTTATAATTAGATTGTTCCTGTGGTGTTTATTCTCCATTGCATCTAGACACCTCTGTAGTATCAACTGATTTTCTCTTAGAGATTTTACTTTCAAATTTCAACGGTTCGTTTTGAGTTTTCAGGCTTTTAATATCTTCTTTAAATGAATTGAAATTGTCTTTTGTTGGAAGTGTTTGGATTTTACTGTCAATTATCCTCTCAAACGCTTTCAATAACTTTTCAGTATTTATGTTACTCATGTTACCCCAGTTGTTAGTTAGATTTGACTTTTTATTGGGATGAGAGAGTAGATATTCAAGAAGAGCGGCTTCTTTTTGAATATACCTTCTCGTCGGAAGTCCCCCAGCCAGAAGGCAAGGAGAGTGAGCTGCAAGATCCCTCGTTAGTGTTCTTAGTGTTCTTCTGCATGAATAATCGTTCGACAGATTATGGAGGTGACTCTCATTCAGCAGGCTGGAGGTAGCTGATAGTGATTTTGTAAGGAAAGGTAAAGTAGTTTATCACGCACCTTAATGCGCCGGCTCAGTTCCCCACCTCCAAAGCCGAGACAACTTCCGATAAGACGATCAAATCAAGCAATAAGCATACAATAAGCAAAAAAAGATGAGTTTTTCTTTCTCTGCCTGTAACAAGTTCACTGCACTGAGATCCTTTTTCTCATAGACTATCAGCACAGAATCAACACGTTCACAAGGTTGTCCAAAAATCTGAATACAACTCCTACTTTTAATCACTCAAATGTGGTTCAATAAAAGAGACAATGTGTATTGCACCGTGTCTCAATCCAAACTCCAGAAAAGACAATTTATTGCCTACCCATCATTTTATTATGGAGTCCACAAAATCAGGATAAATGCCATCAAAAAATTAAAATAACCCCAGCCCCAAATTTAATATTTTCAATCCACTGTTTCAGATCTTAAAAAATTGAGTATACTTGAATTTAAGGAAACAAATAGATTCCTCTAAATTTTACCTTTTCTACAAACCACTGAATAATAATTATAAACAGAACTATTTTACAGATATAAATAAGTTTTGTAAAGTATATTCTAAATTATTTAACTTGAATTTCCAACCTTGGAGGCAGGAAGTAATATACATACATTACCTTTGTACCTCTACAGAGAACCAAGGCGTACGATAATTCTTAAGTATATACCCTGCTCTTTCTGAATTTAGATACAGAATAAACAAAAGAAATAGATTTTGTTTCTTGGAAAATATATTAAATGAAAAACAGGGACCTAGTGTGTTTATTTATAAAATATGCTTTAATTTATCTAGAACCAAGACGTAAGATAGTTCTTAAGTATATATCCTATTCATTCTGGATTTAGATACAGCTTATTTATTCTAGGTCCTCTACAATGTACAATGTACTTATTATTATTATTCTAGTGACACAAGCTTTTTCAACCAAGACCTTAGATAAAAAGTATAATTAATTTAAATAATTCCTACAATCAATGACTATTAAGTACATATAGGGTTTATCCATAATGCCTAACAATTAAAGCTGATATAAATAAAAAAAAAATTTGAGTAATGCCGAAATCACCCATACAACCACATTGACATTAGTTAGGTCACTTGTGCAACTGTTTCAAAACGCCTTCTCAGGTAGCCATTTCCAAGGGGAAAAACATTTCACAAGGTGAGCCATCAGTTTGCGTGAGACCATTATGCTATTTATAACAGGGATATAGCAGTAGAACCCATCAACGATACATGCTAGAAACTTTACCCTTGATCGTTAACTCCTTAATACCCTGTTAGATTTCATCTTTGCTTTAAGAGCACCGACAGTTTGTACCATTTTAATGCTAATTTCCTTCACGCATCCTCTCTCTTGTTCTTTTCCCAATGAGTTTTATCATTGGCATTTACAAAAATTGATAGCTCTGATACATTTGGATAAGTCAAATGCACTCCTGATTCATTCTCGTACTTGAGCAAAGTGTTTACACAGAGCAAAACAAACGACATGAAACACTTTGATGGACACTAAAAAACCGACAGCCGGTTGGCTCACCTCGAAACATCTTCGTACAAAAGATTTCCCAGTCCTGGCTAGGCCTCCACAACGCAAGACCAATTTGACTAAACAGTTGCACACAGTGGAATCCCGGCTTTAGGGGATGGGCATCTATTTTTGGTGCAATTGTGATGCTTGATTGGTATTTTAATTGGAAATTTTGAAAACTGTTTGATAATCTATAGAACTTAAAAATTTGAGATGACAACGTACAATTCTTTGTTTTTTTCCAACTCCTCTCTCTCCTTTTTGGCTTCTTCCATTCGCTGAATCCTCGCCTGATGTTTCCATCTGAAGAGCGACGGCGTGTCGATGTTGGGATGGGTCTCGTCTTCGTCATCGGAAATCTGGCAAATTAAAAAATAATGAAAACGTTAAAAAATGTTAGATTGTAAGTCGAACAAAAAGTAAAAAGTACGTACTTCAATGTTCTTCCATTTGCTGTAATCGACCATTTTTTATTATTTTTGTCGTCGTCAACTGCGATTTACGTTTCCGACTTAGTTCGGCGCGCTTCCCAAAAGACTCGCATAAAGCCGACCGTCGGCTTCTGTGAATCTATTTAAACGGCAACGAAAAAACAACGAGAAGGAACGTTCTAGCACGTTCGACGGCTTAGACAACACACATTACACATACAGAGGCGACAGACGCGACCCACCGAAAATGCGACGACAACAATCTGAGGAGGGAGATTCAAAAAACCAAAACAAAATTAACTACTACTAACCAACATTAAAAAAACTTAATTACTAATTATTAAAATATTTATTATTTTTCATAAAAACCGTTTGAGAAAATCCACAACAAATACAATTTGGACATAGTTCAGCACAAACTTTTCATAAGAGAAAATTTAATCAATTTTATTTCAACACGTGTTTTAGTTCTTGAAATAATCCAAAATAAATTAGCATTTGAAAGTTTTGATCAGTGGAAAAAACATAACAGTTTTACTGGATTCCACACGCTTGTACATGCTAAATTTTTTCAATACTTTCACATTATATTATTTTCAAAACTATAAATTTTTAATTATCAAGAGGCTTAATAAAGGCACAAAAACTAAGTGTTGCTTTAAATAATAATAAATGTCATTTAGGATAGTACACGATTAAAAATATGATATCGATTAATTTTAATGACTCATTTTTTCTACATTAATTAATTTATTAATAATAAGAAAATAATTTGTTATAAAAATAATTGATCATGAGTATATTTAAATATCTGGCTTGATATTATTAATATAACAGATATTGTCACTTTGTTGAGAATACGTGCGTACACAGTACGGTTATACAACTGTAGAGGTTTCTTCGTCTTTTTTGTTAAAGCATAAAATGATGATAACGGTCAAATAAGTGTACTGATTGGGAAAGCGTATGATGGTATGATAGCGGATAGTTATTCGATCACCCACAGCAGTCTGTGAAGTGCGAAGTAGAAGGTTAACCTTTGAGTCGTTTTAATAAGGATGGACACGTGCCAAACATAGGATTGTATGTACTGAGAAGTTGTTGAGAGAGGGTTGTTCATTGTTGTTTTCTTTTGATGAATAAACGTTCGTTGTTTTTCAGTACCGGTGTGTGATTCGATGTCTGAGGTTCAGACGGAGAGTGAGTTGATTGAACACAAAATAGGCGTAGCTTTATAAATAAATTCTTCGCCTTCAAAATATGTCACGTCATGAAGGGGTCTCCTGTGACTTTTGCTCTAAAAATAACTTCAAGGAAAAGCGTTTCAAGTGTTTGAGATGTTCGGATTATGATTTGTGCTTGACGTGTTACGACATGGGCACGACAGTCACAAACCACCCTGCGGACCATCCATTCCAGTGCATTGTCACCCAGGCTGATTATGATCTGTATTATGGTGGTGAACCAATGCCCAGACCACAGTCTTTCACTTGTTCAATTTGTGGTAAGTTGGGATTCACAGAGACGCTCCTGGTAGAACACGCCGTAGTGGACCATGATGATGCGTCGATAGAGGTTGTGTGCCCGATATGCGTTGCGATGCCATTTGGTGACCCTCATGCTGTGACGGACGATTATGCAGGCCACCTCACCAGGGAGCACGGTGACACTGTATTTGTTGATGATTTTCGCAACCAGTCTTCAAGAGGCAGACGTCCCACTAGATCCGCCTCTTCTGCCACTTCTCGTCACAACTTTGATCCTCTCTCAGAGATACTTTCCCAACTTGCCCGTTCCAGGAGGAGTCAACAGTTTCGCTCGCACGTAGGCCCCAGCCAGACTGAGAGATCCCAACTCCGACAACAGCTTGGGAGAGGAGACCAACGCCTCGAAGACTTTATCGTCCCTGTAGTCCCGCCTCGCAAATCTCCTGCCCAGAACGCCTCTGGGGACGCATCAAAATTTGTACTGGTCAAACAATCCAAAAACACATCTGGGAAAAAAGTTGAATTAGAAAAGATAGATGAAAATCTCTCGGCAAGGAGCTTGTTCATGCAACAGGTCATGCTTTCGACTATCGGTAACCCCAGTTCAGTCAATTCTACCCAACCGTTTAACCTCAAAAGGTTGCCTGGAAACAGATCATACGGGCATGATGACCTGTTTCAAAAACCCTAATACAAAAGTAAACACCAAACTATTTTATTTTTTTTCTTTCTTCAGGAGCCCAATGTATGGCTTCTTCTATCATTAAGATTTTTTATATTAAAAAAGTGTACTTGAGTTGTTTGAAATATCAGACAATTCTTTTAATATTCTTGTAATATAAAATCTAATATTTTTTTTAAAGAAAAAGATAAGTTTAATTCAACATAAATGATGCTGTGAATACATTAGAGACCTTCAATTTGAAATATGTTTCTTTTTGAAGGAAAATAAAATGAAAGGACTGAAAAATATAGGAATAATAATATATTATGGGTGTAACAAAATTGTGACAAATATTTTAACTTTTAATAAAATAAATTATAAAAATTCTTGGTTAACAGTTTTTTGTTTTGTTTTTTGACTTAGTATTTAAAAAAAATTATTTACTAAGTTTTAACTTCAGCTTGGTTATAAAAAATTTTTTTGAAAAAAATAAAAAATATAAATTATATTAATAGCTTGTAATTGTTTGTCCTGAAAATGTATACAGATACTTTGTCATTAAAAGTGTATTTTTCACAAATGAATAAAATGTGTTGTGATAGTAAATTTATACAAATCACTGTTTTTCTTCATTATCTATACCAATAAATATCTGACACCTCAATTGGCAAAATTTTACTCTCATACAATTTTGAAGAACAGTAAGTTGCACCTGTCCTCTCTTGCTTATTTCCTTTATTTATTTATTTTTGGAAGATGCATTTCGAGGCTCTTGGTCTCCTTGGCACGTTTTTCTAAAATGTGTATAAATTATCAACTTTTTCAAATACTAGAAAAAAGGCGTCTGTTGACACTAAAATACTACTAATGTTTAAAAACCTATTTTATTATTGTTGATGTATACAAATGTTAGAAAAATCACTGAAGGGGAGGTGGAAAAAGCCTCAAAATGCATCAACAAAAAACGGTTGATAAAGCTTACGAAGTTTTTATAAATCAAATGAGTTTTCCTGTTATCAAGCTAAAAATTTATGTCCTTACACAAAAAAATTAGATTTGAATAATTGTGATATTTGTACTCTGACATGCTTATACTTCATAACTCTGTTCTCTCTTTTAGATTTTTTCAGCTATTTCATATATTTTCTCTGCTTCAAAGAGTCTTACGTATTTATTTCATAGTTTTCTCTTTTTGGATTTTTTAAAATGCTATTTCATATTGTCTTAAATTCTCTTTTTTTTATACTTTTTCATATTAATTTTATAACTCTTTTCTCTCTGTCAAAGAGAGCCATTCATATTTATTTCATCACTTTTTCTCTCTCAGATTTTTTTCATGATATTTCATATTAATTTTGTAACTGTTCTCTATCACAAAGAGAGTCATTCATATTTATTTCATAAATTTTTCTCTCACTCAGTTTTTTTCATATTCATCTTTTTCACCTCTTTCAGCTTTTTCATGTTGTTTTATATTAATTTTATAAATCCTTTCTTTTTTCCAAAGAGAGTATTTCATAACTGTTTCCGTCTTTCAAAGGCATTTCCATGCTTTTTCATATTGATTTCATAACTCTTTTCTCTCTTTCAAAAAGTCTTTCATATTTATTTCACAACTTTTTCTCTCTTTCAAAGGGGTTTTTCATGGTCCTTCATTTTCATTTCATAATTATTTTCCTCTCCTTCAAAAATAGTTTTTCATATATATTTCATAACTCTATTTTCTCTTTCGGAGAGAGAGAGAGAGAGAGAGAGAGAGAGAGAGAGAGAAACATTCATGCTCTTTTAAATTGATTTAATATCTTTTCCCTCTTTCAAAGAAAGTGTCATATTTATTTCATCCCTCATTTCTTTCTTTCGGAGTATGTCTTTTATATTACTCTTCTATATTATATATTTCTTTTAGTACTAATTTTTTAATCCAAAGCAAGATTCATGAACTAAAAAAAGTAAATTAATTATACGTTTTTACGTAAAATCTTGGTAGAGATGTTATAAGCGGCATTCGAACGAAGACCCTTTGTCCAATATGCCGCTGCTCTAACCAATTGAACTATCGGGATGTATTTTTTATCACATCTAAAACCTTACATAGAAAGTATAACTAATCGATATAATTAATAGGTCCAATTATGACTACTAAATTTATGTATGGTTTAGTATAAAGATATTGGGACATCCAAAAGTTTTCGCTGCAAAATCCGGGATCGAAAGTATCGATAGTAAACATCATTTCGTACAGCGAATGAGTGAACAGCGCACAAAACCTCATGGTACTCACAAGTCACATGTCAGTTGTATTGAATTGCCTTGTCAGTGCAGTATGAAACTTTCCAGTAATTTCCCTTTGTGATTTAAGATTAATTGTTTACACGTGGTAAATTCTCTAAGAAACTATGTCGAGGGAGTTGTCGAGGAAGGAGGCTCGAAAGAAAAATAAATGGGACAAGGAGCGCATCCCAATACCTCCAAAGGTGCTGGCCAAGCACTCCAGGGGCACCGGGATGAAGAGATTGAACGAGGTCGAAAACAAATCTCTGAGGACGAAAATGTTACGGAAAGAGAAGACGATCGAATGGGCTGAGAAACAGGCGGCCAGGACTGAGATTCTCCTCACTGAAGACGCCGGGTAAAACTCCATTTCATCCAGTCTGAGAACTTTCAGAATGCAAGTGCATTCGTAATCTGCACTTCCCCTGTAACTTTCTACAGAACTAATTCGAATGGTTAATTTCTGTTCAATCATGTTGCGATGTGCTGACTTTGTAAGATGAAGGCAGTATTTATAAGCATACCTTCATGCTTATATTCGGATCTCTGTATGTGTAATGCAAACGTACCAAAGAGCATGTTGAGATTCTATTCGGTTCAGATTATTTGCAGGATTTAATAAACTAAACTGGGGGCGTCGGTGGCCACAAGGTTTCGTCCTAGACACAGCGCTCATCACTGTAAGGTAAAGGTCCTGGGTTCGAGTCCAGCGGCCCTGCATTCGAACCTGACATACTTACAAATGGGCCTTTTTTCAAAAACACTGGCACCCTGAGGGTTTATATGACCTCTGCTGTTGCGAACCCTCGTAAAAATAAATAAACTAAACTAAAATGGACAGTATTATAAGAATGATATTAAATTTAACAGTTAATGAGTAAATGAATTACAAATTAGTAAAGTATTTAATTGAATAAGCATAATTAATTAAACTTTTTTTTAATGGCCTCATGAACATATCTAGCCAGGCTATTGTATGTACATTTATTGCGTATTCGTTTTTTGGGGGGAAGGGTATTGTGAAAAAAGAACCAGGGGCGACAGCAGGAATCGAACCCATGACTGCAGGGTCTACTAGCTGAGAGTCTCTCACACTAACCAATCGGCTACCGCAGCCCCCAAATTAAACATGAAATACCTTAATAAATCTTTGCTTATTAAAAAACTGTACACAGTAGTCAAATAGAGATTCGGATTTACAGAATAGGAGAAAATGGATAAACCACTTAACTGACTTGTATTTGCAGGTACCGTCTGGTCCGGAGGACCAATATTGATGTTTCGATTTGGCTTGGATTGGAACAGAACTAGGTTTACATTAAAAACAAAAAAAAAGTCAAAAAGGGTTAACTAGAACAAAAAGAGCAATGGTGCCACAGTCTGGCAGTAGCAATTTGAAATAAAACTTAAATCTTCTTCCACTTCAACAGATTTTGTAGAAATTGGAGTTGGAACCATTGAATTATGTGTGCATTGCTTCTTTTAGCACACTACCAAAGTTCTGTACTATAGTCCATATAGGTTTTAATACGCCATTTTAAATCTTCATTTTATTTTGTAAATGTATTATGTAATTTTGATTTCAGATTTATAGAATATGATGAAGGCGAAACGACAAAAACAGTATCACAACATCAAATAGCAAAAAGTACTGACATCTTGAGTGCCACAAAGTTCTTTGAACTTGACATTCCTTTTGGACCGTATAGGTACAAAACCGGTCTTTACTTGCTCTAGGCTTTTCGCAATTAAAATAGTATCATTTTTTAGAATAGATTACACAAGGAATGGCCGGCATTTGTTGATCGGAGGTAGAAAAGGCCATGTAGCTGCTTTCGACTGGGTTACCAAGCGTCTCCATTGTGAATTAAATGTCATGGAAGAAGTTTTTGACATTCAGTAAGTTAATAGAAATGATAAATGATGGAGTGAGTGCGGTGTTCAATCCTTTTTTAAAAATGATAGTTCTTACTCACAGTAAGTTGTTTTCCAACGATCTAGATTTCAATCCCTCAGCTCATCATCAGGTTGTAGAAATCCTTCAACCTGATGATGAGCTAAGGGATTGAAATCTAGATCGTTGGAAAACAACTTACTGTGAGTAAGAACTATCATTTTTAAAAAAGGATTCAGAAAGTTAAATTGTTTTGTATTCAATTTCTTTGATTCAAAATGATTGTTTAGATGGCTTCACAATGAGATGATGTTTGCGGTCGCTCAAAAAAACTGGGTTTACATTTATGACAACCAAGGAATTGAGCTTCACTGCTTAAAACAACTGTATAGAGTTCTTAAGATGGAATTTTTACCGTATCATTTCCTTCTTGCAACATGTGTAAGTTTAAATGAATTTATTTTTGATAAATTAATATATCTGATAAAATTTAAATTAAAGAATGAAGACGGTTTTTTGTCCTGGTTGGATGTGTCAATTGGAAAAATGGTAAACACTTGGAATACATGTAAAGGAAGACTTTCAGTGATGACGCAAAACCCGTATAACGCTGTGTTATGTGTCGGCCATTCCAATGGTATAAATGATGTAAACTCTTTATTCTTCTTTTAAAAACAAAATTCAATTTTTTTCACGTGTAGGTGTGGTTTCTATGTGGAGTCCCATGAATAATAAGCCACTGGCACAAATGTTATGTCACAGTACAGGTGTTCAGACCATATCCATTGATCAGAGTGGAAAGTATGTATTAATTTTTTACATTGCACAAATTTGATCATTATTTAGAATAAATTATGTTATTATTTGTTATTTATAGATATATGGCGACTACATCGGCAAACAGAGAGATGAAAGTGTGGGATGTGAGAGCTCTCAGTGGTCCTCTGAAAAATTATAAATTGAGAGGATCGCCTAAAGAAACATGTTTTAGTCAGAGAGGGTGTTTATCGCTCTGTATTGGTAACATGGTCGAGGTAAATTCTCTTATTATTACACATTTAAAGATGTTTAATAAAATAGTTTTTAAAAAATTGGGGGCTTGCCAATTTTCAATTCAAGCAAAATTTCACATTGATGGTATCTTGCCTGAATCTTTTATGGCATGTACCACACAATTTGGATGCCATTATGTGTTCATTGCCACAGGAAAAATACGGCATAGCTCAAGTGGTTAGAGCAGCTGCTTATTGAGCCAAAGGTCATGGGTTCAAATCTCATTCATGTCACTAATTTATTCATCTCAATTAAGACCATACATAAAAAGAATAATTAATTTAAATCAGTATTTTGGCCAATTAGAACACAACCTAAATAGATGAATATTGCATAATGTTAATGTTTTGCTAAATGAAGATCTCATTCAAATTGAATTCTGCTGCAGTCATAAGCTATATCAAATTAAATTTGCAGGAAGGTTTTTACAAACATATTCTACAGTCTGTGTGTCATACAATCTTGTGTCATTGTCTATACTGTGCGAACATGAAATATTCATATGTTCTGATTCCACTGAATCATCTATATTTGTTGGAGTCACATAGGTGGTGATATTATCTTGAGACTGCATCAATGTGGAGGGGATAAATTAGGATAAATATATCAATTTTGTCAGCATGATAAATTTTGCCATGCTTCAAGGTCGTTACATTTGGCTTTCTTTTCTTAATTGGTATAGTCATGATCTTTCTGCATTCAATAGTTGGTGGCAGATTAGATTTAAGTTTTTGTCAGCATTTTTGACACTGTTAAAAAATAATTTATAGTTCAAAAGTTTCACTATTAAAAGTATGCTAATATGGGCATCAACACGACTAAACACATTGAGCCCTGAAGATCTCAATAAAGATAAGAAAAGAGTTGGCATGATAAAGAAAATGTTTTTCTGAAACCTACATCATACCAGACCGCATCTCAAGATTTCTGAATAACTAATATGCTTAATTGCTAAATACAGTTTATTTCGTCCAAATCCATCTACTGTTTTGGACATAGGACGGTGATAATTACGGTAATTGCATATTTACAAATGAGGGGAATGTCATGGAGTATGAGCTATTTTAGTCACTTTTAAAATTTACATTCAGTAGCCTCTTGAAAGTACTCATTTTTTTGTGATACAACTTTCCCCATCTAAAGTGGAAGATGTTCCAGATTAAATTTACTTCACTAAAAAAGTCTTTATTATTAAAGATATTTTGTCATTTCAGATTTATAAAAATTGCCATCTCGACGATGTCTCTGAACCTTATTTGCTGCATCAGCTGGATTCACCAGTGAACCATATAAAATTTTGCCCCTTTGAGGATGTATTGGGAATCGGAGCAAAGAGTGGATTCACAAGCATGCTGGTTCCAGGTCTGTTAAATATTGTTTTTTAAAAACAGCTTAATATTTACATGCAAAATTATTTAAAAAAATAACAACTTTAGGTTCGGGAGAGCCTAACTTTGATGCCTTGGAGCTTAATCCTTTACAGGCCAAGTCCCAGAGACGAGAGGCCGAAGTCAAGTCGTTGTTGGAGAAAATCCAACCTGAACTGATCTCCCTTGATCCTTCTTCTATTGCTGAAGTCAACATACCCTCGCTCAAAGAGAGGATCAATGCTAAAATCCAAATTCTTGTAAGTTTTAACATTTTAAATTGATTTATATTAGTTTTTAATATATTTTTCTTGTAGAACATGAAGCCACAGAAGATAGATTTTGTGCCACGCAAGAAGAGGAGAAGAAACACAGCCAAAGCAGCTAAAGTTGTGAAGGTAGTCAGAGAGAATCAAAGGAGGGTGAGTGACATTTTGCAAATATTTATTTTGTAAGTATAGTTGGTAAATTAATTGATAGAAATTTTTTTCACAGGGATTTAATAAGGAACTCAAAGCTGCTAGAGAAGAAATACTTAAAGAAGCTGGTGTAGATTTGAGTAAAAAAGACGTTGAAAAATCTCATGGTGTACTGGATAGATTTAAATCTAAGAAACAAAGAAAAAATGTTTAATTTCAGTGTATTTACTTATATTTTGTAAACTATTTTAAATAAACTAAATTTAAAAAAGTTTACTTTAGAATGTTGAGAGTAATTATTTTATTATTAATTGAATGGTGAGAGTAATTACTTTGGGACAAGCACAACTACCAATGTCAAAAATAGTGGTAGCAGGGTTGTCGGTGGCCGCAAGGTTTAGTCTTTGACATTGTGCTCATCACTGTAAGGTAAAGGTCCCAGGTTCGAATGCTGGATTTGACCCAGACATACTTACAAATGGGCTTTTTTCAAAAACACCGTCACTCTAGGGCACTCTCATAAAAAAATAAATAAATTTAAACAAAATAGTGGCAGTGTTGGCAATAAATTTGACCAAAAGCTTGACAAAGAATAGTGCTCTACTATTTGTCTGCCTGAGCCTCATCCCCGATCCTTTTTCAATCAACATTAGAATTTGAGAAGAATGATCACAAAATAAGTACATATTAAACTCAGACTATTAGACTATTATTATCATTTAAAGAAACTTAAACAATTTTGTTATTTTTTGTATTTTCTTCTTAATATATTGTAATGGCTACATGCGTTGTTAAAAAGCAGTGTCCCTCTTTTCTTTCAAATGGTCTATTTGACATTTTTGAATTGTAGCCATTTTAATAATTTTTCTTCTATGACTTAGTTTTCACACAAAATCTTTGGTTTTTAGAATTTTTTTGGTTATTGATAAACATTGAAAGCTTGCTTTTACTATATTTTTACTGAAATCTGCACAAAAAATGCTATAAAATGATATATTCACATAGTTAATTTAAGCAAGTAGAAAGATGAAATAAAAATAGTTAAAATGTAAGATCAAAAATGCTGTAAAATGATGTATTTATTTAGTTGGTTTGAGAAATTAGAAAGAAATATAACAATTTAAAAAATCAAATTTCAATTGCTTTTTGTTAAATCAGGGGCCATTCACAAGAATTGGCATATGTATGTCCCAATGTTTTGTAATGTAGAATCACCCAAAAAATGACAATCCATGACCAAACAACCTGGTCCTCCCCCTTATACAAGATAAATTATCCTAAAATAATAATAAAACAAAAATATCTGTCTCGAAAAAATCTCACTGGTTAACTTGTCTGGGGTTTTGCTTCAAGCCAGAATGAACCCAAACATTTGTTGATATGCTTGGTAAAAGTGATACTAGAGCCAACACAATCCCAAGCACAACTGGGAGGTGGATCCAGGAATTGCTGTCGATCATTTGAGACTGCTGGCATTTCGGCTCCCAGACCATCCCAAAATGGTTCGTTAGTTTTCCAAGTTTCCATATCAACATTTTCCTTCGAGTGACTGAATTTCTGCAGTGATAAACAGGCCGATGCATAAACAAACGTTAAACTGGCCTAATTCACTATTAAAAGAACAAGATGTCACAAATACAAAGATTTTCATGCTCCCCCTACCTCCCCATGAATTACTGATTACTAGTTAAAACCCATATACATCATCAATGTTCCTGGTGAAAAAAGCCAGTAGACAATGCCCCGAAACGCCAGACAACCAGCTTATCTCAAATCTCAGTTAATTGTTTTATGTAATACTCATGCTAAAAATATTTATATATTTCAGATATTATTTTTTATTTTGAGCTTGTCGTGTATAGAAGTAGTTAAAAAGGGATTTATGAAAAAATGTAATATCAAATGGAAAAAGTGAAAATGAAATGAAACATTACTTACATACATATATTTATTTATTCTACACTGTAATTTCTTATATGTATCTATAAAACAGCCAATTTACAAAATGGACCAATGCCGTTTTCTACTACAAATCAAAACATAATTTCCAAGTACCGACAGTCCATTTTGCAAATGGTGTATTACTAATCCATATTCAAATTCAAACACATACTACAATTTTCTTATTTTCCAATTAAATATACTAGCGTTCACTTCTAAAAAAAAATTAAATTTACATCACAGACAATTGTGCATTTAGTTGCTATTGGACAATTTGAAAGGGTCATATAACTGTAACAGGGCGCAATTCTTGTTAAATGTTAAACATTGGTTATCTACCCTGTCTCAAATTATTGATTTCTTTTTTTGAAATACAGTATGATAATATACATAATAGGTTGCCTTTTATAATAATTAACATTCTTGTATTTATAAGAAAATAAATTTCTCTATAAACAACTACCTACCAACTAGTCAATTCTATAGAACAAAAAGGTCTCTTTTTAGCTATTACATTCCAAACAGTCACAATACTTGAAAGTTTTGTGATTTTATTAAATAATTTTATTTTGTCGTTCCAAATCTTACTAAAATTTGTTAGGCCAAATTCCATAAAAGTACTTTCAAAAGTCTTAATTAACTAACATTTATAAATGCTATTTTTTCCTTAAGGTTTAGTAATACACATTATTTACTATTAACTATTGGAATGTTCATGTTGAGTGCTCAAGTTGAATCATGTCTAAATGAGTAAATCATACTGAAAACACTTACATTAAATTATTTATCATTATAATTATTGTCAATGGTAACATAATTATTTCCTTAATTGAACATTTCAGTGTATTTTTTTTTTGTTTATATGGCATAACGTAGAAGAAATTAAAATTGTGTTAACCAGAAAAAATATTTTTAGGAATAAACTATTCAGATTTCTAGACTTTCACAGATGTATTTCCCTTTCAGCATTATTAGGAACAGAATCAAATTTTAAAATTTGTAGAATCACAATTTAGTGTAACAATACAAGTTGTAAGACTAAGTAGCCTTTTTTCATATCAAAGAGGAATTGAAAATGAAATCCCTCTCACAATGATATGTGTGTTAACATTTACACATATCACACTTGATTTTATAATAATATTTATATTTTTTGTTTTATTATTATATTCCTTAAGAAACTGGTAGTGTTAATGATAAGTCTGGTCAAAACAATTGTTTTAAAGAAGGCAATAAATTATGTTTACTTAAAATTGTATACTTACATAAATTTTTGTATGAACAAAAATCTTTTCATAAACAAAACAGATGGTTATTATCTGAGAATCACAATAAAAAATAATAATTAGGAAGACTAACAATAATTTGCAGTCATAAATTTTATGAAGAAAGTTAAACCCATCAAATGTTTTAATCAGGTGCAAAATTGAATGTTTAAATTTTATAAAGAAAAAAAATCAATATTTTCAATATCATCATCGGTGATTAGAAAATGGTCTGAAAATTAACAAATGAAATGTAGTCACTGTCTAAACCAATGTAATACAAAATGATAAACTAGTTTTTGTGTTCTTGTTAATACACGCAATTTGTTATTTTGCGGTAGAAAAAGAGAAAATATTTTAGATTGGCTTAACACTCTCTGTAAGACACAACATGTGCATTATACCAACTGTCTATCTGGGTGTGGTGGGCACATGGTCTACATCCTCCCTCTTATAAATGAGACAACCTCCACTTCACCCGCTACACAATTCCATTTGAATCGCCAGGGCCCCCTCAGAAAGGGTAAATATGTCACTTTTTAAGTTCGTTTCGATTTCAATAGTTTTTTATTCTGTCAAAATCGTGTAATTTGTAATTTTGATGTATGAGTTTTGTTATTTCAATCATTTACCCACTTTGTATGATTACGGAAAATAAAATATTGTTGAAAGTTGAAATTAATTTTATTCAACTACACATCCAAATTGAAAGATGTTTCACAGATTTTGCTACTTCATTTACTTAGTGCTGCAGAGGATGCAACTTTGTGATTTATATCTTACATAAATCTTATATACATCTTAGATAAACATAATTGTAATGTAAAATTTTCTCTCATATGAGGCTTTTTTATCCAACTACCATGAGTTTTTTTGGCAAGTTTTACTTACTAAAGAGTCAAAATATTGTATAATATGAACAAATGATCAAATAACAAATTATGCAATAAAACAATTTTTGCAATGGACAAGTGGCAGTTCTAAAAAACTGTCAACTATTTACTCAAGGAATTTTGTTTTTAAAACTAGTGATAAACGATGGAAATGTTAAGAAGCTATTTTATACTCATTACCAAGTCAATCAATAATGCAGAGTATGAAATCAATTGACATAAATGAAGAAAAATCAGATGGTAATAAACTCAATTAAAAAGAAAAAAAGTACAGTGAAACTAAAACTGTTCAGTTAACTAATTCACAGCCAATATTAAATACTTAATTTAGTTAGAACAACTCACTAGAATTCCTGCCTAGAAAAAAGTTGGAAGAAAATTAATAGTTTAAAATTTCTATGAATTCATAGGGAATGAAAGAACATAAAAAAGTCATGATTGTTCTCAGAAAGGTTCAGAGAAAGATGAACACTCATACCGGAAGAACACGATGTGAAAATTTAGCCAGTTTTAATAGCTATTTAGGAATACCTTTTACTTAACTACCAACCGTTCAATTATACACTGTCATTCTAAATCACATAGAAAATACAATTAACACAATTGACCTTTTAGAAATTTGATTCTAACAATTAAAGATCCAATGCATTTAATAAAAATTTCTCACAGCTATCGAATAACTTCAGCCATTTTCTCATCAATAACTTACATAATACACACTGGAATATGTGTAAACACTGTATTTGGTAAGCTTCTTGATCTCAACTTTGGCACAGAAACATAAAATTTTAAAAAACTTTTCAATAGGGCGCAAAAATATGAAAAAGATGAGCAATATCATATTTATAGTTTTAATACATTTAACTTGTTTAACATTTTTGAGCAACAACAAAGTATAAATACAAAATCATATTGAGCAGAATTATAAGTGCATACCAAATACTGTTTACGAATAACACACCTAATTAAATTTCCCCATTATCAAATGAAACAATGTAATGCGAATACTAAATGGGGCTGGTAACATTTTAGTTCTTGACTTTTTAACAATAACCTCTGAAAAACCATTCTTATCAATATCTATATTCTAAACTTTCTTTCTAAATATCTGTTTTCTTCCAAAATTGGCTTACTGGACTTTGAGAACTACTCATTTTTACCACATTTAAAAACAGTATATAAACAAATAAAAAATATTTTGTCTGGCAGTTTCCAGAGGACCTAAAGAGAAAAACTGCAAACATTGTTGTCCCCAATTCTGCAATTGGGAAAATTATTTCAGTGTGTCATCAATATCTTTTTAGATGTTTCACCATCAAAAAATTGAAATCTAACCAATTTGGTTTCATCAGCTCCTTATGGAGGGTTCGGTTGGATGACAGAAATCTCGCATTCTTCATCGTGGATGATAGTTGTAGCACTAGCAGCTGAGGGTGAGTGCTCAGCTCTCCTCCATACTCGGCTCAGAGCTCCCAGCTCATGCTGTTCCCTTTGGTTTACACGACGTGGTGCCTCTGGTCCAGCAAGAGTAAGGATTGACAATAAAAACAGCGTCGCGTATATCCAGCTCACACACATCACAACGACCAAGAAAATTCCTGAAGCAAATCCATAATTTAAGTGTTTTAGACTTAAGTAATGTTTTTTAAATTCTGCAACAAACATTTTTTTTTTGGGGGGGGGAGTCCAGCATCCCTGAATGCAGGACCACCTTTACTGTTACAGTCACCGTATCAATGCTTTAACCTTTTGATCATTGATGCCCTTAATTTACATTTTTAATGATTATTTGGAGATTGTGAGATGCAGTCTGGTGTGACATACATTTTAGAAAAACATTTTCTTTATCGTGACAACATTTTAATCTTTATTGAGATCTTCAGGGCCTGGGATTTATAAACATATATATTTATAGTTTCTTTTAAAAGATATGGGACCATTTTGCAATTCCAGCAAGATATATTCTTTATCGTGGGTGTTCATATGTTTCTTTCCTGAATGTTAACCAAGGAATATCCTTTTTTGGATGAATTTTTTCTTGTAAGATGTTTTTTAGAATGAAAATTTTTATTACTTTTTTTTAAACAAAAACCAAAAAATTGAACAAAGATAATTTAATATCAAAAATTCCACTTAAAAAAACCTTATAAGAAAAAACTTTTTCATAAAGAGAAACTTTTTGTTTAAACTTTATATGTATACACTTACCAATTTGTGTATATGCAAGCACTGAAGATGGGAGCATGAAAGCGCCAGCAATTATTGTTGTCAGGGCTGCCATTAAAGTAGGACCTCCCATCATTGACAATGAATAAATGACTGAATTTTCTTTGTTATCACTTTCAGGAGCCATCCTAAGAAAAATATTTGTTTAATTCTTTAAAACAATTATTAAATAAAAATGATGTTGACTCATACTGAACAGGCATTGGTTCATTAACTGGGCCCATCTTACTCGTGGGCTTGCTTAATTACTTAAATGTGTTTCAGCATTGCATTTTCTTCAGTTACGAAATGTTCCTCACTTTAGATTGTCCCATACCCTAATGCATTTGAGTAGTTCAACAAACCAGAGAGTGAAGGTAGAACCAATAAATGTTTTGACCTAATGCTGATTCAGCAATTATTAAACAGTTTATTTCAATGTTGTTATGAAAATAATTAAAATATTTTATTCTTCAGTTAAGTTAAGAGTTAAGATGGGCAGAGTTAAGACAAAATTGAAGGGGAATAAAAATAATATAGAATATTAATGGAGTTTAGTGTTTATTTAACTATTCAGTACTTTTGGTGACCTGCATGCATAACGTTTCTATGAATGGAAACATTTTCTGGAGGGAGAAAATTGAAATACCAGGCTGCCCTGAACATGTTAATAAAAAAATATTTGTATGGGATGTTTAAAATGATAAATAAATTATGACCATTATTATTAATTATAACAATTACCTGTAATTAACAATATAATGCATGGTGAAATCGACGGCAAGGCCAATTGCAAGGGATACTGCTACTGCTTCTAGAATGTTGAGCTTCCAGCCGATCAAAACAAGAATAGCTATGGTCACAAGGATGACGGATGTTATAGTTAGTACTGCGACAATGCTCAGGATGAAGTTCAATGTTGACAGAGTGACCACAAAAAATGAAGCCCCCATTGAAATAAGCACTGCCAATATTGTATCCTTTGTGAGCGATTGCTGAAGATCATAAAGGCCCAGGTAGCTGATAAACCAACCATTGCGCATCCCAGCAGGTGCTGATGCCAGCTCGTTTCGACTCCAAGTCTCAACCTTGACAAAAACAAACAGAAATGAAGTGTAACACAAAACTTTCACCAGGGATGGTTTACAGTCATACCTGTTGATAAAAATGGTTCATGTCAATGAAAGATGTTGATAATGTGAAGTTTGCATCATACTCAACAACCAATGCCTTGACTTTTGGGATCCCTGTTTTGGTCTTCATGGCAAATTTTGGTCCAGCAACACCCAGCATGCTCAGTTCCACAGGAGTGTTATACAAAGAAATCCATGCTTTCGCTAAGCAGAGTGAAAAGACTTTTTTTGAATAAGGAAACCTATTTAACAAAGAAAACTTTTTTGTAATCCTACATGGCTATATAAAAATTAATTAATTTAAAACCAAATAATAATAGAAATCACCTTGCACTTTCACAGCAAGGTTCTCTTGTAAGGCCATCAGCTGCATCTATACACTTCCTGTCCATCCATTTAACAAATACTTCCAAAAAACAGTTAGGCAACAATGGACCCATTGTCTGCTGATAGAATGGTTGTGCTCTAAATAAAGCCATCATACAAATAATTAAGAAAGAATGCAATTTATTTAATTTAAGTATATTATTACCTTAGTTTTGTACAAAATGAGAGAAGCCAAGTTTGTGAATCAGGTGAGGATAGATCAAAGGATGAATCAAAAACTAATTTCCCTTTTGATGCTGGATCCATATAATTACCGTTGTCAACTGGAAGAACACCCCAAATAAACCTGACTGGCATTTGCACCCTGCTGTTCCTTAGATTGTCAAACTAGCACACAAAAGCAAAATGAAACAGCCACTTGCCTAAATATTTTGAAAGACAACTTTACTTTTTGGATTCTGTCAAACCAGAATCGTTCCTTGTAGACCATGTCGTATTGCTCAAACAAATGATCAGAGGAAAAGAGCTGTAGGTCTGGCGAGTCGGGAAGACGCAGTTTCGGGTAATAAAAGACAACCGGGATTGACAAGACAGCAACACTACCAAGTAACATGATCCAGAGCCAGCGCAGCTTGAGCACCAACTCGACTAGAAGGCCATGCAGGATTTTACTCCAGCCATCAAAAATCTTTCTCATACTCGGTGGGCAAACCGGCGGGACTGTGAGTCTCTCGGCCACCACGAGGCTTGAAGGTATCCAGGCAAGCATAACAAAAAAATTAGCAACAACTGCAGTCCCTGCAAAAACACTAAAAAATGTCCTATTAAAACAGCCTGACAAAAAAATTAATAGTATTCCAAAAGGATAAATATACCTAAAACAGCAAATTGCAGTGATGTTGCTAATGTACGATGAATAAAAAGCTATAGCAGTTGTCAGAGATGTGACCAACATACATACTGTCGAGTGTCCATGGACACTCTGAACCAACTTAGAAATGTTGGACTGGCTTTCTCTGGCACAAGACCACAACTTAAATACCATTAAACTTGTGTCCCCTCCAATTCCTTTACAAAACAACAGTTTAAAATTATTATAATTATTTTAAAAAAATAATTAATTTAAAAACTTACCAATAGCAACAACAGAAGCAAGGAGATTCATAAAAGGGAAAAACTTGAATTCAAATATGAGCATATATACAAAGTAGGAAATTCCAAGAGAAAAGGCTATCGCTATATGCGTCATTATTGTAATAAAGAATGAGCCAGTGTAGAGCCACATCGAGAGAAGGACAAAGGTGGCTCCACAGGCTACCAGTCTCATGTCTTTGACTAAGCATTCATCAAACAAAGTATTTTTTAAGCCTAAAAATAAAACAAATTAAAATCTCACCTAATGCAGCAGACAAACATGCATATATGGTATATTTAATATGACCTTAGAATAAAAAATTATTAAATGCATACCAAAATCAATTGCAGAAATTCTTATATTTTTGTAATATCCCAAGGATTCTATTGAGTGGTAGTAATCAAGAATAACGGTGCTCCTTGCAATTGGAAGAAAGACCATCACATCTTTCAAGATTTCTGATTTACTCTTCAAAAATAAAAATAAAATCATTCATACAAATAAAGTATTGAAAGAATAAAATTTTATCAATGACTCACAGAATACTCATAATCAAGAATATAATGGATTAAACTGAAAATATGGTTGAATTTTGTGCATTCACTTGGCATCTCCTTATTACTATAGTTGGGTACAATATAATCCAAACTTATAAAATACTTTTGGCACCTTTTTATTAAATCTTTTGTGTAGAACACATCTTCTTCCTAAAAGCACAAGCAATAAAATATCCATCCTCACTGACAGTAAAAACAATACAAACAAAAAACTGACAGTAATATTAAAACAAGATGTCTTATTATTAATAACAGCCACATAATTGGGTAGAGACCAGAGTGGACAGCATTTCTTTGTCCGCGTCGACACCTGATCACAAATTTGGTTGTATTCAGGGCCTGAAGTTAAAATTTCACTGAACTTGCACATGTCTAAAAGCGGGCCGAGTTGAAAAAGGTCAGTACCACTCACTGAACTGAAAACCATCCTCCCGTTTTCTGTATCTGAAATGACATGCAAATTATAACAATGGTAACACTAACGAACAGGATGGACAGAAGCATATCGTGCAAAAATGTAAAAAATACACTAAATGACCAAATTCTAATGGTATAATGTTTTAATTACTTGGCTCTGTGCAGAAAAATGAATCAGGTCCTAAATGGTCATGATGATGGTGTGATGTTGGGTTCATTATGTCGAACCATGCTTCCCTCTCTTCATCTGAATCTTCAGTCAAATTACGATGAATTTCTGGTTCAATTTCCTTTTTAGGCAGAGAAATAAATAAAAAAATTACAAATTTTCTTTGACTATTTTGATCTTATAGCTAAACTCACAATTGATATATTGGGATGTTTATCAACCACATCATTCATTAAACTTATATTTGGGGTTTTTATTTGAGGTACTACTGCTCCTTTATTCTATAACAAAACCAACAACATATATGTTTAATAACAAGTAAAAAACTAACAATAAATAAACAATAATTCTCAAAAGTTACTTTTCTTGGTATTGAATCTGGAATGTTAGGTTTTATTGTAAGCAACCCTGATGGCCTTATTGCTTCTTGTAAATTGTCCCATGCCGTCAACCTTTGCCCTATCACAGTGCCTCTGGCTTCAAATCCCTTATTAAAAATAAATACATAAATAATAATAATAATTAGTAAATTTTAACAAATACTAAGTGAATCATAACTAACAAGTTGTGGATCTTTGAAGTTTGGAAGCTTTAGAGTGGTAAGTGGAATGATGACACAAGTGCTGGAAAACACTGCTACTGCTATAAGCACCACATAAGGATGGTGTGCGAGTACTCGAGCAAACCTGCAATAATAAAGTAATGAAAAATAAAAATAAAGATTTAACATTAAGCCATGTTTAGTGCCTTTTTCTGATCAGTTGGAAATCAGTGTATTTTTTGAATTGGAAAAATGTCTTTGTAGTCCAAATTTTGCAATTTATGTGCTAATAATTATAACAGTACATTCAGTAATGTGTCCAACATATTTTTCATGGAGCTTTATTTAAGAATATTAACATTATTTTGCCATCAAACTGTGTAAAGATGAGTTTTTTGAGACTGTTCCCTAAATTTCTTAAGCATAAGCTAAAAAATACTGTCCTGGTGTTTTTCTTGTTATATCCCAAGTATTTGATCGTGTATGGCATGACAGCTCGAGGTGGAAGCTAAAGGACATACTTTCATTTACATACTGTTTTATCCTCAAATTGACCCTAACAAATTGATATTTCCTCTTCTATCTTTCCTATTTTAGCTGGTGCTCCCAGGGATGCACACTTGCTTCCTTACTTCGCTTCTTCTTTACAGCCGATCTCCCATTACATTCCAGCACCTTAATGTCTAATTTGCCAAAGAAGACTTGACAATCCTCTTCTAAAATATAAATCCTATTACTTTAACCACAACTTCCAATCCCCATGATGATTGAACCTTGCTTTGATGGTGGAGAATCAAGGTAAACAATAAAAAATCTAAATATATAGTTTTCACTCTCACATCTGCAGATTTATATAGTACCCCAATTCCTCCAGCAAATAATATACGATATCTTGGACTTTTCTTGAACAAAAGACTTTTATAGAATACAAGCACAAGACTAAGACAAATTGTTTGTAACTGTACATATAGATAGCACAGATAAAATGCTGAAGGAGACTACCTGACAGAAGATATTACTAACAAAAAGGAAAAAAATAGTACCCTAATCACCCCCAATTTGAACTTGCAGACTTGAACTATACCATATAGCCAAGCGTTCCAATTTTAACAAAATTGAATCCTTACAATCCAAAATCTTTCACACAATAGTCGATGCTCCATTTATCATGATACGATTTATCATATCATCCAGATCAAAGCTAATCATAGCAGTAGGCACTAATTGCCAATAAAATCACACTCAAGATTTCAACCTTGCTCTTGGATGAGCCACATCACAAAGGTTGGCTAATTGCTGAAAATCTATATGAGTGAAATGAGTACTTGTGTAGTAATATTAGCTAATGACTCTTGAATGTCTTCCAAATCGCCACTTGATTCCAGGGCCACCAATTGTACTATCCATTCCGATCTCAACATACCCTACGTCCAAATCTGGCCCAGTTCCACTACAATAAAATTCGCTTCAAACTATTCTTATAACAATCCATTAATTCACAACCTATCCAGAGCTCAACCCTTATAGAGGACTGGAGTGGAGGTGTCCTCACAACCAGATTTTGTCACTTCGGCAACTTTAGGAACTTCTGTTGACTTCAAGATATAATAGCTAATTATGGCACTTTCATGGGATGGTGGCCGTTAAAATCAATCATGCCAGATATGTAAATGTGCATACAATGTTGTTTATGTGCATATGATTGTAAATAATGTAACTTTGCTTGTTGCTTATAAATGAAAAAATATTGTAGCATCTGTGTTCCAATTTTGGTTACCTTATTTTCACTCACGTTTAATAACTTATGCAACAAACAATTCTTTGATAAAAGGTTTTTTCATATTTGTGTTGGAAAAGTCTGTTAGATTTAAACGATTAAATAAGTTTTCGGTTTACTAAGTACAGTGTGAGGGGATGATTTAAAATATTGGACTTACCAGCTCATATCTCTCTTTCACTGTCACATGGAACCGAAATCGGGGGGGAAAAGGCGAGATGGAAGTGACAAAAAAGATAAAAAGACAGAAGAGCGGAATCACTGTCGACTGAAGAGCTCTTATGGTGTCGGCTCAAGGTACGCGCACATTCTGGGCGTTGTGCGGCTCTCTCGTACCGTGTTGTACCTTGGCCGATTTTCGCTTTTTGGGAAAAACACAAAACCGCTCAGGGGGAGGGATTGACACTCTTTTTCCGATGCGAGGGGGTTGGAAATATTTCCTCCGGTTACACCCACCCCAGGCCGCCCCTTCGACTCCCACGCCCCGCCTACAGTCAAAAAACAACCCCTAAATTCCACTCACAGCCGGACTCCTACGCAAATTTGAAGTTTCTCCGCAAATGATTTTTTATTAATAAAAGATCGGCCGTCCTCTGACTCGGTAGTGTTTAAAAAATTTCCCCCTTTAATTTACTATATTTCCACGCGGAGGAAAATGATTGACATTTGAGATAGAAAATCATTGGTTTTCGACATGTTTAGTGTTTACATCTAAGTCACCTAAGATGAAGACGATTGTAAATCGTTTGTCCCCGCGTCCAGGTCACCCAAAGGGCAGTTGGACGTTAAGCCCTCCTGTAAGGTAAGAATTATTTTAATTTTTATATTTTAAAGAGAATGAAACTATTTTCGAAATCACCCGGTTCAGTTAAATATTAACACTGACAGTTGACAGAGCCGGAAGAACAAATATGTACAACTGGTGGGGACGACTTTTCAAGGAATGTATATTGTATAACTTCGGCGGTTCGGCACTTCGGCCTCATTTTGAAATCTTATCTCGGTGAGGCAACCGCCCTGTGCCTTCCTATCCAAGAATTAATAGAATTTTTTTCAGATGTGGTCGTATTCTAAGTCGCTTATTCTCAGGGAAATGCACCCGAGGAGGAGGTCGACGTTTTTAGTTGTCCTCTGCCTTGGTTTCCTCCTGTGTGCTTTTTTTATAGCGTACTCGGCGTTTAGCGAGATTCAGCATCACCCGACACTCAGGAGTTTGCACATCGTAAGTATTAGGTATTTATTTTGGTTTCATTCATCATGGTATTCATCATCGTCATGGCCGTTTTCGGGCATGCTATCCCTCTCAATCCACTTCACTTCGTATTATTTTTCTCTTACCAAAATCGAATGCCAAAATAAACCTTTATTGCCACATTTTGAAAATTTAAAAATAAAACATCTTTTTCTTCTTTCATTTGGAGTCAAATATTTTTTGAACCAAAAGAAATTAGTTTTTAATCTGTAAATATACGGGTTTGCATATACTTGATTGATATAAAATAAATTTATTAGAATTTTAAATATGGAATTTTATTTGCATTCTGTTGCATTAAATCCTGAAAATTCTGTGACATCACTTTTTGCCCATTGACAACTAGTCCCAAAGATATTTGACAGAGTTGAAATCAGCAGACTGGCCACTCCAAATAACGAATGAAGCCCTTTCCAAGTAGTCACCAACGACCCTAGCTGCCTTGTGTTGTTATGCATAAAAATAAAAAAAAACTGTCACCAATTAGTGGCATATAAGGAACGACTTCTTGTGATAACATTTCTTCAGTGTATCATGTATCTGTTAGGGAACTCTAGATGAAGATCAAGCTTGTGTCACATATGCAAATGCTTGCCCAAACCATAACACCACCACCTACGTAGTTTCTCCAGAGGGAAAGTATTGTTTGGATAAATTGCTCTTTCGTTCTTCTCCAAATTCTCTCTCTCGGTTGTCAGAAGGCCTCAAACCAAACCTTGAATCGTAGTAGCAGACCTTTTTGCACGCAATCCACCTTCTGAGTCTTCGTCCTCAGTGCATAAACTGCTATTAAAATTTTAGCTTGGTGCAGTCGTTGCGTGAATATCAGTACAGTCGAAACAATCATCTCTCTGAGACAATCTCACGGTGGCAGCCTGAACCATGCCTTCTTGAGTAAAATCCAGTATATTGGTAGCGACGAAAGACCCTTTGGACTGTTGTTCTTGGAACATTATGAACCCTGGCTGCATGTGCTTGACTTCTTCCATCTTCCAATAATGCTATGACTAGCCGGCTATCACTTAAAATAATCATCACTCAAACAAAATTAAAAATGGTAGAACTTAAAAAAATAAAGCCACCAGAATGTTATAAAGCTTTACATAAAAACCAAACTGAGATTTATTTATAAAATTCAATTGTAAGATAATGTAGGATTGTAAATTGTAAAATAATTAAAATTGTTAAGGGTGGTCTCTTTTTTTATCAATTTATAGACCATTTTGTTATGTTTTAAACATTTTAACTCATTTTTTTTATTTACTTAATTTCAACCATCTGAATACTAACGAAAAATTTAACTCAAAATACCAGATGGGGGGGGGTCCCTCAAGGACCTATTCCTTTATTCCCCAATTTTTGTTAATAAGTTTACTAAATGAGTGCATTTAATATAGGAAACCAAGTTCAATAAATTATAAGATACTTTAAAACTTTATTAAAAAAATTTATATTTGAAATGTATATTTGCAGGCAAATTTCTTGCAATTACAGCAATTGGTATCAATAATGTTAAATAAATAAAAGAGTAAACCCAAAATTTAAGGGCCACGATAGAGAGAACAATCTGAAAATAAATGTTGCGGAGGAGTTAGCTTATAAGAAATTTAAAAAAAAACATGGCTGGAAATTAAACCTCATAGTCTGTTTGCTAAGAAGTTTACAAGCTATAATAAATGGAAATGATTTGCACTCAAAATATTTTAAAGATGTCAAAAATTGTTGAAATTACACATAAATAGCTTCCACCCACAAATTTGTGAATGGTACTATTTTTTTCTCATACAATGAATTGTACTGTCTTTAGGGACTTTCATGTTGATTTGATGTTGTCTTTGTTAATTTATTCTGGTGTTTCTGAAAGTACTATATTTCATAGACATATGGTAAGTATTCTGATATCTGTTTCTTCTTGGCAGATTGGAAAGCATTTGGTTTTTGTTAAATGTTGAGGATTTTGTCATGATTTCTGCCAGTTTTTTTAGATATCTATAAAAGTGATCAATTACTTTGGAACTAGAATTTTATCCAGCGAGAGATTATCTTATGTTTGATTATTTTGATAATCTCAGTATATGTTGTTCAACTGCTCGACCTTTTTCTTGGTTATTAATTGATATTCTTAGGTTGGGTATTCTATGAATGAAAACCTAATTTTTCTTTCTCTTCTTTGAAAGAAAACTTCATTTATTTACCTATTTTTGCTTATAACTCAAAAATTAATGTGTTGAAGTACAATTTTAAAAGTTTGTATAGATACCAATTTGTTTTAATAGTTAGAAATTAACACACTAGTGTTATTTTCAGTATGAATTTGAATAAACTGAATTTTTAAAGAAAATATGAATTTTAGATTTTCAGACATGGACACAGGACTCCTTCTTCTTCTTATCCAAATGATCCGCACAAGAATAAATTATGGATTGATGGTTTCGGAGCACTTACTAATGTAAGAAATTAATATTTATGACTATGATTTATTATTATATTTGTTTAAAGATTGAATTTTGACAATAGAAAGGCAAAGCTCAGCTGTACGACGTTGGACGTTTTCTAAGACAGAAGTATGGTTCTTTCCTCAGTGATCGATATGTCGTAGATCAAGTGTCAGTACTGAGCAGTTCTGTGCCACGGGCACAAATGAGTGCACTCACCCTCCTTGCTGGCCTTTTCCCACCCGTAAGAGACCAAGTATGGAAAACTGACTTAGATTGGCAGCCGATACCTGTCAACCAAATTCCACGACAACTTGATCATGTAACAATTTAAACTGTTGTCCAGTTTAGAGCAATGTTCAATAATTTAAATTAAATCGGTTAGCTTATAACAGCCAAAGCAGCCTGTAAAGCTTTTGATATAGAAAAACAAAGGTCCGACATCGAATTGAACTCTCAGTTTTACGAGATTCATAAAAAATTATATTCTTTATTATCGACTAAATCTGGAGATGATATAAAATCTATCGCCGATGTTGAGAAACTTTTTTACATATTATCCATCCAGGTAAATGAACACACTGTTTTTACAATTTTTTTTTTAATTACTTATTTTGTTAAAGGAAGAAAATGGACTTGAAATGCCTGAATGGGCAAAAAGTGTTTTGCCTGAAATGAAATCTTTAGCATCTTTAAACCTTGCTAGCTACACATGGTCAGAAAAATTAAAAATGCTCCAAGGAGGTTTGAAAAAAAATTCTTTTTTAATAGCAAGAAGGAAAAATTTAAATCATAGAAATGAAGTATTTTACTTCAGACTTTACTTAAGGCCAAAAACAGAAAAATTAAATATTTATGTAACTTAATTCACATAATGTTGACAATAATAATATCAATCACTTTTAAACTTATTAAGAACAAAAATTTAGGTTTTTAGTTAATAAAGACAGATTTTTTTAGTAAAATTTCATATTTTGTTTTAAAATTATTACTTAGTAACATGGTTCTACTTATATTTGAATTACCAGGATCAATGCTGAAAGAATGGATATCGCATTTCAAATCGCCAAGCTATGGAAAACTGTACTTGTACTCTGGCCATGATCTGACGCTGGTCAACATACTTCGGACTCTCGGCTTCGACGAATTGATCCTCCCAAAGTATGGGGCTGCCATTATAGTCGAATTCCACCATGACAAGGATTTGGATGAAAAGAAATTCTTAAATGTAAAATTGACTCAACATTAAAAAATGTTCATATGGTATTTTAACGTTCTTTTTCTGTGCAGTTTTTATACCTTAACTCGAGTTATTCAACAGAGCTTCATGATTTGAAGCTCAAAAACTGTGACATCGACTGCCCTCTAGAAGATTTTATCTCACTTTACGATAAATACATTCCTCAAGATTTGACAAAAGAATGTAAAAATACAGCTTCCACGCTTTAATATTTTATTTGAAATTTTTTTAACCTCTCAACTGTATAATACTAAACTAATTTTGTTTTATTTAATTATAATAATAATAATTAAATAACCTATCTTTTGTTAAATGTTATACTTTTATATTATATTTTCTATTTATAAAAAAAATCTGATGTTTTATTTGATTTTCCTCATAAAATAGATTATGACTATTGTTGTATCAGGGAAAATTCTCAAAAAATACAGTAATTAAGGAACTTGCATCTCCAATTTTACCCATAATAGTAATACTGGTTTTGTTAAGAAAATAAGTAATTTTACCCTCATTATTTTTAATCAACTATTGGCTATCACTAATTAAAATTTATCCATCGTTAAAAGGTAGCAATGAACTATTATCACTGTTACAGGTAGTTTTATCTAATATTTATCAATTGCAATCAAGCGTAACACCGTACTTCAGCCCAGAGACTCGCTGTGTACAGAAGTGAGATGTTCCTTTGGGCCCTTCTTATATTTGCTGAGATGGGGAGGGCAGATGAAATTATAAGTGTGGCCAAATTTGGCAACAAACTTCCAAAAGAAATACCAGCTCTCATCGTGACTGCAATTGGAAAAAATCCACCCAAAAACAGTTATGAGGACTCAATAAATTTAAACACGCTTAGATACATAATTGTTGTAAGTATTTTAAACTTAATTTTTGCTCCATATGTAAATTTTTAAAATAAAACAAATATGAAGTTGCTTCAAATATAAACAAATTTTCCACCATCTAGTTTAACAATAACATTGAACATTAATTGTGCATTTATCAAGCCGCTTATTTCTCTATCATTTTGTTGCACTCTCATATTAACTTGACAAACTTTATTAACATAATAAATAGTCACTATTAATGAAACATAAAACAAGATTTTTCAAAATGAATATTTATGAAGGAATATTTTAATTTTTTGATGATTTAAAAGATAACACGTCATGGGAGCAGATCACCTTTGTCAACATATCGCAATGACCCGTATCCATATTACAACATTAAATTCTGGCCAGATGGACCAGGCCAGCTTACCAGGGTAAATAAAATTTTTAAAAATCAGAAAGTAATAAAGATTCAATCACAGAATGAATTTTTTATTGTAAACAGTATGGAAAGCAGCAGCTCTTCGCTTCTGGACAGCAGCTTCGAAAGCGATACAACGGATTTATAAATACTAATTACTTTCCAAACGACACGGCCGCACGATCAAACCCATACGACAGAGACTTTATGAGCGCCGCCTGTTTGCTTGCTGGTTTCTATCCTCCCAGCGATTACCAACTGTGGAATCCTTCAATTCTTTGGCAGCCTGTGCCAATCTGGGAAGAGCCGTTCGATGTTGACATTGTACATTACATAAAAATTAAAACGCTAATCCTTCCTTTTTGTACATAAAAATAATATTTTCTTAGGTGACATCGAGAGCAAATGTTTGTCCGACTGTAAAAAAGGAACAGACAAGGATTTTCAAGAAGCTAGATAAGAAATTGGAATCAGATAATAAAAACTTGACTTTGTATGTTTCAAAACACACAGGCCGTAATACGACAACTCTAATAGATTTAGCACTATTATGGGATACTTTAAATCTACAGGTTTTCATTTCATTCATTAAATATAAAATAAAATTATAAATATAATTTTTTTTTTGTTTGTTTAGCAAGAAAATGGTTTTAAACTTCCAAAATGGACTAAAAAAATCTTTCCTACAATTCTGACTCCCTATTATGTTCAAGCGATAGCTGCTTTAATTATAGGGAGTCCAAAAATGACCAGATTGACTTCTGGTAGGTAGTTTTTTTTTAAATTTGTTGTAATGTTTTTTTATACCAGGGTTTTATATTTAGGACCTGTACTTGAAAATGTGAACAGCCAGTTGCAAAGGAAGGTAAATGGCACAATGGTGCCTGACAGACGGATGTATTTGCTGGCGGCACACGATGTTACACTTATTGCAATATTAGGTGGTCTTGGATTCAAAGATCCATTTTTGGTTGATACTAGTGCTTACATAGTTTTTGAACTACATGAAAACTCAAGAGGGCATATTGTTCAGGTAACACATAATGCAAAGTCGTAACTATAGCTTGATTAATTTTTTGTCTCTAGATGTTGTACTTTAACAACAGTGCGACTGCAGAACCGACTGTACTCAACGCCCCCAACTGCAACAACCCATGTAGCTTAAAGGATTTTTCAAAAATGGTCGACAGCATCGCACCAAAAAATTGGAAGTCAGAATGTAGGATTGAAGAAGATAACTAGTCAAAACAATAAACTTTCATTATAATCATAACACAAATCACTAACTTGTCAATATAATTTATAAAATAAATCATTCTTCATAATTCCTGTTAGTTACAGAACAAAATTTCACCTAATTTGCGTAAATAAAAGTTTTAGATTACAGCTTACTCGTCAGCCACGAAACAATGAGATTCTCATAAATTATGAAAACACCAAATATAAAAATATTTTTCAAATTTATATTCTATATTGGAATTAATAATTTGCTTAAAATAAAATGAAAAAAAGTGTAAACTGAAATGTTCAATTGTAGGATAGTATTGTCCACTAATTTAAATTTGATCGCTTTTACATACTGGTCTTTTTGCCAACCAATTCCACAAGTTTCACAAACGCAAAATAATTTATTTTACGTATTTTATTATAAATAATTATTCAAAACTAGAAAATGAATGCAAAACAGTCAAAAAATTATTGAATTTCCTTTTGCCAAAGTGAGCTTTTACATATCCTAAATATCACAGCTTTTGTCTTGGAAACATTTTGCTGAACATGCTTCTTATGAACAAATAGGAAGAAACCTTGTACATTTTTCATGAACAACTTTTCTGTACGCGTCTTGAACACATAAATGACAATAGGCAATTTGCTGCATAGACAAAACTGCAATATGTTTTTCTATGAATGTCGCATTTAATCTATTAAAAGGTCTTATGAAATAAAACACCAATTAGTATCCCATTGTTCTTTCTGACATTTAAAAAAAAATGTTATTTAGAAAAAAGTTGTTCTTGAAGATTATACAAATTAATGAAATTTTGATTTTTTAATGAAAAATACATATCTTCTTTTATACATAATTGACAATGAGTTTATATAGGTAGTTCAATAGTTGGGATGAAACAAAATTAAATTTAAGAAAGCTGTAGTAATTAATATTTGATCTATTTTATAAATTATTTTAATTCAAATTTCCGGCTTTTATTTAATTATAGTGAATTTATCACTGTGTTTATATCAGAAATACAATAAATGAACATAAAAAAAATACCGCCGATTGATTAATTTATATACACAAAAGTATAACAATTCAGATGGCTTTTTAAGACATAGAATAAAGAAGGGTTTTCGCTTCGAGCATGAGATGCATAAGATTGTGTTTGTACAATGTGTGCTCAGTTCCATGGGTGACTTTCAACACATCGCTAGCGGCTTCGAACATTTCCAAAGCCTGTGTGGTATTGTTGTTGTACAGGAGGATCTTGCCATACTTTAAATAGTGGTAACCTAGCAATGGACTATACCGGCCACAATATAATCTGGAAATTAATAGGAAAGTTAAATACGTTATAAAGAAACGAGTGATTTTTATTTACTTGTAGCCATTTGTTAATTTCTGTCCTAGTTCGATGGCTTCGTCCCATTTCTGGAGTTGTATTGCACTCTCAAAAGCGAGATCTAGAGTTTGCACATAAATTATATTGTTGTGGTGGACTAGACCTTCCATCTTGGCAAGGCATAATTTACAAGAATCAAAATCTTTATTATAAATGTTAGGAAAAAATGGTTAATAAAAATCATATTTTTTTCTGATTGCCTCGAAGGATACAAGCAATTTGGTCCATTAATTCATATTGATGTGCTGTGAAATTAATTACTTCTTTGTAAAGAAGAACAGTCTCTTCTGGTACCTTACAGCCACACATCGTACAACTCACATTTTCCTTGAAGAAAAAATTAAAATTATTGTTTATGTAAATACATAATAAACTACTTTTAATAAATTCCATTAAAGAATGAAATTTGAAACAATTCGATGAAGAATATCGATAATGTCTTCAGGTATGTCATGTCACATGTGCTGCTAAATATGAATTTATGTTGCTTTTATCTATTGACGCACCCAGAAACTGAGGAACGGAAACAGGGAACCTGCCCAAGTGGTACCAACCGCCGTGGTGTAAATTTTTTTTACAGATGCCTCACTGGGGAACGTGAAAAAAAGTCTGTCAAGTGGGTCGACAAGTAAAGCTGAATGTACTATTTCAAACAGTTACTTTACATTGCAATTATATTGAGATATATTTAATATTCAGCCTTTCAAAAACGTAACTTTTCAGATAAACCCACCTTATCTACATTTACAGGTGCCGAACAGTCCTGACATTGAATGCAAGACTCAACAACTCTTTGGTCATTTTTCAAATTGCATTTTGTACAGTCGCACTCAAAATAGTATTGTGACCACAGTGCCAGATACCTTTCCGCTCGGTTTTTCAATGTATCAATGTATGATATCCTAACCTAAAATGAAAAAAAAAATTATATATATATATATATATAAACCTCTTATACAAAAAGCCAAAGAAAGCAGATAAAAAGAAGAAAGAAGAAAAAAGATACCTTGCTCCAATCATAATCCTCAATGTCAGCAACGGTTCGTATATGAATGGTAGTCCCAATAAATGTGGCAACAGCATTGGGCTCACAAGAGTGATCAATTGTAGATGCGCCAAGATAAACAGCTGTCCCTAGGGTTGTCATGTCAAGATCAAGGATGTTAAAACTATTTACAGTCACCTAAAATTTTTAATAGTTTATTAAGATAAGCCTTATTATTGAATTTACTTAAAACAATTAAAAACCAATTCTCTTTTGTATTATTACTTTCAAACAAAAAAATGTTATTTTCGTTAAATTTTTTGGTTAGATTACAAAAAGCATTATTGGCAGACTGCGAAATATACTTGCTTGTACTTTTGCTTTAATTAGTAATATTTTTTAAATTATACTGTCTTTTTACAGTTATTTATTTTTTACAACAATTGATAACTTAAAATGTATTTTTTACCACAACAAGGCTCTTTATGAACTTATTTTACACCAATAAAAAAAAAAAAAAAATATGGGGGAAATAAATACTTTTTTAAAATGATTATTTAGAAATTGTGAGATGCAATCTGGTGTGATGTAGGATTCAGAAAAACATTTTCTTTATTGTGCCAACGTTTCGATCTTTACTGAGATCATTTTCAGGGCCTGGGATTTACAAACATTGTTTACATTTAGCAAATAGTAGACCGACTTCCTTCCCCACTCCTTCAAAATCCAACATATATAAACATAAAACAGCAAAATCTCACTGGCACTCTCAACACAACATGCAAGAATGGCACAAACAGAAGACAAACACTGAGTGGGTAGAAATATTTTGGTTAAATATATAAAATATATATATATATTGCCTTGCATGAATTGACTTTTATACATCGAAAATGTATTTGCTAAATGTAAACAATGTGTGTAAATCCCAGGCCCTGAAGATGATCGTGGGCACGATAAAGAAAATGTTTTTCTGAAACCTACCTCACTCCAGACCACATCTCACGATTTCTAAATAATTATCGATTAACAGTCACTAATCACCATACACTTTTTAAAAACATTTTTTGGTGTTTACTTTGAAAATACATCATTTAAAACAAATAACTAAACGTTGCAATTTTATGAAGTGAAAGATAAACTGTACACTAATACTAATGACTATTAAGAGTGGTCCAAAATAGTTTCTAACATAAAAATAGGGTGCATAAATTTTAAATTAGCAAAAGTGTTGAGCAACTAAAAAAGTGCTGTCGTAATTGAAAAAAATATACGTGAAAAATGAAAAAAGATACTTCTATAATATATATATATATATATAAGATTAGAAGTAGAAACATTAATTCTAAATTACAAAACTCATTTTCAAGTTGATCAAAATTATAATTTAATTTGAATTATCTTATGTTTGCTTATTAAAGCTGAAGCACAGCAATTATTAATTTGTTAAGATCACCTATCCTGTTAAGTTGTTAAAATGTTAATCAAATCATGCAACTTTTCCTAACTCAGGGATGTCTACGGGCATTTATGCACTTCAACTTTACACTATTATCAACACCGATTCTGTCACACAATAAGAGTTATGAAATCTCTAAGTGAGTATTTTTGACCATATCTATGAGATCTCTTCCCTCATTTTTGCTGCAAGCAATCAATTGGACTGGGCACACATTTACTATAACATTATGACATAAAAATAAACTAAATTTTAAAAGCAATATAAAACAAATTTTGTAGTAGAACTTCTAAATAAAATAGCAATGTTTGATTAATATTGGAGCTTTGTTTAAAAATATTATTTTTCGTAACTTAAGAAAAAAGGTTTGCAACTTTTAAAAACAGGCTAAGAGGAGCAAATGAATGGGAGTAGAAATGAATTATGCCAACTACAAAGAAAAATTAATAGAGAAAAAATGCTAGAAATATAAAACAAACTTGCTGTTGCTTCTAATTATTTAATATTGAATTTTTGTTTGTTTTATGACAGCACCCTTCCATACAGGCCGACAAACTCGGGAAAATTTGGTAGATTTTCCCGTCCCATGAAATCAGAGAGGACGTGATAGAGGCAGTTTGAGTGTTCCATTTTCTTCTTGTCTTCCTTGATGTCCGAGTAATCTAAACAGTGATAAAATTGTTACTCATCAATGGCATTACCAACTACTGAAATGACTTACGAGACATTAAATCCTTGAACATCCTAAACCGGTTTTTAGAGTAGAAACCTTTCTCATGTCCTCCACCTCTCTGAAATAATCAATAATAATTAAAAATTAATAATATCAATGGGGTGGATTTAGTTTTAACTGTTTAGTTTTAAATAAAACAATTTTATTTATAAAAAAATTTTTAAAGCCTAGTGTGTGGAAACATATAAAGGAAAAAACAATAATTGTGAAGATAAATAGACAAATAATTTACCTTGAGCTTCATAATGATTCGTGCCAAGAGTCTGGCAGCGTTAGGCAATTCTCGGTTTGGAGGCAACTTTTTTAAATTTAAACATTCATTTCTGTGAAAAGTCCAAGAGTTTTTCTGGCAAGTGCTATCACAGTATTTTACATATTCACACCCAGAACACCTCAGCAATTCACATCTGTAAATTTTAACAACAGAAATTTTATTATAAATAAACAAAAATTCAACAGGGTGGGTGGTATCATGATTTTTGTGTTGTTCATTGTATCTGGTATGAGAATTTTTTGATAGGAACAACACATGAAAAACACTCAATTCATCAGGTTTTTACATTTATAGTTAGAACATAAAAAAAATCAATTATTATTATTTTAATTCTTATGTTTGTAAGTTTTTAGCTTTCCCATACCATGTAAATACACAGAACCATAAACTACACCTCCAAGTTAAAAATAAAATATTACAATCTTATTTATTGTATAAAAGAAATGTTTTCTTATATAACAAATATGTGCTTTGTGAAGTGGTCAAAAATAAATAGTACTAGAATTTCATGGTGATGTAAGCGTGGTATGTTTTCATTTAAGGTAATTTATAAACATTATAGCTTGCTAATATGTACATTTTTGTCAGTCAGGCATTCTTTCGGCATTTTGCCATATTCAGTTGAGGATTTCATATTTGGATCAATCTAATCAAACAACTAAAGTGCAAATATATTTGAAATTTATGAAATTCAAATGGGACAGGCAATTGTGAAATATAGAGAGTACATGAAAAACTCCTTTCAATTTTTTTTTCATAAAAAAAAAGTAAATAACACTAAGGATAGATGAATCAGGATGGTCGGAAACGAACCCAACCAAAATCATTAAAAATATTCAACAGTTCCTTTTTATGTAGCCAATGATATGCATACTAATATTCTGATGTACATGACTACACCACTTACTATATTGCAGGTTGTTTGTTTTTTATTTCATTCTTGCTTATTAATGCTTGTTACCAATAGTAAAGGGAAAGGTGGTGGCCGAGTGGTCGGGTCGTCCAACTATTTACCAAGCTGACAATCCTGGGTATGAATTCGAGCACATTTGTTTTTTTCAAATGAGAACAGTATGAAAGGATTTTTGAGTGGTTTGACACCTCTTCCACAGCACCCAATGGTTAGTTGGACATTAATGTTAATTATGGGTGTTAGTCTGTGAGTCGGTGAACTCATTCTGAACCAGGATAGGGTCACTTTTTGTTTCTGCCTTCACTCGAGTGTTGTTTTTTTGTGTTGTTTAAGACAAACAAAGTCAGTGTCCCTATGGTAGTTCAGCATGAAATAAGACATTAAGCTCTTCTGTATGACAGGAATCACATTACTTTTTAATACATTATATTTCATAGTCCAATTGACCAAATAACTTCTTTCAATTAAGTAATTTTTTTATGTAAGCTTTTGGGTTGAAATGAAAAGTTAGTGTTATGAGTGGGATTCGAACCATGACCTTCAGCTAAATATGCAGCTGTGCTAACCGCTTGAGCTAGTGTGACTTTGATCCACTCAGACACGAACTTCCCATCTCAACCTACAATCTTTACAATTTTCCCTTCTTTTTGCCTTTTTTCAAATGTCATGTAATCAGGATTCGATTCTCAGCAACAAATGAAATGGTGACAGGGAGCTTTATTGAAGATATAACATCGTTTTACTTATTAAATCCATCATAATTCGTTGTCCGATTGACTTGATTGATTGAAAAATGGAGGTTAAATTTAAGGTAGGTTGATATGGGAAGTTGGTGACCGATTGGGAGCAAGTCCCAATTCAAGTGGTTGAACAGCAGCGTTTTACGCCGAAAAGGTCGTAGGTTCGAATCCCGCTCATGACACTAATTTTTTATCTCGGCCAAAATAATTAATTGAAATGATAAGTATGGTCAATTCGACCACTAAACGTAAATGAAGTAATATATAGTATTGAAGTATGTGTAAGTTTGTTAATGTAGATCTTTACGAATGAAAACCGTAAGTGTTAAAAAAATAGATTTTTACGCCAAATGTCCTTCAAAATGGCAGATAGAACATCTCCAACCAATATATTATCGAGTATAACTTTATTAAGCCGTAAATGATTCTTTTTAACTCGGTTCGAAAACAGGAAAGTTCATGTAACATCTTTACGCCACCGTCCTGTGGGTGGATGTGCGAAGTCTCGAAACGTTTTGACTGTTATTATTTTAACAGTGGCGTCAATAAAATATTTTATAGAGTAATCAACTTGCCCAGAATAGCAGTTATCGCATCTGTCCTTTCTGTGGTTGGTCGACAGCACGTGGACGAAGGGTTTTTCCGAGTGAATCAAGGAGCCCTTTTTCATGGTGACTCCCTTCATGGCTGCGGATAGCGGAAGCCGCTTTTTTTCCCCAGCATCCGTTTTTTACGGAAGCCGTCTGCCCAGAGCCGGACTTCAGAAAAGGGTCGTACGAAATTATTTCTACGAGGATCTCAGCGGGCCTAGGTAGCGGATTTTCCCCCTTAATAATAACTGAACGACTGGCAGCAGGCAGGCTGTAAAAATAAATCGTCTAATTTTAAAAGTGTGGGGCTAACGTGCGCACGAGGGACGAACAGCAGGCAAGGTGTTAGGTTTCACTCAGCATGCTTCATGTCTCAGCTGTTTCCAGTTCCGGCAGGGTTTCAAACAACCGCCGGATGGCATTAAACCGTCATTCCAATGAAGTCATCACCATGCGCATTGATTTAAAATGAGTAAAACAACAAGTTCTGCTACATTGATTAATTAATACCATCAATTGAGAACAAAATTTCCGACAACGGCAAAACTCGTTTAATTTATTTTTTATTTAATAATATTTAATTTTAATGTAATAATTTTAATTTTAATAATAATATTACTCTTATTTATTTATTTCTTTTATATAGGCTGATA
>CM077109.1:275589-304747 GCA_039619505.1 Cimex hemipterus
ATATATATATATATATATATATATATATAAATTACAATGGATCCCTGAGGTAAACCATATTTGAGTACTTCCAGAATAAATTCCATTAATTATTACATTCAGTTCCTGTTTTTTAAACAGTTTTCCCAAAATTTCAACGATGTACCCCTGATGCCAAAGTGGTGTAACTTTTCCAACAGAATTGTATAATTAAATGCCACATAGTGCCCAGGATGTTGGTTAACAACTTGAAAATGGTCAGTGAATTATAAAAATAAAGGAGCGGGTGTAGAGATTAGCGACCGTTAGTAGATAATTATTCAGATATTGTGAGATGCCACCTGTTTCATCCATATAAGTTAGCGGAAATGTTAAAATTACTCCAAAATACACTGTTTCATTAATTTTAATTTTCCCACCCAAAGTTCCTTTTTTCATTTTGCGCCGGTTGGTTATTTTGGGTATGACATAATTTCTGATTTTTCCATGATGACAGTCAATTACAAACATCTGCATTTTGTCGGGTGGTGTCTAAGATGACAGTGGGCTACTTGAACTTTCGTCTATTACATCCGATAATATCATTTAAATCGAATGTTTATCTTTATAATGTGCGCGTGCTCGTTAATTTAATAAATGTGCAAATAATGAGTATTTATTATTTCTGTGAAAATTCTTACAGATTTCTTTTTGAAATTTTAACTTTGAAGTAATAAACTTTTATCGATAGAGAGGAACGATTCGATATCACAAGTATCGCGACCTCTCCTAGTCCATCGCTTAAGGTTTCATTCCTGTACTTTTGGTGTGATATTTTTATTGAAAACTAAAACAAAAAAGGAAGAAAAAGTGCGAGTCGGGTATGTGTTTCGACGTTTTTTGGCCAAATTGATATTTTTTTTTTAAATTGACACCTCGAAAAAAAAATGTCACCGACTGTGCCCACGGGGAATAACGTTGACAAACGGCTCAACGTACACAAGCCGGGGACGGAAAGGAGGTATTACCCAATCTTTTTACCATTTATTTTTGAATTATTAAGTTCGTTTCGATGTAGAAAGATTTTGAATTTGTTCGACCTTTTTTCAAAGGTTTTCGATATTGTCGCGTAATTTGTGATTCACCTGTTGACCGGGAAACTATCAAGACTCGTTTGTTTCATCCGTTTTCTGATTCAACATTACAATAGTTTTTTTACGGTTATTTTAAATAATAATTGAATTCAGCCCCCCCCAGTTAAATTTTCTCTGAAACTTGTTCTTTCTCCCTGATTTCAAATTTTGTTTCAGGTCAGAGTTCATCTGCAGGGTTAAATATTGTAATACTCTTCCCGATATTCCGTTCGACCCGAAATTTATAACGTATCCGTTTGAATCGACAAGGTGAGATATTGACCTTTTATTCAAGGCATAGCATGGCGATCCAGTAATTTTCCTCTTTTTTAGATTCATTCAGTACAACCCGACATCTTTAGAGAGGAATTACAAATATGAAGTTCTTACGGAGCATGACCTTGGAGTCACGATTGATCTCATCAATAAGGATATGTATCTGGCCGACCCGGATGCGGTTCTCGACCCAGCCGATGAACGTTTGCTTGAGGAAGATGTTCTCACTCTGCATGATTCCAAGAGGTAATATTTTCCTCATTATTATTACCCAGAAGGACAAATTTAACACACCACTCAATTTATTTAGTTTAAAATTAAATCCATTACCTTTCTTCATTGTACATCTTCTATATGTAATTAGGAGATATCATAGTCAAAATAAACAGCAAAAATGCTTTGTTAACTTCCTTTATTTACTTTTGTACTCAGTAATTCGATTTGCACTAAAAGTAGCATTATTCCATTTATTCTATTCTGCTCTACCTTAAGATCGCTTTCAGCTCTTTTTCCCTTGTGGATTTCATTCGATATTATTCTTATCCTTAAACCTTTTTTAATGGCTCCAGTGAGATATTTGAGTCTGTACTACAGTATCAGAGTCGTAATATTATTAGAGGAAGGATACAGCCAATGCGAATTGCTAGGAGACTGAATGTAAATCATTCTAAAATAGAAAGGGTTCTTTGGCATTTCATAGAAACAGGGCTTTACATTAGAAGGCCAGGACATTGTTGACCTAGGCCTACAAACAAGAGTTGATAGATTCATTCATCATCAGGCTCTACAAAACCGCAGCATTACAGGAAATGATATGAGAAATCTGAGATAAGACACATCTGAAATGTTTCGATTTATTCTTGGACTGTAAGAAGAAGGCTCAATTAAAATATCCTCAGGATTTGGCACTAGCTTCATACCAGGCTTCTGTTTGCATGAGAACTTGTGAATCGGACATTGGAATATGGGAACGTGTTATCTGTACAGTGGAGGTGAAGTTTGGCCTCTAATCCTCAGATGGGCGTAATTTCATATGGAGATGCTCAGGAGAAAGGTACATCCCATGCTGTCATTGATGTTATGGGGTGGTGTTTCCTTGGATGCTTGCACTGAATTGGTTGTGCCAAGAATATCTTTAACATCACAGAGCTACTTATGAGACATAATTGAAGAATATTCACCATTTGCCTCTCACATTTTTTTTACATTTTAATTTATTTTGGCTTTTTTTCTTTACTCAGTAATTGTTTTAGTTTTTTTGAATCAGGTAATGAAAATTTTCTTACAACCACCTATTATTGGTGTGCAAAATATGAATAAATCTAAATAAATTAAAATTTAAGGGTGGAGTGTTAATTTTGTCCATTCATATATTATTAGTATTTTCTTTAAATTTATACATATGCATATGACTATCTCGCTTGTCTATTTTTTCAGATCAAGGCATCATTCAAGGAGTGTTTCCTGGCTTCGTAGAACTGAATATATTTCAACTGAACAGACTCGTTACCAGCCACAAACAATGGACAAAGTCGAGGCAAAAGTTGGTTACAGTATTAAAAAAAGCCTCAAGGTAAGTTTTTATCTTGAATAATCACTTTTTCATTTGATTTTACTGATTGTCCAATATTGCATAAGCCATACATCAATTTTAAGTTATATTATATCTGTTCTGTTGTATTCTGCCCTGCTAAGAAGAAATGCTGTATCTCCAAATTGTTAATTTTTTACCATCGTATTCCAAGATACATTTCTTATTGAAACACACGATAAAACGAATTTATCTAGGAATATTAAAAATATCTGTTTAAAATATTAATACGTTGTGTTATAGTCTGAAATGTTTGGAGAAAGTACCATATTACTGAAATTTTACTGTTTCTTGTAGCTTGTATTACTTAGGTAAAATTAAAATTTGTGTCACTTATGTTATTTTCCACTTGTTTTTAGTTATGAAAATTCATTTCCAGCATAAAACGTATCAATTAGTGGGAATATGCGTGGTATTGAATGTAGGAAATGGAAATTCAATAGCAATAATTTAAATATGTTTTGTGCTAATTTACTATTGTATTCTAAAAGAAGTTATAATAAAAAACGTTTTGTAAAAAAAACTTTCTTTCAGATATGTTCTTTTTTAGTAATTATCATAAAGTTTTGGAACTTGAACTTAGTGTGATAAAATTTTTTGATTAAAAGAACACAAGAGAAGGTATCTATAAATACATTATAAATAATAATAAAAAAAAGCCTTAAGGATTATAAAAAATATAAGTGCTTAGCCAAAAACTTTAAAAAAACATGGAAGCTTAATGGAGGCCATTCAACATGAAAAACTTCGAAGGTCAATTTCTAAAAACTAGCAGAACAGTAAATACCGAATTTCTTTTTAGCACAGAAACTGACATTTTGGTTTTCATTGCACTTTTGTGATATTTTTATGTTTCTTTGATTAAGAAAAAAGTAGGTTTGGAGATTTCGTTTGCCATATCATTGTAGGCTTTTAAAACACAATAAAAAACAAAACAGTCTCCGCATTTCCCAAAATGCTGAAGTTAATATGAAAAAAAGTTAAAATCAAAGCAAAAGCTTCACTGCTAATGACTGCCAATTGTATATAATTATTCAGATAAAATTATCTTATTTTTGTTAACCTGAGGTTGGCCTAATCATTGCTGATATTGGCATGCCATTGAAAAATGTGAAAGGAGTTCTACAAACTTAAAATAGAACACAGCAGAAAACTGCACAATCAACTATGATGACAATAAAAGGCAGAAACGTGTAGTATATTGAATATGCGAGGGCATGGATTACAAGATTGAAGGCAGATCAAAATCATGGAAAACAACCAAGCTTTATGGTTTATCATCTTGCTGTTCCTAAGAAATTCAATTTAACCAGATCTTTGTGTATTTTAATCTTCAATGCTATGAATTACTTCTTTTGTTAAATCTCTTTACAAACAAATTAATTTTAATTCACATAAAAGATTTATATGATTAATTCAATTTTCTGAAATGATTATTTAAACCTTTTATCATATTTAAGGAGGATACATTATCTATGGACAGAGATAGCCAAATAAAAGCAATTGAAAAAACCTTTACTGATGCGAAGACGCCTATTGAGAAACATTATAGTAAACCAAATGTAACAGCGGTCGAAGTTCTTCCCTTGTTTCCTGATTTCAAGTTGTGGAAGTATCCTTGTGCTCAGGTGATGTTCGATTCTGATCCCGCACCGGTCGGAATGTCCGTTCCTGCACAACTCGAAGAAATGTCACAGGCTGTTATAAGGTGATGAATTGATGTCCTTAAGTTTAAAACAATTTTAAATGAAAGATGTTGGTTAAATGACTCAATTTCAGGGGTGTGATGGATGAGAGTGGGGAACAGTTTGTTGCTTATTTCCTTCCAACGCCTGAGACCCTTGAAAAACGAAGACGAGATTTTGCCAGTGGGATTGATTATGAGGACGATGAGGAGTATGAATACAAAATTGCAAGGGAATACAATTGGAATGTGAAGACGAAAGCCTCAAAAGGTTACGAAGAAAATTACTTTCTAATTTTCCGGCAAGACGGAGTTTATTTTAATGAACTGGAGACAAGGTTAACTTTTTAAATGTGGCTAAAAATTATAATTGAAAATTACACATTTAACATAACTACAAATAATTGTAAATTTCTTTTTAGAGTGAGGTTGAGCAAAAGAAGACAAAAGGCTAATTCACAGCCTAATAACACGAGGCTTGTAGTGAAACATATACCGCTTACAGCCACAGAATTCAATATTCACAGACAGAGAGAGAAACAACTCGAGCCACATATTGATGAAGAGGATGAAGAAGAAGAGGAGGAGGAAGAAGATCAGGGTACACAGAGACAAAACAAACATGTTTATATTAACTTACTAAATAAATTAAAAATCTCTGTTTTAGTCCAAGAAGATAAAAAAGAAAATGGAGAAAAAGAGGATGACAGCGGGAGTGAGAAGGCCAGTAGAAGTGGCAAAGGTAGTGACAGCGAAAAAGATAAAAGTGGGAGTGAGAGTGGAAGTGAGGCAAGCGATAAAGAAGACAGTGATAAAGACAATGACAAAAGAAGTCAAGCTAATAGTGTTTCTGATGGAGGTAAAGTCCAACATAATTAATATATTTTCAAAATAATAAAATGACAATTTTTTAGGAGAACAAAGCGATAGGAGTAAAAGTAGAAGTCAAAGCCGAAGCAAAAGTAGGAGTAAGAGCCGCAGCATTAGTAGAAGCAGGAGTAGAAGTAAAAGCAGGAGTAAAAGTAGGAGCAAAAGTAGAAGCAAAAGTAGAAGCCGAAGTGCAAGCAGGAGTCCTAGCCATAGTAAAAGCAGAAGCCCAAGTCGTAGCAAGAGCAGAAGTAAAAGCCCAAGCCGAAGCTCATCAAGCTCTTCTGCTCAGAGTAGTAGATCAGGGAGCGATGAAGACTAAAGTTGTCTCATTTTTTTATACCTCTTAATGCTGATACCATTAAAAGAATTGACATTTATATTTGTCGTTCAATGTTCCCTCAATGAAATCCAACCTTTTTTAATATAATCTTCATTGATTAAAGTATTTAATATTACTATTTTTGTTATTATTTTTTTCATTAGTTTTTGTGGTCTGCTTGAACAATTAATATCTTTAAATTAATTACGGTTTTTAGTTGAGATAAAAAAATCAGTGTCACGAGCGGGATTCGAACCCACAATGTTTGGCTAGATAAGAGCTCATGAGCTATCGTGACTTTGAACTACTACTAATATAACTAATATAACTACTACAGTTACTAACTTCCCATCTCAACCCCATCTTTTGAATTTTCCCTCCTTTTTGCCATTTTTCAAATGTCGTATTATCTGTTTGATTCTTGGTGACAAATGAAATAGCCACAGAGTGCTTTAGTGAAGATGTACTTTATTTAACTTATTAAATTCCTTAGCTTTCATGGTCTGTTTGACTAATTAGTATCTTTACATTAATTAAGGTTTTTATTGTTATTATTTCTTCTTGGACAAACGTAATTTTCAATTTAATTTGAAGAAGGCCAAAGAAGCCATTGGAAGACCTGCGATGCTTCCCAACCTGTACAGCATATTTAAAACAATTAACGTCTTATTTCTTAGAGGTTTTTTTGTCAGGAACTAGATTGAAAAAAAAAAACACCAAGAAGAGGAAAAAAGTTTTAAAAAACCACTCATTTAGCCAGGAGAATTCACAAAATAGATTTTGAGGGCCCAAGTAAGTTAAATAAAAAATGATATATACATTTACAGACCAGAAATAGTAGGGATGTGTGGTGATTAGTGACCGTTGAAGATTATTCAGAAATTGTGAGATGCAGTCTGGAGCGAGGTTGGTTTCAGAAAAACATTTTCTTTATTATGCCACGTTCGAGCTTTATTGAGATCATCTTCAGTGCCTGGGATTTATAAACATTGTCTTTAGCAAATGCATTTTGGATGTGGAAAAGTGAATTCATACAATGCAAAATATATTTTTTTTATATTTAACCAAAATATTTCTACTCACGCAAAGTGTTTGTCTTCTGTGTAATTTGTGCCATTCTTGCATGTTGTGTTGAGAGTGCCAGTGAGATTTTGCTGTTACTTTTTATTATATATGTATATAATTTATTTTATTATATACATGATTTTGAAGGGGTAGGTAAGGAAGTTGGTATAGAATGACATTTTTGTAAGAGGAGTCAATGTCTTTCAGGTGAAAAGAGCAGATGAAGGGAAAAAATGTGTTGGTAATGGTTTAGCCAGATTATCCTTTCAGGATTATACAGAAATGCATAAATAGGAAAAGGAAAGCTAAATTGTTGGGCAATTAGACTATGTGAAAAATATTTGATGTATGGGATGTGATGTGATTTGTGTGATTACATATAATTATATATAATAGAATTTGATTAATGATATTGGTGTAGTTGCAACTGAGTTTACATGTATTACAGAACAGATACATACTGACCACATGATTTCAGAATAAACAGGAATATCACAATGCTTAATGGAGTATTGCAAATGTCAAAAAATCACAATCTCCAAATAGTAAGATATTAGCACGAAAGGAAAGATGTGTGTGTGTGTGTGCGCGCGCGTGTGTGTATGCTATTTTTGCTAATAACTTATTTTTACAGTCCAGATGTTACCCAGTACAGTTATCGCAGTATTCGATATTCCTCAGGATATCATCTTCATGGCTCAAAGTGGCTTTGTTTTCTGTATAGATGTGTCATTAATATATGTTGTGCCAAATAATCATTAACTAACAATCACTAAGTACTACTTTTTTTATTGTTCTAGTTGTTCTTTTTGTCCATTTGTCATTTTTCTGTTTAATTTGTCTAATGTTTTAAATGATGTTAATGAAATGTTATTGTTGTAACTAATGATATTGAGGGTCGATGGGATACTCAATATTTCGCCTTTGCACCTCTCACACTACACAACACATTAATAAATATACCTACATAAATAGATTCATTTTAGACACATGCTAGGGACTCAAAATTATCAGTGTTCAATAAACAACCTTCTTTCCTCAGAATCAAAACTGTGGACTCAGATGCTGCTGTGCTCAAGCAGTTCAATGAAGTTAATGGAGGGTTTATTATTTTGTTTATTATGAATTTATGTACTATTAGAAACAATAATAAATTAAATTGTGACATTTCCTACAGGTTCTGCGAGGTAATGAAAACCTGTAGTTTGTCCATTTCTGATTATTACATAGCTGAAACGCATCTGAGTCATGGCAGACCGAATTGGCATGGATGGCTTAACAAACTGCAAAGCAGGTCGGAAATGTCTAAACTGCTTAAAGGCAATTTTATAAATTTGGCGTGAATTGGAGAAAAAATTTAATAAAATCTTTATAAACAATCATAGTACAATGTCAAAACACCCATTTTAATAAACCAGTTATGTTTCTGGAGCAGTTTATTTTGTAAAATTAATTTGCCAATTAATAATAATTTCGTTTTGTTTAAAACTGTTGAGGTTATAAAGCAATCGATATACCATCGAGCATATTTATTCCTTATGCAAATTTAAGAGAAAATTTTCGTTGAATCTCACCAGAATCCTTCAGAATTCAACTGTTACCGAAGGTCGTTTAAGACACGATTTTTAATTGTTACAAAAATAAAATGAAATAAAAATAAAGGAAAAATAATTGTCCACGGAAAGAGCGAAAACCGTAAATTTTCGAAAAAAAAAGTTTTTTCCTGGGATATCTTTAATATTGATTAAGCAAAATTTCAGGTCATACACCCTCGTCGTTGTCCGGCAACAAGTGCGCCACAGAAGAACACTGTTGTGTCTCTGTGACATTTTATTTCTTCAGGTTCTGATGAGTTTCCTATTAGTTTTAACACGTTAGTAAGTTCTCGTTTGATTTCTCCTTACTACTCGCGTCCATTTTGAAATTTAACATGATTTCACGGATTCGAAGTCTAATCGAAGAAGTCGTCAAGGGTTATCTTTCTTTTTAAAAGCTGGAACAACATAAAAACCCTAAAAATCGCCAAGAACAGTCCTTCAACGGAAATAAGAAAGCCAGAAGGGATTTATTGGCAGTTTAACATAGTCTTCATTCCTCGCTCTGTGGGTGGTGGCATTTGGACACCAGTTCGTCTATCGCAGCACGATATCTTTTGTCATGTTTATTAATATTTTTTCATAGGATTCTGTGCATTTTGGCACATTTCGTAGGAGGGATGGCTGTCGGTGGTGCAGGGTCGGTGGGAGAAGGAAAGAGAACGGGAAATAAAGTCAGGACTAATCGCCGAGTCCGGAGCCAGTCTCGCAACATGTCTTCGTTCAGAGTCGTCTCGCCTCTCCTCATCCTTTTGATTTCTTTTTCAATAACATGTAAGTCAACCAGTTCAATACAGAAGACACTTGGACGATACTTCATGCTGATCTAGCAGAACCGGTTTTTTCTCTTTATAATTTGTATCAACTAAAACTCAAAAGTACCTAAGTAATGCACGAGTGCACTTCTGATCGGATTTAATTTCGACCTTACGCAATATTGACTTCAAACCGAATATTTCATCGGTACACTACTATTATATTTTCGGTATCTTTTAGAAGAACCTAAAACTTTGCCTGCTTCTTTAGAACGAATAATATCCAAAAGCGTCTATTACAATAATTTTCTGGACATTAGACTTAGAAGGGTGAAGAATCAGTTGAAAACCTGTTACATTATTAACATAGCGAGTAATAAGTTTAAAATATTACACAAATTATGTTGAAGATACCGGATGGTTAAGCGTTTTCTGTGTATGCAGGATAAATGTTTCATAAGCAGTTTATCTGTAGGAGAAAGAAGCAAAGTTGGCCTGAGGTACTACATGAAGTCTTTTTCTGCAATCACGCCGAGGATTGATCGAGTATTGACATCACACACGATCAACACTCGTCAGTATCGCCTTGGATATTTTCATGTAATAAATACCAAATAAAATGAGTCGGTACTATTGACCGAGTTGGCACAAGAGCGAGGTGCACAGGAAGGAATTTTCTTCGTCCTTAACTGTATTACTCGTACTTATATTTTACAAGAAAAACGCAAACAGTTGTTGTAGTTTATTTTTCTCGGATCGAATTCGGGCTGGACGGTGTTTTTCCGCGTTTCAGCTTCACCCGGAAGATCGTACATGTGCTAAAGAAGTGGGTCGAGATTTTGTAACTTTTGTTATTCTCGTCGGTGCCAAACACGCCGGTTTCCTATTTGGGACTGACTTTCTCATTTTGTCATCGTTTAAAAATAAAACACGGTGTAAAAGGATTCTTCTGAATAAAAGATAAAAGTTCACTGTCATCTTTTTAACTTTAACAGAGATAAATATATAAAAGCGAGTCTATGTGACCTTTGATGAATAATCGGCCAACTAATGACATACTTCTCTCCATAAAATTAACAAACCGAGCGAGTTGTTTTTTGAATTCTTCATTCTTAAAGGCTTTCCTTCAATGATTTTCCCAATTTAATTGCTCTTTTCATGCGAGTTTATTGACCTTAATTCTTAATTTTTAATATGTAGTAAACCAATGGAAGACTTTCTAACACGATGGCATTATTCTCTAGGATGATTAAAGGATTGAACCAATGAAATGATCCTTTTTCCGCTTTTACCACCTCATCCTCAGTCGGGTGAATTGCACGCTTTCCGATTCGGGTGAAAATTATTTTCATTTCGTTTAACTTGGAGGGCAGAGGCATTTTCCCCAGTTTTCCGCAAACGAGGCCTCGACCACAATTTTACGGTTATGAGCTACATTGAACTTTGCCGACTATTGAGAAGTTATTGTAACGAATTAGACACAATAATTTGAAGTCATATAGTAAAAAAATATTTCTTCTAAACAGATATTTGGCAATATTGACTTTTAGTTCTTTGTAGATTTGCCATTGTACTCTGATTGAAGTATTTAGTACCTCAGATAGTAATCAGTTATCACAATAGCTAGTCGAAGGAAGAACAATGGCATTCCAGGCTGTAGAAATGAACAATAAATATTAATAAATTAATTAAAAAAAATGACTTTTCCCTTGGGCTTTTGAGTCAACGATCTCTGAGCAGGATACCACTTTCTTTATTATATAATGAACAAGGAGCGGACGCCCTTGCTTTAATCCCTCTAGGGTGGAATTAAATTCCAAATGCGTCATCTGCGAAAAGAATTAGGAAGCATTCTTCTCCTTCTCCGTATAAAAAAAAAACCAAATTGCCGGTTAATTTCTTCGGGTTATGCAATACGTGGCACATGTACCGGTCGTGGGTCGCCAAGGACGTCTCACAACCTTTCACCGTTAGCGGAGTTAGGAACTGCTTTGCACCGATGTACGCAGAAGAGGAAAAGGAAAATCTCGACGAAGCGAACTCACTTCCCGAATATTACGTGATGCTTTTCAGGGGTAGGCGGCTGAACTAAGTCATAAAGACCACCTTCGATTTCGTAACGTCTCACTTGTTACGTCGCCGGCTTCCTCCAAACATTCGTAAAACAATGTAGCGAGATGACTCTCAGAAAACAATTGTACTTTGCGTACTTTTAGAACCTTCGATAATATTCGAAAGAAGAAATGTATGGAAACAATCAATTTTAGTTTCAGATATAAAATCATATACAGAATGTATTCACAATAGTTTGAATAACAATGTAAGAAGCTTTGATGATTTAAAAGCACAAATGAACAATGTCTATACGACCTGTGAGTCAGAAACGAATGGAAAGAATTGTGTTAAGGATTTGCCATAACCCTAGTGACACAAGGACGCCTGGGTTAAAAAGCAAATTCAGATGTTAATGACAAGCTTTTCATCTATTTTAATAATTGAAATAATCAAGTTTTTCACAGACGATTTCAAATTTCTTTGAAAACCGTCTCAGTCCAAACAATGCCAGGGATTGCACTATTGCATGTACTGTAGATTTGGTTTTGTTTGTTACTATATATGCTTCTCAAAATCTCAGAGGATAATCAACTAGGCAATAAGTGTATTCTTATCGTTTTATTTGATTTTTAATTACATTCGGCTCTGTAAATCATAAATTTGCGTATTTGGAAACTGAAGATTATTTCATCTTTCTTGTCTGTCCGATAGAACTGAGAGAGAGTTTAAGCTTCAAATTCTATTTCCTCTTCTCTCTCTCTCTCTCTCTCTCTCTCTCTCTCTCTCTCTCTCTCTCTCTCTCTCAATTTTAGCTGTGCTGTTGTATCCCAAGGCTCTATTCTTGGACCTTTACTCTTTTCCATGTTTCTAAATGATTTTCTATTAGTTCTTAATTTCTTCCAATGCTAATGATACTAAGCTATATCTCTGCCGTGACCTTCATTACCTTAACCAATCGTTAGCAAATAACCGAATTCTTTTTAACTCTTAAAAATTTCAGTTTTTATTAAGTATCAATAAACCGATTACTACAGACTGTCTATTCCTCTCTTCATATCAATGGTTCCCCTATTAATTTTGTCCCACGTCAAAAATCTAGGTGTTATTTTTAACTCCATGCTTACGCGCATGACCATGTGAGCTCCATTAGGGTAAACGGTTAAGTCAGCCATTTTATTCTACGCCTTAACTTTTTCATTCCAAACAAAACTATCGTTATTATTAAATCCCTAAAAATTCCTTTACTCTCTACTGTAGCACTATGATTCAATTTCCTCAGCTTCTCAATCTGCTCTTCGACTTCAAATGGCTTATCCTTTCTCCATTAGGTAATGCTTTGATCTTATACTAAGAGATCCTATATAATGTCTCCAGCAACCTAAGCATTCTAAAAACCTAAAAACTTAGAGTTTCAATATACAAATTTTTTTTTAAATCAAATAAATATGCTCGGTATTTATATTCTTTTTACATACTTTTTTTTTTATCTAAACGCACCAATCACATCCTAAACACATACACACCCTAAGACTTAAGGAATTTGCTTCCCCGCGAATTTTCTGCTTTTCTTGAGTCGTTCGATTATCACTATTTAATATTTTAAAGAATATACAAATGTGATTATTGTTTTGTGTATTTTATAATATATTTTATTATTGCTATTATATTACTATGTTCATAAAACTAAATTAATTTCTAATACATGTACTTGAGCCCGACTTGTACTTTTAAAATAAATAAATATTATGCTGGTATTAAACAATAATGTCATCCCGAGTTTTGTTCTTTTGTCTATAATTTGGTCAAGGGCATGATTTCCAGTTGAAGGGATGTTCTGTCAGCGAAGACGGAACTCGGAATTTTCCATTGATCAATTACAGCAGGTCATTCCTTAAACGCTTAAACCAAACCACAATTTGACAAATCCAGGTTTCATACCCTTTATAAAAAATAGATCGATTATTGGGTTCCTTTTCATATGTCTTATGGCTATCTTCAGGATTTTTTTCAGTAACCATAGTCCCTTCTCGATTTAATTTGCGGACTTTTTTCCTTTCATCCCTCCATAATATCGTATATGTGCTACGGTTTCCTCTTTTGCAGGACCTAGTCTATTCTTCTGATATTATTTTCAAGTGCCTATTAGGTTGGAAATGTCTGGAAACAGGCTTGCAACCAATCTTGGGTTTTGTCCGGCTTTTGTACCGTATGTCTGGCGTAATTTGAGGCACGATTTTTTTTGGCGAATCTTTTGCCTAACTCTGACATTTGAAATGTCCAACCGGATTTGAGTTTTAACTTAATCCATTTCGTAATTAATAATTTTACAGAAGAGTTCGAACCCGAAACCTTTACTAGTGATAATCGCCGCGCCGTGACAACGCCTTAACTTTGCTCCTAGATTTTATTGACTTACATGTATTTTATAGATCCATTTTAACGCTTAATTTCCAGCTGTTCGGTTTTTGACCCGACCATGTACTAAATAGAGACAAGAGCTGACTTCCTTGCCGTTAAGTCTGACACTATAATTTGGCGTTTCTTTGCAATGTTAAGCACTCGTAAGTGCCAGTTCATATTCAATAAAAGATGGAATATATTACTTTCGGTGAAGAAGTCAAAGACTTCAAAGAAGTGGACTTATTTCGAGTCAAAGTAAGTTCAATCGGGGTTATTAAGTCAAGGGTGCAATTTGAAAAGACCACTCCCGCTGGAGTTGAAATAATTAGGGTTCTGCAGTAGATATACGCTGTTAAAAATTCGATGGTTTGAAATTGTCTACGTAAGTCTGTAAGATCAATATATTATATCTAGTGGATGGCCTTTACTTTTGAAATACCATTTTCGTTTCTCTGATAAGACGTACATAATCGAGCATTTGTTATTTTATCCACTGGAATTCCAAATGTCAATTGATTTTTTTTTTGTAAAACCCAAATTCGTCAGGTGTGTGTTGCCTTAAAGGCAGATAACAAAAATTTTGTGTGTGCCTGAACTTTTTGTACTTTTTACAATTCTATTACTTATGATAAATTAATCGGATTGGGTTTCGAATAAATAAATAAATTTAAAAACAGTTGCGAATTGATGTTCTTGCATCGAGTCACAAGTAATTATAAATGAAAGAAAGTTTAAGATATCGATAAAACAAGTTTCAGAGCCATATTTTAAGTTCAACTTGGTACGTAGGATTTGTTAGCATGTATTAAATTTTGAAAATGTTGCCTCGACGTATGCTGATTTTAAAGTTCAAATCCAAAAGGTTTTGATGCGATGGCTTTGTGAATCATCCGCTGGCAATGTAATTTATGTAAAAGTCATGAAGCCTTCTAGTTCCAGGTATTAGCAAAACTCGTTTCTTGCCAGGAAACTTATTCTGGAATGCGGTTGTAAGTTATGGTATAAGATTATTCAAAAATCGTAAGATGCGGTACCTGAATAATAGTTATGGAATAATTACCTAATTTATAAATAGCTCGATATGTTTGATATTCAATTAAATTGTTATTAATGGTGAAATCTATTCCAGGTCGGTGGTTTTTTAATTTAAATTTTTTTTTGTTTTTACAGACGGCCAATACAAATGCCCGAGTAAGCACGGGCAGTTCGAAGACCCGAACCAGTGCGACAAGTACTACGAGTGCGAGGAAGGCGTCGCGACGGAGAAACTCTGCCCGGATGGATTGGTCTTCGATCCTCTGAACAGAAAGGTCAACAAATGCGACCAGCCTTTCAACGTCGACTGTGGCGACAGGATTGAGCTGCGTAAGTCGAATCACTGAGAACTGAGGCCGACAAAGGGTCATTATTGTTTTACAACAAAGGTGTTGATGATGATGGTGAAAGTAGGCTCCGCTGTATAAGGATACAAATCCTGGGTCAACAGCTTAAAAAATTACTCTGACGTAACATTCTTTTTTCAATTCGAGGTTCAGCATATTGACGACTTTGTTTTACACGATGCATACCCGTTTCGCAGTATGTTGCATGTTGCTGCCTAACAAGATATGAGATTCGTACAAATGTAATAAGGGGCGATAGAGGTCACACGGAGTTAGTAAGAGAAATGAGAGTGATGTTGAGTGAATACTATACAGTACACAGTATATAGTATTGACGAACAACTTTTCTTTCTTTAATTTGACATAGCGCTTTGTGTTTTGGTGGGATTTCAGAGGCTCCCAAGTCGAACCATCTTTGCCCCAGGAGAAACGGCTACTTCGCCCACCCAGAACCAAGTGTCTGCCACATTTTCTACAACTGCATCGAGGGAGATGCAACGGAGATAGTATGTCCCACTGGGCTGCACTTTGACGAATACTCCGGTACCTGCGTCTGGCCGGATTCTGCAGGAAGGACTGGTTGCGGCCAGACCGAAACAAGTACGTTAAAATAATCTATTTAATCATGATACAATATTTATTTTACATGTCATTTTCCTTAAAGAATTCGGTAGTGATCATGAGGAGAAATGTATGTAGATATGTGATGATTTTACGTCAATATGAGAGGCGTCACGTCGTTCCTCGATAATTGTGAGCCCACAGAAAACATCTTTCAATATGACCCAAACTGGTCAACATGGAACAGTCCATAATATATTGAGTAATTTAGTCAAAAACAAGTGTAAAGGAATGAACAGAGAACACTCCTTATTTTACCTTAAGAAATTGCATCCTTTGAGAAATTTGAATTTAAAATAGACACTTTAACGTTAATTGATAACTGTAGCTTGGTAGTTTTCGTTGGATAACTACCTTCGTCCCTTATTCAAACTTCGTTTGAGCCATCGATAACTTTCATCCACCAGCAATAGCTATACTTTGTTTTATCAAAATCCCAATTTTTTTTTTAAATTTCTTTTTTAAAGTTTTCCGCCGTAAACCCAAGTCACGCACGCAATTATGAGGGGCGATGGAGGTGCTACGTCACGATCAACCCCTCCCTATTCATACCAACATACATTGATTACACTCATTCTATTTGGTAGATGGAGTACTCCATAATCCTCCATCTACCTGTTTCCTATAATAAACTAATCTAAATTGGGATCGATGGGGAATGTTTATTAAATTTCCGCCATCGGCCCAAGTCTTACACACAACCTGATAGGCAATGGGGAGGCTACTTCGCCATCAGCCCCTCCCCATTCACACCAATAAATACATTCATTCATACAAGACACAGAAACACAAAACATATATTTTGAAGTCTATATACAATAAACCATTCCTAATTCCCCTAAAAAGCAGAATAAGGGACCCTGAAAGTCGCTACCGTATTCGAGAACTTGCTTAAATCCGGCTGCATGCCTACAAGCTCTATGAATGGAGCCAAGGCATGGCATGCATATATTATGTGGGACATTATGTCCGCGTGCCAACCGCGTAGGGCAATCCTCAGTCGGGTGAGGACGATTCCTCGTCTCCAGCACGGGAACGTTATCATACGGTTTTTTCATCCCTGTCTCTATAGCGATTAAATGGAACTCCAGATCTCTGGATCAATAGCTTTAGCTTTTATTCTGTTTTGTATGAAATTGAAACAATCATCATGAATTTCTTAAGAAAGAGTTCCATATTTACACTCATATTACCCAGATTCTTTGTTCCTTGTCTGTTATTGACTCTTCAGCTAATTTAGCTCAATCATTTTCTTGAGTTGCAAATTTTGAATAAAAATTAATAATGCTTTTCAGTCAAGCTGAAGGACGGATTTTCGTGTCCAAAAGAGCAGACGAGCAACGCACACGGACAAACTGTGGCTCACCCGGTCTACGCCCACCCTGAGGACTGTCAGAAGTTCTACGTCTGCCTCAATGGAGTCACACCTCGAGAACAGGGATGTTCGACGGGCGAGGTCTACAACGAGGAGTCTCAAAAGTGCGACACTCCTGAGAACGTACCTGGATGGTGAGCATCGTTCTGCACCTATTCTATCCTTTTTTATTATGTTCTTTATAGTATTTATTTTTTTTTTCATAGTGAGGATTGGTTCAAAGACGATCCCAAGGCAGCTCCTGTGGGTAAGAAGAGGTCAAGAAGAAGCACGTGATTGCCGCAGATGGCGTCACTATAAAGACTGGTGCAAGAAATCATTTTGTATACATAACAGAATAAAGTTTTTGGTATTAGTGTTTTATTTTACGTCGTTTGTAAACGGGAACAACTTTAGTTTACATTAAAAAATATTTAAAATTATAATATTTATGTTTTAGAATATGTTTTTTAAATGTTAAAGAATATTCAAATATAAATGCTGAATCACATCTATATGTAATTTTAACGATAAGATTTCTGTTAAAATTGTTTTTTTGAAATATTATTGGTTTTATATTAAACACTTGCTTGTAGCGGAAATGTTAATTTTCATGCAGATAAAAACTTGATTTTAAAGAAAAAAATATTTTTATTTTATCCAAAGTATATCTTCCGCCGTGCGATTATTTAACTTCGGATAATATTTATTCACTTGAACTTTAAAAAATGTGGTTTTACAAAAAATGACCCCAAATTAAGCTAATTTTAATTAATTTGCTTAGGTATTTGTTCGATCTGTTTATTAGAAAACTATAATTTACAATCAATTGTTTCATAGTTCATTTCACCGCAATACGATGAAATACGCAACCTATGCAGACGATACCGTATTTCTGTCCTCTTACTCAGATCCTAACCAAATTTCCTCCATATCCAAGAACGCCTTTAGAACGCCTTTAATAAACGCCTTTTATTAAAGAATGTTGTAAAAAGTGGTGTACAAGTCTGAATCAAGGAAAATGTATTCAATAAACGTTCAAATTGGAAAAAATCTGTACTTCTACCCAAGTAAGACTATACCTAGACTGACGTGGAATCATCACAAAAAAAAGGCAACAACCTAACAGAAGACTTGGATAGTTAGGAAGACTCGAGGGACCAAAATCAGGAGTCAACTATCCTCATACAAGACTTTACTGCTACCAGTTTGGACGTAAGGAGTGGAACTGTGGAGTTCTGCCAAGCCGTCCAACATCCTGCGGATCCTTCCAACCAAATGCACTCAGACAAATCGTCAAAGCTCCTTATCTCGTCATCAACCTCAAATTCACAACGACCTCAACATTTCTTTGCCAACGAACTGATCCGTTGGTGTTTTGGAATCTCGATCCACCCTAACCCTACTGCTAGAGCCCTCCCTACACGTTCCCATCCCAAGAACTCGCCACGTTGCCAATCGACGTTGACCTGGAGACCTCCTTGCTCCTTAATCTCTCAACTGAGCCAGAATTGGCTGGCTTGTCATGGCTTGTGTCCTCCAGGTGCAACGTTAGCATTAGTGTTCGATGTTTAGTGATTGTTAGCCAATGATTATTTTGGTACCGTAGTGAGATGCGGTCGGGTGTGATGTAGGTTTTAGAAAAACGTTTGCTTTATCGTGTCAACGTATCGATCTTTACTTAGATCATCTTCAGGGCTCAAAATGTTTGTTTTCCTTGTAGATGTGTCATTCTTGTGTGTCGTGTTGAGAGTCACTCTTGTAGTATAATTGTAGTATGTTGTGCATAAGTAACGTAAGTAGAGTAAATTTGCTTTGGAGTGTAAATCTGACATGGACGCATTTGCTTTAATTTCTTTTAATTTTACATTGTCTACAACAATCTGCTATACATGTAATATGTCTCTCATGGACACATCTATGCCATGGGATTGCAGTGTAAAGGTTATAGAGGATTGGTCAGAGCACACTGCCCTGCGGTACTCCCGTGGCCGAGAATAATTCGGTGTAATCTGATTCTTGTGAGACCCGAACGATCCGACCTGTTAGATTAGAGCGGATGATTATAGCTGGCATTTGGAAAAGGTCGATGTAATTCGTTCTGGAGACCCTTGTGCCACACCAGTCAACCGCTACAGAGTACAAAAATTAAAAGCACAAAACAAACTTTAATTTTCACAATAGTATTTTAACGAGAATTTTTTTTTCAAATACTTTGGTCATGGTGGGAAGTAAACTAACACGACGATGTGGTAAGGCTTTAAACTGGTATGCCTGGTTTCGGGAAGAGGATGGTGTTCGATTATTTCGAGAGTACTGTAAAATGTGTAATGATAGAATAAATTGTAGAGATATGTGGGGGGGGGGACTTGTTGTGGGAGTTGTTGGAAAATTTAGGATGTAATTAGGTCAAAACCAGAGCTTTGCCGTTCGTTAAGAGGTAATAATGAAATTAATAAAATGATGGTTACAGCGTACTATTAGAATATGTTTTTTAAAATTGCTTATACCTGTAAAGAAAGTACTATGTACTTTTACAAAATAAATACAGGTTTCTCGTTTTGATCTGCAAAACATTCAAGGATTGAACAAAAGTTTAAAACATTTCAAAATAGAAGAAGCTACAATCGAAGGCAGGCTAAAAGTTACAGAACTTTCTTATTATTTAAAAATTAAGATTAGAAAAAAATGTAAAGGGCAAAAGGAGAGGGAAATAATTGTGAAGTTGTTTGAATGAAACCAATTAAGCAGCTTAAAGCAAGTTTTTTAAAAATCATCGATGTTCCTTCTGACGGTTGTTGAAGCCTGTAATTAAGATAAATTAGATCAAATTTGTTGTTGCTGGTTGTCTGCAAGAGGATGAACTTGTTGATGTAGTGAATGCAACCAAATTACATTTTACAAGATGACAAAACAATTACCGCCAGTACATACAAAAAAAAGCTAGTAACAACTTATAAGCAGTGACCTCATCAACACGAAATAAGGCATCGATTCAGCTATCATGACAACCAACGAAAAAGACCTAGAAAAGTGTTTAGCTTTTATATATTTAAATCATTTTTTTAGTATTTATTCTATTATAAAGTTCATTATTGATTAATGATCTTCGTTCTCTTTTGTATAATGGACTTGATTTAACTACTAAATAAAATAACTATATTTAAACGTTAGATTATACATTGACAATTTCTTTCCTCACTTCCACATGACTTTCTTGCGAGATTATGATGTTTTGATTACTAATTACTAGTAGTAGTAATTATTCTGTCGGAATGTCAGCCAATTTTCAACTTTGATGTAAAGCTTCGAAAATAGAATCATTAAAAAAAGTTGAAATAATACAAAACGTTCAATTGAAAGGTGTTCCAAATAATATTAGCCCTTTTTTAACCGTACGCCTTAGAATAAAGGTAACCTTATTTATTATTAAATAATAAATATTTTGGATTTAGGAAACCTCTTGCAGTTGTTATTCAAGATTCGCCGAGTGATGATCCTGAGTCTTTGCAAAACAGATAATCCCTTGTGTTTATTTTGAATTGATTTTAATATATATTATTTTAATATTTTAAATGTAACAAAAAGTAAAGAAAGATGGTGAAAAATAGAAAACTGAACGAAACCAGCGGACAGAGATCGTAAACATCCAAGCAGGTTCACAACCTTATGGGCTTCGAAGATTATCTTAAATTTTAATCTTTTTATTACCAGATGTCATGGTTCGTCGCAAAATAAGTTGCAGTTGTTTTATTCACCTTCTAATTTTTCTAAGAAGTTGTGGCTATTCGGTCTTTGGTCTGATTTTGTCGAGGAAATTTATCAGCAATTCCAATTGATAGTTTAAAATTACTATGCTCACAAGCCCACCATTGAAGATGGTGAATGCCAAATCTCGACAGACCAGAACAGCGAGGATAGGCGGACCAGAATAGTCACAATCGGTCTTATGTAGATCAATACTTTTTACCATTAAACCATGATAGCGAAATTTTGCTCATGAAAATTTTCGTTTTGCGTGCCAACTTTATCCGATGATCGACTGTTTAATGATCTAATTGAATTTGAAATCGTTTTGGTCGAAAATTAATTAATGATGGTGAGATGTTTTGTAAAAAGTGCTCTAAAACAATTACCCGATAAACGGGAAACCGGTGCAACCGTTGTGGTCTATTGATTAATGAGGTCTGGTTAATCCAAATGTCCATATTATTTAAAATTCTTTTTCTGTTCATTAAAATTTCAGAGTTTTCGGAAGAAATTTGCCCCAGAAAGAGAAGTTTTATTATATGTACCAATTTATATTTGATAAAAAAGTGTATTCCTGACGTTTAATCGGCTAGGAAGTGACACATTCTTTCTTCGATTAATAACATAAAAGAATAAAAATGCAATACACATTATAAGTCTATCATCTTCGATCACTTTTTCTGGTTGGGAGAGCCAGAAAATATTAGACCCTTATAAATCTCTATAGCGACATACTTTTGGTACGGAGGATAGGGAGTCCAAGATGATGATAAAAGACCGAACAAGTTGATCACCCCGCAGAACTCAATAAATCTTACATTCTGGACATATCAGTAAGTTTCCATCTTGTTTTTCGCAGGTGGTTTTGTCCAATGCATAATAAGTTTTAACAGTATTATTGTGTCTGCAGCTACCGAGCATGACAGCGTGTGACGCTTTTAAAATTTTGAATTCCAGTTATTATGTGTGGCCGGAAGGATCGAAGGGTTTATTGGCCGAAGATCGGTTTGTATTCCGTATCACGTCTCGTCAACTGAAATCACGTCTGACACGTCTTTTGTACACTTCCCTTCGCAACCCGCCTCCGTGGTTATCGCACTTTCTTCTGTACTGAGAATTCCTCCGTGGTCTCTTGTTTTTATGAGACGAAGAAGACCGGGCGAATCTTAAACGTATGTCGAATCTATTCGGCGTCTAAATATATCTATTTCTTTGACATTTGTACGTTACAGAGGCAGATGAGGCGGGGTTTCACCAGAAGCCAAGTATTTTGTGAGATTTTTCAATGGGGGTCAGTGGGGTGACGAACCACTTGTTTCTTTCTTTTGTTTAGTCTTTTTGTATCTTCAGCCAACTTTTGAAAATTGTCTGACTAGACCAGCAAGGAATGGCGGATCAGGAAGATCGGTTCCTCTTAGTAAAGTAATTTTCTCTACTTGGTTATCAGTTGTAGGTTTTAAATCCGATTTTTCTGCTAAATCTTTATGTCATATCATCCAACCATCCAAAAAAACGGAGGAAACTAAAAACGTGACACAAATTACAGTGCCAGACCCTCAATCTTCATAAATCCAAAAATATTGCAATATTTAATTTAAATTTAAATTTAATTTTATTGGGTTGTCCGGAAAATAATGCAGGATTTTAAGTTTTCATTAAAAAAAATCTATATAAAATATTCTGTTTACGTTTACAGGATTACTCATTTGTATGAATGTCAACACTTATTAATCCTCTTACAAATGATATTGTTTGTTTACCTCTGAAGCATTCCGCTACTTGGAAATAATTCAGTCATCCTTTTAATGTCAAAGCGAGAATTTCGTACGATTTTCTTTTACGAGTTTAAACTCGGCCGAAGCGGAGCCCAAACGGCTAGAAACATTAACCAAGTCTGGGGCGAGGGTTGTGTTAATGAGTGCACTGTGCAAAGGTGGTTTAAAAATTTCAGGAGGGAGATTTCAGCCTTGAAGATGAAGAAGGTCGTGGAAGGCCTTCCTCTCTTAATGATGATGTTCTGCGATCAGTGGTGGAAGAAAACCCCAAAACAACTGTTCGAGAACTTGCAGAGCAACTCAAAGTCAGTAAAACGACCGTCGCTGACCACCTCAAGGCGATTGGAAAAGTGAAAAAACTCGAAAATTGGGTTCCACACTCATTAAACGATCGCCAAAAAAATCAGCGCTTTGATGTTTGTGCATCACTTCTTTGTCGAAACAAAAATGACCCATTTCTGGCCAGAATTGTTACATGTGACGAAAAGTGGATTCTCTACGATAACACTAGACGTTCTACAAAGGAGAAGCTCCAATACATTTTCCAAAGCCCCCAACTCATCAAAAAAAGGTAATGGTTACGGTATGGTGGGCTTCATTTGGTTTAATACACTACAGCTTCTTAAATCCTGGCGAAACAATCAATGCTGAATCATACTGTAACCAAATTAATACCATGCATCAGAAATTGGCAGTAATGAAGCCCTCTTTGGTCAATCGGAAAGGGCCCATTTTGTTGCATGACAACGCTCGACCACATGTGTCACGTGTAACGTCACAAAAATTATTGGAGCTTGGCTATGAAACTTTGCCTCACCCACCCTACTCTCCGGACCTCTCGCCTACTGACTACCATTTTTTTAGACACCTGGACCACTACTTACAACACATAATATTCAAAAATCAAACGGAACTGGAAAATGCATTTATTGACTTTATCAATTCTAAAAATTCTGAATTCTACTCAGACGGAATTAATAAGTTACCAACACGTTGGGAGAAATGTATTGAGAGTATGGGAAATTATTTTGATTAAAGAACATTGCTTTAAAGTAACTAGTTTCTTTTTTTTTGTTTAATACCTGCATTATTTTCCGGACAACCCAATAATTAAGATACGTCTTGTAATAAGTGGGATAATAAAATGCTCAAAAATGAATACCGATATTTCCAATTTTGTAATATTTACTTTCCTTAGCATTTTTATTTTATTTTACTATAAATTGCGTTAACCGTTAAATTAAGATATATAAGAATGATTATGTTTTTACTGAAGGAAAATTTAATTAAGGGGTTTTGAAAAATAAAAAATGAGATGTTTTAATTCCATAATTTTATTTATTGGACACAATAACTTTTTTAAACAATTAATCCCTTGCATAATGTCATCTGTTAAATAAAACTTCTATGCACCGGTTAGACGTAGCGTTAATAAAGTCAATAATTTCATAAGGAATTTCACTCCATACATTGTGCAAGGGTGCACTGAGTTGTTGCAGGTCAATTGGCTGTGGATGGTTGCTTTCTGCAAAGCATCCCATATGTGCTTAATGGGATTGAGGTCCGTAGTCGATGGGGGAAAGGGCAGAAATTCGTAGTTTTGATGAACAACCCTACCTCTACGCGGTCTGGCATTGTCATCCAGAAATCAAAAATCATTGCCAATGAGATCCTTAGTTTGAGGGGTGTTCTTAGACAGATTTGCTGTGAGGTTACCTTCAACAAAATGGAATACAGTTCGTCCTCCAGTGTTTATCCTATGCCAGATAAGGGCATACTGCACTGAAGGGAACAAGAACTGGGACGTTGTACTTGTACTTGTTCATTATGCAGACGGAAACGGGACTCATCAGTAAACATAACAACATTCCAATTGGTGCTCGCTGCATCATATTCTCCTGAGTTGCTGGTGGGGCGGGCTGTTGTTGCAGGTCGTCTCAAGGAGCATATGATCTAAGGCCAACTTCCTTCGAACGATTACGAACGGCCAACGGCTTTGCCAAACCATTTTTAACTTCATTTAGGATCTGGCGGGCACTATGGAAAAAGTTCCAAGTCATGCAGCAGTGCCGTCGTAATACTCTGAAATCCACTACTAGGACTCCTTTTGGCACTGGGCTACCTCTCGGAATCGGGCTAAAATCCAGGAGACCACTCAAACGCCAACTGCATCTGCGATGATGCGACAAATGAGTTATCTTTATGTTTACTATACTTAAGTTAATCTGTTATTAAAAATGATGATTAATATTTGTTTGTTTTTGGTTTGTGTTGTCCATTTTGTTTTATCCAGCTAGCAAGAATATATCGGTTAATTGAATTAAAATTAATATAATAACAACAAATTACAAATATCCCTCTTAATTTTTGAGCAGTTTATAAAACGCGTTAGTTTTTAGTTGAAAGTGAATGCTTCAGTTGCCCTCTGAATGGGTCGATTGCATTGAAATTAGAGGTCGGCCCAACGAAGAAGAAGGAAGTGTAGCCGGTCGTAGAGGGTTTTGTCATTGGGTCTGTTCTCTACCCGGAAAGTCTGAACCCGTTCCGCCACGACGTCAATCGTCAATAGTATAAAATTCGGCCGGAATCACAAAGTACAGCAGGGAAATAAGAGGGTCAGGGTTTTGTAATACGTGAGCGAGTGAGTTCCACCCTTCGGCGACAGGACAAGGCTTTCTCCAACCTTGACCTGGAACCCTTTCAGAACTTGTACCTCCTAACCTGTCATTTTTTTAAACCGATAAACCTAATATACTGTCTAGAATGTTTACTAATAGAAATGTTAGAATGTTTACTTCAAAATTAAATTCCCACTATAAGCCCAAATGTTTATTTTGTTTTAATGAATTAATTAAATATCACTTAAGAGGTGAAAGTTTGCGATCTTTTACCATTTTTATTATGGGGGATATATAAATAGCATAAATTGTAAGATTTCCTCAAGGGGTCTGCAGGTCGGTTAACTTGTAATTCTGATCATTTTGGTTTACCTATTTCTCCCTGTTTTTGGCTTATCACCAATGTAGGCACCAATTTGTCCAAATGCGCCTTGATACTCCAAAAGGACAGGGTTAAAATCCCATCATCAGATCAGCTGTAAATAAATCTTTGAATAGTCAATCTCTTCTCTGTTGATCTTCCTATAAACTTCTTTATAACTGATTATTCCGAGATCTGAGATGCGGTCTGGTGTGGCGCAGGTTTTATTTTCTTTATCGTGCCAACGTTTCGATCGTTATTGAGATCATCTTCAGGGCTCAAAATGTTTGTTTTCCGTGTAGATGTGTCATTCTTGCGTGTCGTGTTGAGAGTGGATGAAAAGTAAGTTCAGATGTAGGCGACTGGAGAGCAACTGCAAAGACGAGAGCAAAGGTACTTTCGTAGATAATTACCACGTGAGAGCAACTGAGCAAAAGATGCGTTCGTGCCTACTAGAAAGCAATTGACATAAAAAGTGACGTGATTATTCACAATTGGAAGGTGTGGTTTTAGAATTATACGAATATTGAAAGAAAAAGATTTTTGAAACTGTTTTTAAATTTCTTCATAATTTGCTTTTAGCTCAATAATAATAAAAAAGATAACATTTTAATAATACAATTTCACAAACAATTGAAAATAAAGACGTGACGACCATTTCGAATGATGAAATAGACAATTATGAAATATCGAGACAACGGTAAAGAGCATTTCAAATTGCCTCTAGCAAAATTCCAGAGATTATAGAGATAAGAACCAGCAGATTTATTTAGTAGATGGGACGTACTGCAAATTTTCAAACCGTGTCATGTTCTACACCTCTGTTGAAATCTCCAAAGAGTCGGCGAAAGCGTTTCGCCCGTAGAAACTGCAAATCTTCCAAACAGTTCTTTTATTAATTATTGCATTGAGAAGAGATTGTGATTGACACATCTCTCTTTCGGGCCGCCCTGTCTCGCTCCTTCAACATCCCCTACCTTGCGGACTTTTTCTTCCGTCCTCTCCACGACTCCCACTCCGTGTTCGTCTTGGAGCGAGGCCCAAGTTCGGCCCTGCTCCATTCAGAATCGAGTACCAACGACGAAAAGACATGAACTCGTTCATCGCACTCTTTATAATAATATCATGTGAGTAAGACATAAAATAGAAGAAGAAGGGCGGCTGTTTGTGCATTCCAGTTTAGAAACCTGTGTGATTTTGTGCGTAGTTGAGGTTTTCACTCGTAGGATTTTGGATTTGTTTATCTCATCGTTTTCATCAAATAATCCTCATTCATATTATATAACGAGGTCGAAAGTCGAAAGAGATATTGTTTGAATGTGTGTGTGTGTGTGTGTGTGTGTGTGTGCATTTAAATTTCTCATTTAATCGATTTTTTTACTGTATGCTGAACAGTAAAATGTAAGCAGGGATTTAAGTACATTAACATATTTTCGACTTCATCAATATCAGAAAATTTATAGGGCCCATTTCTGCAGGTAGCGTTTTTATTTTTGTTTATCTTTACACGATTGAATTCAAAATTTTCTGAATTGATTAAACAAAAAAACAAAAAATATTTTATTACATACCACATCATCCAATACTTCAAAAAAGGTTGTCATTTGTTATTGTGAGTGTGTCTATCCTAAAACATGACAATGGAAGAAATGTACAAATTTCTGTAAGATTAAAAAGTAATTTAAACCAATTAATTAAAGTTTTTAGTTGAGATAAAAAAGGCAATGTCACGAGCGGGATTCGAACTTACGATCTTCGGCTAGATACGCCGCTGCTATACCACTTGAGCTATCTTGACCTGATCCACTCGGACACCAACTTCCTATCTCAACCCCACCTTTTGAGTTTTCCCTCCTTTTTGCCATTTTTCTTAACTAAACACCTTAATTAATTGTTATATATTAATTGGTCAAGCGGAACACGAATTTAGTAATTTAAACCCTAGATCATGATCGAAAAATATTATACCAAAAAAGGTTATCTCGTAGATAAGGCAGAGTAGTCTGAAAATTTTGACCACTTTCTTTAGTCATTACTGATTAGGATCAATTTTTAATTACTAGTCTTTAAATAGCATAAATGTCATTATCACTGAATTAACCTGATTTTTATTTTTTATTAATTACCTTATTCGTCCAACTATCTTAGGTATGACAAATAAAATACACTACCCCGCGTTTTGCTTATTGAACTATTAAAAATATCGTTCAAAATGAGCAATCTTGACCTTCAAAATCTTCAAATTGTTTTTAATAATAATAAATCCGTTTCAAATTAAGAATTTATGCAAACACCGGTAATGCTTAGAACTTGAAGTCTAAGAAATTTCAGCTTATATTAGTGCAAAGCGTTCATTAACATATCCAGTAAAAACAATATAACAAAACATAAACCAATTTTAGTGTCAAGTGCCAAGCACGTACATACTTTGAAATTCTTAAAGTATTAATTACTTTGAAGTTCCCAAGCTGGAGTGAAAGGCCCGGATTTTTATCGATATCGGCTAGAAGGAGATTTGGATTTCTGCATCAACATTAAAATGAATAGCAGCGTAGAAAGTCGATCTCGAAACCGTTTTCTCTGTTATGAACTTATTAGCAAAGCAGGTGTCCGTCGGCTGTAAACAATTATTTTAACAGGCTCCCATTATATCCACCCTTGGGGCGTTAAATTGGAAAACAAACTGGATATTATTTTTCTGGTTAATTAGACTCTTTACCGATATCCAAATTTATATGAACTTGAATGTATGAACGTCTTCACACCATTCGTTCGAGATGTGTTAACTTGTGGATACCTCACCTGCCGTCTTGTCTTGTAGGATGTAGGACGGATTTTTCCCTCATGCTTTTTCAAAATTCAAAAGCGTTTTTGTGCAATTTATTCAGTCGAAATCAAGGTTTCAAGGAAGTTATTTTCTTTAAAGTAGTTTGCCAGGGATATATTCATAGTTCTCCGCACTAATTAGCAAATGCCATTGAAGCGGATTTTCAATGATGTATGGAACTCGACGTAACACTAACAGAAACTCTCACATCTTTTTTGGAAAGGAGGGACTCAATAAGTTGGTTTGTGAATAAAACAATCCTTTCAAAAAAGTGAATTGATGTACTCACCATACCTCAAACCTCAATTATTTCTATTCACACATCTTGTAAATCAATGTTAATTGTGAATTCAGTATTAGCAATATTACAATTCAATTTTGTAACCACAATTTTCTGGGTAGTGGAAGTTAAGAAATGTGTTGACAAGAAAAATTTTCCATTGAGCAATTTTGTTTTGACGACGTGGAAGCCGTGTACAGTAAATCCAACGTGACCAAATAACCGTCACTCCTACATGATGTCTTAATTTACCTAAAGTTAAATTCCCATCCTATGTCCTAATTCCCACTCTTTGATAGTCGTCTAAAAATAATAATTATCATTTTCTAGATATTTCGCGTGTTTCACTAATTAAAAAAGACACTTATTTGCATAAAAGCATTCATAATTTTAGAAAGTTAGAATGAATGTGGGAGGGAGAGAGAGAGAGAGAGAGAGAGAGAGAGAGAGAGAGAGAGAGAGAGAGAGAGAGAGAGAGAGACAGACAGA
>CM077109.1:305147-375224 GCA_039619505.1 Cimex hemipterus
AGAGAGACAGACAGACAGAGAGAGAGAGAGAGAGAGAGAGAGAGAGACAGACAGACAGAGAGAGAGAGAGAGAGAGAGAGAGAGAGACAGACAGACAGAGAGAGAGAGAGAGTGATGAAGTCCGATAGAGGGAGATAACAATAAAAAAAATAATAAAAAACTATAATTGTCTAATATTCGTCCTCTACTAATGCCAACTTCAAGTTTGGCAATTCGAAAAGTAAACTTTTTTCTTTAATTAGTTAATTTTGACCCGCAATATTTCTTTATTCTACAGGATTTCTCTTATGCCGTAATTAAATCCATTTATTTACAATGGACATAGCTAACCGATTAATGATTACATTTTCACGATTTTTTATTATTATTATGAAATTTACTGGAATTTTTCTTATGCTACTCGTTCTATTTTCTCTTATACATCATTGCGTTTATTTACTCCGATTTCTCTGGTTTGCTTCATCTTTTACGCCACTTCGATTCTGTGGTCTTTCAGAACATCTGCACATATCATCACAAATTTCACATGCATAGCAGATTAGTTAATACAATGGAAAATGGACATTAGGCCGTTGTCTGTTGAATTTTCCTACACCCAAAACAGACTATCTTCCTTGCCTCGGTTTATTTCGTCAAATTGCATAGCACTTACTTTACAAGTACACTTTTTAAAAAAAAACAAAAACTTCTTCATATTTCTAATAGTACGCTGTAACAATCATTGTTTTTTCATTGTATTATTAACGAACCGCAATGCACTGATTTTGGCCTAATTACTTCCTAAATTCTCCAACAACGTCCTCAAAAAGCTTTATATTCCTCACATATCACTACAATTTATTGTATCATTACCCATTTTCCCTTACACTGGAAATATTCAAACACCAACCTCTTCCCGAAACTTGGCATACCAGTAAACAAGGCTTATCATATCGTCTCGTTAGTTTACTTACCATCATATCCAAAGTATTTGAGAAAAAAATTCTCCTTAAAATACTATACAAGGATCAGATTATACAGAATCTCTCTAGCCACTGGTGTACCACAGGGCAGTGTGCTCAGACCAATCCTCCATAACCTTTACACTGCAATGTTCCCTTGACACAGTTATGTCCTCCACATCCTCTGACCGCGATCCTGCGGTTCTTCTGAACATCTGGAGAGACATATCACATGTATAGCAGATTGTTGTATACAATGAAAAATTAAAGCAAGTGCTCCTGTTAACCTTTTTTTAAACACAAAAAAGGATAAAATAGTGAGAGTTTTGTTGTTGGGAATGGAGCTGTGGAGACGGTAAGGCCGCGAGGAGGAGAGGAGAGCGGCAGGTCGACGCACGGACGAAGCGAAGTATTGCTGGAGTTTTCCTTTTTTGTTGAGAAAATGGAATGAAGAAAGGAACGAACGGCAGATAAGTGTTATGCTAAGACAGTTATCCTCCACCTTCAGACTCCTCCACCGAGCAGCTGGCCACCTAGGTGAAATTTACAAGGGTAACACGTCTATATCAAAGTTAAACCCTGAACCAAATCTCCTCTCGCAATATACTACAATTTGTTTTCTCGTGTTTCACCTAGTTCACAGTTAACATGAAATCAGCACGGCGGAAATAAAACCTAAACAGATGCTACTCACTACTCTATGAACTTATTGGCTATACTAACTTATATGAAAAACCAGCTTACGGTCCACAAAACGCTACTTCAACCGATTTCGATATATTGTATAAAACTGAAGAACCACTAAACTTTCTAATATCCAACATCTCAAAATCATTTAATAAAAAGTACTCAGATTAATTATAAACACTCCACATTATTTATCCGACACTACCCTACACGAAGACCTATAAATTCCATTTATCCAAAAATTAATTCAGTAAAATTTATCAAGTTTCACAATAATCTTTCCCATCATCCTAATATTCTCGCCAAGCTTTGTCCAATATAACTCATCCTTACAATGCGCGGGAGAACCCTGAGGGACATCTATTCACGGGATCCACTGGTCGGCAAAATCCAATTAAAATATGCAGACGCTGTACGGGCCAAGAAAAGAGTGGTCTTAGCCTGGATTCCAGGACACGTCGGACTGGAAGGGAACGAGAGAGCGGACCTGGCCACGAAAACGGGAACTCTCGTTCCTCACGGCGACATTGTGGAGACCACCCCGATTCGGCCTGATGACGCTAAGAGAATAGTGAAAAATATGATTTTGGACAAGTGGAAGTGTCGTTGGGCCGACTCGACTTATGCGTTGTTGTCTGTTAAGCCGACGGTTGACCAGTGGAGCCCTGAGGGGATGTCCTGAAGGGAAAGTGTTGTCCTGACCTGCCTGCGGGTACCTGTTGGTTGAAACGAGTCGACCTAGGTGCTCGGCATGCCAAGTAGAGAGGCTCACTGTGCTGCACGTGTTGGAGGGTTGCTGCAGCTTGACGCTGTATAGGGACTGTAGTGGAATCCGCCTGGTTGTACGAGAGTGCTCGAGCATGGAAGCGAACTCAAGGACAAACTTTTTAAGTTTCTTAGCGACGTCGGGATTATGGGTTGTATATAGAAGGGTATTTAGATTATAGGTTACGATTTGTAGTTGGTTTCTGGTAGAATAGAAGTATGTCGGCGGCGGTGCAACATATTATTTCAAAGCTCCCTTAAACCGGGTCGGGGCAGAATATCGAGTACCCTCCGACTCGGACTCTACATAAAGGATAAGCATGTTTGATTGGATTTGTAAATAGTGGCATGTATGTATTTATTGTATGAGTGAGTGTGTGAATGACTAGTCTTAGGGAACGTAAGGGCGCTGAAATGACCAAAGAAGTCGATGGCGCCTGACCAGAGCTCAACCAAGGAGTCACTTATGCACCAAGGTGGGTCCTAGGAGGTCTCACAATTCTAATTCTAATTCTACAATCACATAAGACTACTCAAGAGGAAATGGCAACCCTCTTTTCTGAGGATTAGGCAGTGAAATGAAGTGGGGGAATAATACTTGATAAAAATATTAGTATTAATTTTTTGTGATATTTTTACCTGTTACCTGGATCAACAAATCAACGTAATAGCAAAAAAAGTGCTAATAAAGCCTTTTTTAAATCAATTTTTGACTTTCCACTTCTCAGAAATTGACAAGAGCATGAACTTGTTTCTACAAAACTTGTCTTCGGCTGTATTTAGGCAAAATTTGACATTAGTGAAGGTTTATATATTGATTTACTTTTTAAATGTTATATTTTTTTTATTTATGTTATTTAAAGCTTATCTTTTACGCTTATAGAAAAAACATTTAACCGGTCAGCCTAAGATGAATTAAAATTGCTTTGATTCCTTTATATTTTTTCAGCACAACTGTTACACTGGAATTTCAGAAATGTTAAGTTTTTAAAATTGCTGAGTGCTTTGGTTTGTTTCAGGTGCCGTCGCTCAGAACTTCAAATGTCCGGAGAAGAACGGCTTCTACCCGGACTTGGTACAATGTGACCTGTACTACCACTGTGTCAACGGTGAGGCCGAGGAGAAACTCTGCCCTGATGGACTGCTCTTCGATGATGGGAACCCCAGCCATGAGAGATGTGACACCTCCGTCAATGTTGACTGTGGGGATAGGACAGAATTGCGTGAGTCTAAATCCAAACATGTACTCATGTTAAAAAGAAAAAATTCACCGATTGGTTTTATCTGGGATATGAATTTTTACTTGTTACAGTAGAATAAAATAGATATACGTTTCCTATATGATGACCTCTAAAGTATGTGTTTCTTGTATTTTGTTAATTTATTATCTCTTGCTGGTTTGCCCCTTCAGATGTAAGATTCATACCACTATAATACTGCAAATCTCAATAAAATATCACAAATTGAATAAATTATTGTTGCATATTAACATTCTCTTTGAAAAAGGGCTATGATTAGTGTTTGTTATGCCCTCTGGGTAAATAACAGTAATCACTCCAGCCATTCAAAAATATTGTGGGAGTTGACAAAACTATTATCAGTTTTATCAGCACGCAGACTTGATGGGCATTTGAGAAAGATAGGTACTAACAAAAATACTATGTTTACAATACAATCAAAGAAAAGTTGCGGACAGTATTGTTAGTGGAACCCATAATACTGTTATGGAAGAAATATTTGCAAGCAAGCCATGTAATCAAGTTTCATTGGCAAATTTAGTCTCATCAGTGTACTATAAGTATAGAGTAGGAATTTGTATTTCTTGTGTTTCATTTCAGAAACTAGAGAGCTATCAAACTGGTTTTCCTTTTATTAAGATCAATTTCAGGGGCATCAGTCTCCCCTCATCTGTGTTTTTTATTATTATTTTTTTTAGAGTTGTATGGGGTATTAACAAATAGGAGTTTGTTTTGTCCTAGAATTTCTTTTTTTGAATAGAAATTAATATCAATAAAAAGAAAAGAGTTGAGTTACCTAGTTCCTAAAAAGAAATCCAGAAATATCAAAAGTCAACTACCAAGGGCAGTAAAAAATATAGCATGGGAATTGGCTCTTAAAAGGTACAGTACAGCAAAATCCCTAAAATCTTGCTCAATCAATCAATCATTGATCTAGAAATAATTTGTACATATGTCACTCAGAAAATTAGCAGAACAGTACAGGGATTAAACAAGTTGTAAGACGTGTGGTGTCATTCCTAGTTATACTCTATAAAATATCAGAAGTAGTATTTTTATAAAAGACAGTTACACAAGATGTTCCTATATTCCTGATGATAGATATTATATATGTTAATAGGAAAGTATACCGCTAACATGCATATTTATGGGGTGACAATGATCATTGAGTGATACGTTTACACAATATACAAAAATATATTTACAAACCATCTACAAATCTCCAATTTACATACTAGCAGAATTCCATGTTTTTTAATCATAAATTTGGGCAAATAAATAGCAGACTGCTTCAATGAATTTATTTATTAAGCCAATGCATTTCAGGGCTGACCTCACTCTACTTTTCAGAGTGCATTGGGTAAAGCAACAACAATTTGGACATGAGAATAGATAGGAGTTTGTTATTACTCTGAGATGTGAAGAGGCACTGAAATGCATCGACATCAACAAATGAATTAGTTTACGCATTGGCTATTTATACCTCCAAACCTATTATCAAAGAAAATACAGTCAATCTATGAAGGAAGAAGAGTATAATTCAAGTATTTTATTACATTTTAGAAGAGCCAAAGGCGACAAAAGGGTGTCCTCGTGCTAACGGCTTCTTCAGACATCCTGACGAAGAGGTGTGTGATAAGTTCGTCAACTGTATAGATGGAGTGCCAAATGAGATGCCCTGCCCGCCAGGCCTCGTTTATGATGATGCTGCCAGCTCATGTACTTGGGCTGTTGATTCCGCAAGAAAATGCACCACGACCAAAAGAGGTGTTACATTTATTTATTTACACTATTTTACACAAATTTAGCACCAAGTGGATGTAAATTGACAATTAATTAAAATAGACAACTAAATAATCTAAAGTACAAAACAAATGTTTCATTTCATTCATTGACAATATGGCTTTTAAAATGTTTTTTTGTTAAAATTATTTTGCTGGGCAGACAATAAACATAGTAAATACTTTAGAAAAGCAGTTTATGTTTTAGAAAAGTTTTTTCTGAAAAAACAAATTTATGGTTGATGAGGTAGGTAATAACTTATTAGACAATAAGTATAATCTTTCACATCAAAATAACAAATAAAGGTTTCAATCAATTAATATTAATTATCATGCTTCAATTTTTATTTTTAAGTATAAAAAAAGGAAATATAAATTAATTATATTTTTGTTTTTCTAGAGGATGATCAAAAACTATTTGAAATTGCAAAATAATCTATGCTTTCTTAAATTTATTTTATGTTTCGGTTTAGAATTGACTCTTGATCTAACCGTATTTTCCCCCCTTAGATTCACTTGATGATGGATTCTCCTGCCCAGAAGGAGAAGTAATGGGGCCAAATGGTAGGACGCTCCCACACCCGACATTTGCCCACCCAGATGACTGCCAGAAATTTTACATCTGCAGGAATGGCGTTACACCACAGCATGGTTCCTGTGCAGGTAATCAAGTCTACAACGAAGAAACATTCAAGTGTGATGAACCAGAAAACGTGCCTGGATGGTAAGTTATTTAATTGTACTAATTGCTTAATTATTTTTTTAAGCCTATTTTTTTTTGCAGTGAAAACTGGTTCGATGAAGACAAGAAGAAACCTTGAATAGCTGATTAGTTTATAAAGTTAATTTTAAATTTAAATGGCTTGGTTAAAAACAAGCATTGAAAAGAGAAAATATTTCAATCAAACTTAAGTTATTATCAGAGGTCCACATTTGGCAAGTGTTGTGATATTCCTAAAATTTTATATTAAGTAATAAATAAATTTATAATAAACTCTTGACATTTGTTTCTGGTGATTGGTTGGGATGAAATATTTTATAATAGTGTAATTTATGGTGAATATTAGTAACCGTTAATCAAAAATTATTCCAAAATCATGAGATGCGGTCATTTTCTTTATCGTGCCAAAGTTTCGATCTTTGATTGAATTGAAGAGATCATCTTCAGGCCTCAAAGTGTTTGTCTTCTGTGTAATTGTACCATTCTTGCGTGTCACTCTTAGAGGGCACTCTTACGTTTTGGAATAATAAGTGTGATTTATATTAGAGATATTTTACACTAAATCGCATCATAATTTGTGGATGAGAGATAGAGAGAGAGTCAACTGTCAGAAAAATGATGTAACAATTAGAAGCCATGTTAAACCAGGATTGGGCCAGTATTCACTCGTAGGTTTGTTGAACTACTCAAATGCGTTTCGGCATCATGCCATCGCTGACGAGGAACTAGAGTTACCCCAGCACTAGAGACGCAATGCTGGTTCAACATGAGTTCACCAACTCACAGATTGTCACACAGCATGGTGGTTGTAGAATATATTATCTTTATTTTAAGAAAGCAAATTGGAAAAAAAAAAATTAAAAATAAAGAAGAAAAGAAAGTAGTAAATATGTATGACATGCAGTCCTTATTTAGGTTTAGTAAATGAAAAAGAAAGTTATTTTGACAGTCAACTTACATTTTAAAAAATATTTATTAAATAATTACTGCAGTATTAAAATATTTATAAAAATTTTATGACTTAATTGAGTTAATTATATGAAAAATTAACTCACTTAATTTACATCATCAGGATATACGTTGTTCTCATCCTCCTCAGCAATCTTGTGAACCACCTCTTGTATATCAGCTATCAACTTTTTCCTAAGATGTTCCGACGAAATGGAACGATATTCGTGCGCTAGCATTTCTCCAAAAAGCAAACACTCGTCATTCAGTTTTTGCACTGTTTCTACAGTCCTTTGCAATACTCTTTTTTCGATTACGACCACTTCATTCATCCTCTTCTTCTTTTTCTTTTTTGGAATGTTGTGTGGCAAATCAAGGGGAGCAATGCAGCCTTCGCTGTCTGAATACATTTCTCGGTTCTGTAAAAACAACACTGACTAGGTATCGCAGATGTGGGTAAAAAAAGCCGACTCACATCGTAACTGAATCCTAGATTGATGGAGGGCACGACGTTCGGATGCAGCTTCCTCTGCCTTTCTTTGTATCCCATAAGCTCAGCCCTGAGATTCCTCCTGAAGTCCGTGGGCTTGAAGTGGTCTGAGCAGACGTAGGAAGATTTCGGATTCCATCCCGTGAACCTATTGCACCTGGAAACCCAAACGGCCCTCAATTCCGGGTCTCTGGGAAAGCTGAAAAAAAAAAAACGGATTTAGGAGGGAAAAGGACGGAATCTATCATAAATGTACTGACGTATGAAACGACAAGTCGGTTCTTCCAAGTTTCTTAGCGCGATAAGAGGAATTTCCACACGTGCCGATGGCACACCAAGAGCCGGGCATAACCCAAAATCTGGATCAAGCTATTTTCTTCTCCTCCACTCTCAAGTCCGTTTGACTTTCAAGTACGTCATTTATTTAAACCGTTATAACTAAAGAAAGGAGAGGAAAACTGAGCAACGGTCTTGCAGAAGTCTCAACGAATGGAAGGTTATTCGATTTTTTTCCTGCTGCACACCACTCGTCATCAGGATCACAAACCTTCAACGTTCGAAATCGCCGGCTGTAGTTTCTGGTAAAAACGAACTTTCTGCTTTTCAAAATAAGACTATCGCCAATCGGTCGAGGTTTCAAGGACGATATAACGTATTAATCGGAGAGAATTATAGTATAAAGCACTAAACGTATTTTTTAAAATTGTAATTATGGCGAATTTATGTCGAACTCGAGTGTCTGTTATCAAAGTTGTCAGTTATGTTATATTCTAGACGGCAGGTTATGTCAAACAGAGTAATAATTTAAGAAAATCCGACGGAGTGCGGCGATGAAGAGGACAGGTCGAGATGCACAGGATACGGAGAGCGATGACCCACAGGTAACTGCATCAGGCTTCATATAACAATAATTGTTAATCATAAAGTATTTAATCGTCATAATTGACCGCATTAATTATTTTAACTAATTTTTATTTAAGGTTTTGTTTGAGTTGAAAGCTAGTGTCACGAACGGGATAGTCAATAAGTGGCGCCTACCTAATGATTATTACAAAAATTTTATATAATTCAGAGAAATTTGTAGTCAGTTTTCTTTTCAGGGAGTACTTTAACTTTGTGAAATATTTAATTTAGTTCCTTGTATTTGGAGAATATTATATTACTTTATTTTTCCATTAAACCATTAAAATATTGGTTTGGCAAAAAAAGTAATGTCGTTTTCAATTTTAAAGCTGTGAAAATCACTCGCATAACTGTTTTGAGTAACTTGTGGCGTGTGTTTCGAGGTGAGCTGACTGGTTGTCGGTTTTTAGTGTGGACCAAAGTGCTTCGCATTGTTTGTTTCTCTCTCTGTAAACGGACTTTTCTCAAGTATGAGAATGAACCAGAAGGACTGCATTTGACTTATATGGATGTATCACAGTTACCAATTTTTGTGAGATGCTGAACGTAAAACTCGTAACAAGAATAAGAGAGATGTATGGAGTGGGATGAGCATAAAAATGGGAAGAAGACAAAAAGTTCCACGATAATAGCAAACAAGCAAGTTGGTATAGTAATAAATGGCATGTCTGACTCGCACAAACTGATGGCTCACTTAGTTTTGTCTCTAGGTTGTGAAATGTTTTACCCCGTGGAAATGGCTACTGCGCGATAGGGTTTTGTCAGTGATTCTTGTGTTTAGTTTCAAAAGTGATTGTTTCACGCAATGGAAACCCATCTTAAATGTATTTAAATGAAACCCATAAATGTTATTAGCTCAGTATTTACATTTTTGTCTATATTACTTTCTTTTAAAAACACACTTTTTTTATCCCTAAATTAAAAGGCTTTATTTCTCCCGAATTTCTGTTTTCCACTTCTTTAGTCGTATCAAATAGGTAAATTATACTAATATAATAATATACTAACATAAATAATAGGTAAATTACATAATTTTAAAAAAGGAACAAAGTAAGTTTTAACTGAAAATTTGTGTGTAGCATTTGGTACTAATGCTGTAAATGTAATGTTCAATGGTGGTTTCCTCGATTTCGAGAAGAAAATTTTGTTCTTGAAGATGATGAGCACAGTGGACTTTCTTCTGAAGTTGACTGTGTTAAATGTTTCATATATCCAAAGACTTGGAAAGTATGCTATCTGATCCGGTGGGTCAGGTTCAGCCCCTTGCGTTTTGAGCTTTTACCACAATTCCAGATGGTTACTAATGAACAGCTAATGCTTAGACCTTCAAATGAAGTAAAAATTGTGTGCATTAACAAAGAGAAAGGTCTTTTACCGTGACAATGTATGCCTCATGTCTCAGTCTTGAATTGGGGAATTGTATGAAGCCTGCCATATTCACATTGTGGCTACCATTTATTTCGGTCATCATAAAATTTTGAAATGACCATAGGTTTTAGTGTTTAAACATGCCTGTGCCCAAAAGATAGAAATTTCTATGTGAAGAAAATAGACATCACCTGAAAGAAGGGAAAAAGTAATTGTAAATAAATACATGTAATAAAAAATTGATTGGTTTTAGAGTCCGGTGGAAGTTGACTTAGACCTTGTGAAGGAAGAAATTTTTTCAGATGAAGAAATTGAGCCATTAACAAATGTGAGTATTACAAGTTCATTTTATAAATTAACAATTGACAAGTGACTTTTCACAGGGGGAGAACTTGGATTTACAAGTGAAACAAGAATATGATACTGATGCCCAAGAACCTCTCAATGCTGAAGATGAAAAGCGCGGTGTTTATGTGTCAATCAACGCCGAGATAGTAAAGAAGGCCATTACTGCCGTGAACAGGCTGACTGACGACTGCTCGATATTTGGAGACTTTGTCGCCAGTGAGCTCAGATCACTCAAATCTAAGAAGATGAAGATGAAGTTGCAGAGCAGAATTCAAAAGGCGATTCTTAAAGTGGCTGAAGAAGATGAAGAACTGCACACAGCCCAAGAAAACTGTACACAATAGATTGTTCATTTTTAAAAAATAATTTATATACTGTACATATTAAAAAGGTATTAATACTAATGTAAAACAACTTTATTTATTACGCTTCTTGTTAGTTTGTATTATCATTAATTAAAATGTTTTGACATACAATTGAAAGTTTATTATATAAAAAAATAGATTAAAATCTGCATTTGATTGCTTTCAGTGTGGCACTTCTTTCTATGGAATTCCATACCTATTAGGACAAGATTTAGTTCCAGATAAATTCATAGAATAAAAAATATTGCTGGCACTAAAATCTGATTTTTGCTTTAATAATCCTCCACATTTGTACAATATATAATTTTATATTAACAATTTGCAAAACGATCGAGATCACCATTGCTATTGCACCTTAATGTTAATTTTGCATTTTAGAATAAGAAAAATTAATGTATGATCGTACATTCTTGGTTTGGAGAATGATGAATGCCCCATCATCCTACAACCAGTGCAATTACATTATTTTTACAACAAATTTGCGACAGTACATATTTCCCAATTGGAATCAAGGGAAAAATAATTTGTAACAAAATTTGTACAATAATCTATTCTTTAATATTACATTAAATACATTTTTTAAATTAAAGGAATGTTAAAGCATAATTGATTGCTACTAGTATTATCACAAAGTTGGGTTGCAAAAAAACAAATATTCTATATAAAAATAAAGTAAGCAAAAAATATCAGAAAATACTATTTACTAGGATATACACATAACACAGAAGGATCTGTTAACAGTCTAATATGTCATCTTCGTCTCCACCGATTGCATTCCAATACGCAAGGACGATTTGTTCTGCAAACTGTTTGCGATCTTCGCCATCCATCGAGGCTGCTTTTTCCTTCAAACTCACCAACTGGCCGAACAGATCGTTGAAGTCACCCCCTTCGAGTAGGTCTTCCGGATCTGGTTCGATGTTGTCGGGGTTTAAAGCCCTGTGGTCTGCATCTGCGCTTTTGCATAATCCTCCATGCCAAAGGCCAGACAGAGTTGTTGGATCCTTCCTCTCTTTAATCGTCAAGTTGGGCCAGACGTGTGCCTCAAGCGCCTGATGCACTCTTCGTATCCCTGTCGTCTCGACAAAGTCTTGTTCCTCCTCCCATTCTTCGTCAATGAGTGGATCTACTTCGACCAACTCGAAGCCGTTGATGACACACCATTCTTGTACTTGGACCTTGCCTACTCCCGTTTCTGAGACATCCTTGCACCTGTTACACAGCAGGATTTTAATGTCGGCTCCGTATTCTTTCAGATACCTGAGCCACTCGTTGACTCCTTCTATGGCATTTTTAGAATCGCTGTCGAAATTGATGATGACCGCGTGGACCGTCTCGGCGAACGATTTGCTCGCCAAAGACTTTTCCCTCATCGCGCACAGTCTGATATCCGCTTCGTAATACTTGGTGTCTATGTGCCAAGGATAACATTCTATACCGTTCTCTAGAGTAGCAGGTGGTAGATCTCCGATGACCGACTCGATTACGTTCTTCGGGTCTTCTTCCGTGCAAGTGACGACGACTACAGAAGCCGTCCCATTTTCCGTTTCTTCTGTCATTTTACCAAATCTGCCCGGGTGAGATAAACGGACGATGGATGTCAAATGTCAAACCGACGCCAGGCGAGAACCGCTCCACGTGGAAAATTGGTGAAAGTTGCCAGAGGGGACGGATAAAGTGATAACCTTCAGGCTGGATTATGTTTACACGTCGTGGTCTCGAGCCCGTTCTTTTCGTTCACCCTGCAACAAAACTCGCATTTACGCCGTTTTATGGAGAATTCCTACAAGAGTAAGCGCAGGTCTTTCAGCAATAAAATATGCTCCGTGCCCATGTGCAGCAACAGGACGTCTAAGACGATCTCTCTGCACAAATTCCCCCGTGACAAGCGTTATCGCGACCTATGGGCCAGACTTTTTCGAACTAGGATCGTCACGAAAAACGACTACGCCTGCAACGCCCATTTCGAGCCGAACTGCTTCTTCGCCACAAGTACGTAAAAATAATCGCTCCTCTGTTTTTTTCTTTACACTGTAACATTTCTATATCAGCAGAAAAGGCTGTGAGGAGGAAGTTGAAAAAGGACGCGATCCCCTCGTTGAATCTGCCGGACAAAAATTATTGGAAGACCGCCTCAGCAAGGAAGAAGGAAGCGAGAAAAATCAGGAGGATCAAGTTCTGGAGGGCGAAGAACAATCTGAAAATCGACGACTTGCCTCCGGAGCCGGACACGGACGAAGCCGGAGACGAAGGCCTACCTCTTCCGATCACGGAGGGAGACTTTGCCGTAGAGGAACCGGCGGAAGACGAAGGCTTGCCATTGCCCATCGAAGAAGTACAGACGCCAGAAAACGGCCTACAAAGGTAGACATCTTTCGGTTAAAACCCTATAGAATTATAGATTTAATAGGTTTTACTATCGGGACTTGAAATATTTTAATACAAATTCCGGAATACACTCAACAAGAAAAATTTATATTTTTGGAATCCAAATTTGATTCCTGGTGACTTGCTTCTCCACAGTGATAAATGTGACTTTTGGTCGTTTCCGATTATTTTAGTCCGTCCATCCTCACTACGTTGAGTTTGAGCTTCCAGAAGCATTTTATATTTTTCGTCGTCTGAAGTGTCATGTCTATCTGGCATCTCAATCTGGCAAAAAGAAGAAACACCTCTTCCGTGCCAATACCTTAAGTGATAGAATTTAATTTGTAATACGAAAATCGGTGAAGATTAACAAATATACAAAGTTGATAATGCTAGAGAATTTCCTGGCCGGCCTGCAAATAATTCATGGTCAAGTTTGCTTGACTTAAAACAATTTTTTAAACATTTTTACTGCTGAAATAGCCAAGTATTGTTACTTTTAAAATCTATTCCTTTATTAATTTAGTAAGATACACAGTTTGTCGTGTTTTTCTTTAGTGCTTGGTATTTTGAAATTGTTAGTTGGCTAGTTATTTGTTAGGTATCGCCACTGCTAACAAAAGAGGCTAAACTCTTGCTATCCGTTACCAAGTTTTAAGCGGTCGGCTGACACCTAACTTCGTCAACAATGTCAACTTTTAAACTTTTATTTAATAAAGTCGAGGTAATTTCAGTTTTCAAGATTCTTTTTCTGTTGACAGAGTTTCATTGATGCAGAAATAAAAAATAATCAATCAATTTTACAGCGATTAAGCCGAATAAAGTAATCTAATTCTGCCTTAACTCATTCTCATGGTTGTATAGCCTAAAAAGGTCTGAAATTATAATTAATTGTAACATGATACAAACATTAAAACAATAATGCTTAACATATTTTTTTAAAATGGAATTGAAAGTGAATTTGATGTTTGTAATTTCAGTGACGACATGGATTCTTCCAGTGACGACAGAACGAAAGCGAAAAGGAACAGCAGGTCATATTGCAGTGTGCCTCAATGTGGGACATACGGCAGCTCAAATATCCCTATGCATTTTTTCCCGAAAGACAAGAAAGAAGCGAAGAAGTGGCAGAAGGTCCTTAAAATTCGAAAACCGCTGAGCGCTTATATGCTCGTCTGCGGCCAACATTTCAAACCGACTGACTATCTGCCTAAGAGTACGTCTTTGGCTTTCTTTTGTGTTTGATCTCTTTTTCATTTCCACCTGGCGCTTCCACAGGAGCAGACCAAAAATGCGGCAGGTTGAAAAGAGGTGCAGTTCCAAATTTGAATCTTCCCTCTATGAGTAGGGAAGCAGCAAAATCTATCCAAAGGAGGCTGAGAGAAGTGGCAGAAGAATATGCGCACATGATGTTTCTTAAGTACTTCAACACTGCACCATACATTATCTGCAATTAAAGCTTATTTTAAAAATTAATTAAGCATTTTTTCAGCTGTCCAAAGGACCCGGTTATCAGGAATGAGTGCCTTTTGAAGCTACAATCAAAAATACCCGGTTTGAGTTACTCTTCGAAAATTAGAAAACTCAGACAAGTAGATGAAAAAACCATATCTGCTGTCGAGGCAAAACTGGCTGAGTTGAAAGCTAAGGTTAAAAATCAGGATTATAAATGATTTTTTATTGTCCTTTAGCCATACTCTGCTTAATGCATAACATGTTAACTGACGAATACCTATACAATTCACAGTGTTTCGTTCAGAATGATCAATTTTTCTTTTATCAGTTCGACTGTGCATTTTAGTTACAGAAATTTTTGTTTGTCAAACCTTGAAAAATTAATCAATTTGATGTTTTGTTCTTCTGTAGATTCTTCACTTAGTAATCCTTGCATTGATGAGCTCTTACTTAGAAAAAAAAGGTTCCTTAATTTCTGGCTACTTTTGGCTGTAGTATTTTTTTTAAGTAATCATGAGCTATTGGTAACTTCTTTTCACAGACGATCAATATTTTCATTGACTTTCATTATATTAAATGATTTCCACCATTTGTTTCAAGAATTAATTTTCTGAATGTGTTTTATTGTTAAATTCAAAATATAGCCATAATTTTTACAATGGTATGCCTCTTATGAGTAATTGTTTATATAATTAATTGAACCCTGATTAGAAAACATTTGAAAAATAGCAGAAAGAGGGAAAATTTGAAAGGTTGTAGGATGAGATGAGGCATTGGTGTCTGAATGTTTTTCGTAATGAGTATATATATGCTTGCTTGTTTGTTAGGCTTGCAGGTTATCTGTTACTATCACAAAGAAATAAATTCCCTTACAATCATTCATTGACCACCATTATTGTTAGAGCAAACAACCTAACTTAAAATATATGCAAGAAAAGTGTCCCAGCTGAAAATGGGATAGTTTTTTAGGGGAGTACAGTTGTATTTTTAGTTTTGTATTTGTGCATAAGTTGGACATACAAAATACATTGATGGATCATGGCAGTTTTTATTGCCAACAACCATAATGGCATATACTTAATATATAAAAAGTAAAAAAAAAGTAAACTTCCATCTATCCTTCCTATAAAATTTTCTTTGGTTGAACAGGTTACTTGTCTTGTGTGCAATATATGGATTAAAATATAATTAATATTTACTTTACAATAAAAAAATGCATTATGCGGCAGAGTTGTGCTAGATGGAGTATGACTATATTCACTTTATTTTAATGCTTTTTTTTTATTGATGATTTTTACAGAATGAATGTAGAATACAGATCAAGCAGGAAATGAAATCAGATGATGAGGACAACTCTAATGATACGGTATTATTCTGTTTTCTTTGTCATTATTACATTTAAATTTCAAGGATATTAACGCACAAATGATTTGTATACTGTTGTAGAATGATTCAAATCATTATGGCATAACATATGAGGAGGTAAATGTAATGTAAAAATTATGTTGTATTTCACTAGAATGGGACATTCGTTTCTCTTTTTTCAGATTCAAATGCAGGAACTGATGGAAGATTTGAAAAATGAGCCAGAAGATTCCGATATGGAGGGGTACAGCCCTTTAAACATTCCTGACGAGTACCAAGAAGACACAATGCCAAACGAAACAAAAATTATTAAACGCCGTATTACAGATCAAGAGCTTGTTAGGTTATTTTTGACGAATGCCAGTTTAATCAAGAGGTTTCTCAAGGATAAAACTTTGCTCCAGAAGTATCTTGACGTTGCTGAGGAAGTGCAAAAATCTGTAAACAAAGACAAGAAAGATGATTGTTCTGTGTTCGGAGATTTTGTAGCAAAAAAACTCAAGGAACTGCCCACGCCTGATTTAAGAAAAGAACTTCAGACTTGGATTCAAAGGGGAATTGAATGTATTGCCAATATCTAAAAGAATGTTTTTTACCTAACACTAAATGTAGTGCCTATGTGTATATTGTTTGTAATATAAAAGACAACTGTTGTATATAATAAATTTAATAAGTCATTGTTTTATTTTGATTACTTTTAATTATACAACCCTCTCGAAAAGTTTTTTTTTTGAGCTGTCATGTGCATGTCTATATTTAGCTTTTTCAATAATTTTGTATTATTCAAGCCTATTTTGTGGGATTCGAGCCAACTGGTGTTCTCTTCGAGTTGTTTAAGAATTGTTTGATGAATAGTGTAATGATTGTTGTATTATATGCTTTGTGTGTTATATGTATGTCATTGATTTTGGATTTGATTTATGATAACATACCTGCGGCTGAGTTTACATGTGTATGTTCTGTAATCAATGCTGTGTTTATCCTAGGTGTTTATGTTTATGAAATCATTTTTACTTTTATGAAAAACTGATCTAAGGTTCTTCATTGGGTCATTAGCAATTAAATATGTAAAAATTCCCAAGTGGCTTTATGTTATATTCACTAATTTCGTGGGCCGCTTGACCAATTAATACATTGCGATTAATTAAGGTTTTTAGTTGAGATGAGAAAGGAGGGAAAACTCAAAAGGTTCGAGTGGATTGAGGTCTGAGTGGTTGAGCAACGGCGTATCTAGCTGAAGATTGTGGGTCAAATCTTGCTTGTGCCATTAATGTTATATTTTTTCTCTCTAGCTCAGTTTGTTTTAATTATTTTGGTCTGTCTTACTTTTTTTTAATGAATTGCCTTTTTTAAATAGTAAATTAATACATTTAGGGGTTAACTTATTTAAAAAGTTATTTTTTTAAGTTCAGTAATTTTAGTGGTGATCACTTCTCCTGTGAAGAATCGGTTGGCAAGACTGTAGATGTGGAAGGCATAGAAGGAGTTTGTTAAGATATATTTATTAATGCACAGCTTTTGTATATTTGAATAATCTTAATTTAAAGTGTTTCAAAATTAAAAGAATTGTTTAGGAAATGGATTTCTTTCATTGCAATGTATGCTACGTTCAACCTGAACCAACAAAAAGTATTAAATTTTTTCTTTCAAATTGCGGTCACTCTTTTTGCAGCAGCTGTGTCAACTCAAGTATGTTTTTATATTCCTTATTCTATTTTGTTTTCAATTTGGGTACTTTAAGAGTACACATAAAATGCTGGGGGCATCAGTGGCCAAAATGGTTCAGTCATTGATGTAGCATATAGACACTCAGCATGGTAAGAGCGTGAATCCAGCAGTCTTGCATTCGAACCCAACATACAATGGGCTTTCTTTCAAAAATCCCAAGAGTAATCCCATATAAACTCTTAAAAAAATATTCATTTGGAATCATTAAAAGCAATTGTCATAAGTAATTCAATTAAATAAGCACAACTTACTTGTTTCACAAAATAATTGAACATTTGTACAACCCGACATACAAACGTTTTATTTTTTAAACATCGGCACCTCTAGGGTTCATATAACCTAGTAGTTGAAATACCCTGGTAAAAAAAAAAAAAGCTGAGCTAAAAACAAGTGGTAGTAATTTTTTATATGTATAAATTTTTATTGCGTTTAAATTTTAATTTCCTGTAATTTGTTTACATGATTGTATTCAGTTGGCTCCAGAGCATTATTGCATCTTTTCACCTAGTTTGCATTAAATATATGTTTAATGTTATATTAAAATATATATTAAGCTTAAAAGTTTAAGGGACAAATATATTTAAAAAACTACAGTCATTACTCAAAACACAATATTAGATGCAGGTATGCAGGTTGAGTTCAATAAGTAAGCGTTACATTTAAGTTTTACAATAAAATACCAGCAGGCCTTGAGAATCACCCACTTTGGGTGTTGGCAGACTGGATCAGACCTCAGCCTTATCCGTCCAGCTACTCAGGTTGGGCTCCAAAAGCTAGGTTATTTCAGCTCCCAACGCAATAATTCCTAAATTCTTGGCTAGCAATTTAAAGAGTATTAACTGAGAACTAACTTTCAAAATTCACATTAAAACTCAAATTTCAACAAATTATCTTTAATTACGAATATTGGCAGCAGGTTTGATTTTAATAACTCTTGTTTATTTGTTATTACTTGTTGAAATAAATTTTAATTTAACAAGTCCATTATTCTAATAGATTCTGACAGATGCAAAGTATGCCAAACAGAGTGCAAAGTAATTCTTCTGTCAAATGATGTAAGTAAAAAATAAACAAATAAAACATAGTTTCTTTTTATGTACTTTTTTAAAATTAAATTTCCTAGATGCCAGACCATATGAAAATCTTTTTCAACAATGTTGTTCAAGAAGCAAGAAGGGTCATCAGAATTCTATTAATTCAAAATAGTCACTGTAAAATATTCATGGAACAGTACGTTCCCCATTTGGTCAGTTATAATTCGCTGGTAATAATTGGTTAGACATAATTTAAACTTTGGTGTGATTAGGAGAAAAAATGCATATTTTTTAATCAAAAATTGGAAGAGAAAAACAAAGAGGTAGATGCCTTAAACAATAAAATGAAGCTGTTATCAACTCAGGTAGAAGGGATGAAGAGGTATTAAAAATATATTTTCCAATTTTTCTTTATAAGCAATTATAAATCAATGTAAAAATCATGACTGCTACAATTTTAAGTTATTTTCAATGTTGTGTTATTGTCATGGCCTGCATTGTCTCAAAGTAAAAATATCAATTGCTGTGTATTTTTTAAGGGACATTTTAAAGTTAACATCCCGAGCACCAAAAACACCACTGTCGCAAAAAAGTTCTTTATTAGGATCAGAAGCAAAAGTTTGGTCTATTATTATAAAATATATTTTTAATTTATAACCACTTACTTAATTAATCCCTTTCAGTCACCTCACGCATTTATGAATTCACAATTTCGAGAACTGTAAGTCAACAAACTGTACTTAAACAGCTAACATATTTGTGTTAATGAGTCCATGTAAATTTCTAAATGTTTGCTCAATGATTTTTAGAAATTCAAGTGTTTTCATGACCCCGGCTCCTTCAAACACTAGCAAGTATGCTTTAATTTATTTATGGTTCTTTCAACATAATTGAATTAAATTTTAATTTTTAGTCTGATGACTCTAAATGCACGTTCACCTTTTCATTCTTCACAAAGGTATTATTTTAAAATTCTAACTTTTTCTTCCAAAGTATCATTGTTTGATATTTGAACATAGGAATGTAACAATTCCAAGAAGTTTACAATCAAATTCATCATCAAATCACAGTGAAATGTATGTGTACACCTCCTTAATTATAAATATAAACATTACTGATGAATAATTAAATGTGAGAAAAAAACTTTAGTTCTTCAGTTAACACCCCTCAACAGCAGTACAGTGGAAGTCAAATTTTTGTCATGTCCGACAGATCATCAAAAAGTGATAGGTATTTTTATATACTGTGTTTGTACCCAAAAATAAATATACCCTATAGTTTAAATTTGTCTATTAGTTATATTTCATCACAAAAAAAACGAGTTTCAACAGTTACTCAAATTCGGACTTCTAATTTGCGAAAAATGAAGAATTCACTCACATCAAGAATTCCCACCCTCAAGTGAGTGTTCTTACATATCTACATAAATAAGTTATTTCCTATCTGTCACTGATCAATTGCTACTTTGTTCATTATGACATTGACAAGAGTTTCAATTGCTATTACATAAATACAATTGTAAAAGGTTTTGAAACTTGGGTATACATTCCATAAAGAATTATAAGTGTTGTGATGTTTAGTTTCATCAACTAACAAATGTCCACATTGGCTAAACATTTCAAGGTATTCTCAGTAATGTGTAGCCACAAACCAATATTGTCTTTATAAACATTGAATTAAAAAATGTTTTTTATTTTTCAGTATGAGCTATTTCTAGGACTGCAGTTTTGTTGAGATCAAAGAAACAAAAAAAGGAAGAAATTATTTGACTAGTTCTTTTTGTTCAAAAATATAGCCTTTTTGGTATTACAATTTCAAAAATTATTATTATTTGTGTTACTTTATTAATTCTCATTATTTAAAGAACAATAAATTAGTTGAAAAGTTTATGTATTTTTTTATCAACTGTCAAAAGGAAAGTTGCTTGGTATTATTAATGGTATTTGCTTGGTTATTAATAAGGGGCCAAGTAAAATACTTTATATTTCTTTAAATTTTATGCTATAAGCCAGCATTATTTGTTTACAATCAAACAGCGAAAAGTTTTTAATTAAGTTCCTTTAAAAATGTTAAAAATTAATTCTTGCCAAGCTGAATTTGTGGTTTATTACAATTTAATCACATTTTCTTACCCCGTTCCCAGCTGTGTTACAAAATAAAATTTGAAACGTTTAATCAACAGTATATTTTTAACAGGTATTTAAATTTAACAAATGTAAACATATAAATATAATCCAACAATCAATTTTCTAATAGCATTTGATAGTTATTTATTCAGCACCTTTTTAACCGCTTCAACAATATTTTGAGGTTGCGGTACTGACAACTGCTCAAGGCTACTGGTGTAAGGCATCGGAATGTCTACTCCTGTCACACGAATGGCTGGTGCATCTAAGTGAAAAAATACCTCGTTCTCCATAACTCTAGAGCATATTTCCGCACCTACACCACTTTGCGGCCATCCTTGTTCAACAGTGATCAAATGGTTTGTCTTTTTGATTGAGTTGAAAATCATTTCTTCATCGAGTGGCCTTATGCTCCTCAGATTGATGACTTCACACTCGATGCCCTGTCCAGACAACTCTTTGGCCGCGTCCAAGCAAGTATCAACAGCTTTAGAAAAAGTCACGAGTGTAATGTTCTTGCCTTCTCTTTCGATTTTGGCTTTACCAAATGGTATTAGAAAATCCTTTGAGAGAGCTTCGTCAGTGATAGGGAACTGTGCGCCGTATAATATCTCATTTTCTAAAAATATTACCGGGTCTGGGTCGCGGATTGATGCCTTCAAGAGTCCTCTTGCATCTTCTGCACTGTATGGGGTGACCACTTTGAGACCCGGGCAATGGGAGTACCAAGCGGCGAAGCATTGGGAATGTTGGGCCGCTACCCCGGCTGCTGCGCCATTGGGCCCTCTAAATACTATTGGTACATTGATCATACCGGCAGACATGTAGAAAGTCTTGGCAGCTGAGTTGATGACATGGTCAATGCCTTGCATCGAAAAGTTGAACGACATGAATTCACAGATTGGCCTGAGTCCTGCCATTGCAGCGCCAACGCAGATGCCTGCGAAACCCATCTCCGTGATAGGCGTGTCCTTCACCCTCTCGTCGCCGTACTTCTTCCATAGACCCCTGGATACCTTGTAAGCACCGTCATACAAGGCAACCTCCTCGCCAATGAGCAGCACTCTCGGGTCTCGCTCCATCTCCTCGTCAATAGCCGAATTTAGAGCGTCCCTCACAGTCATGGTCTTTCCATAATTGACCTTGCCCGTCGAGAAACACCTAAAAAAACCGAGACCCCTCCTAGGCAACATCTTTGATTTCTAGTTTGTCCTCCTTTACCGTAAGCTAAATCATTCAATTAAACATCGTCTAGGGAAACAACAAAAATTCCTTTCGACAGAAAATCAGCTGGCAGTCTTGGAAAAATAAAAACCTCTTCAACGGCCAATCACTTACTCTAGATCTTATAAATAATGTATATAAAATTGGACTCACAACTCACAAGTGTAGCCTATCAAACTTATCAAGAGTTTACCTCATAGCTGAAGATTGTGATGCCAAATATCATAGATAGCAGGACCTGCACGATTTTAAATAGCCCGATTCAATTAAATTGCTTGAAAACAATCTTTTTTCTATTTTCTTTCTTTTATGGAATTTAAGTAGAAATATAAGAATTTTTTAGAACATTTTTTTTAAATGAGCCATAATTATAAATAATAAAACTTAAAAGTTATTTATTTGTATAATTACGACCGTCCAATTTTTTAATAGAACAGACGAGGTTCGAAAATAAAAATCTTCGAGGTGAAATTTGAACTGGATCAATTTAGAAGGTGCTGGTGGGTTTGTCGGTGGGGTCGTCGGACCAATGGACTGCCTCGAATTTTCCCGGGCCGTGAGGCTCACGCGCTTGTGGGTTTACCAGCTCAGTTTGTCTGTGAAACCGTCTGTGGTCGCCGGTCAATCCGCATCACCTCGTGAGATTTTCAAATACCGTTTTTATTTGAAAATATAAAATCAAACTCGAAAATGACTTCAACGAGCACCAACATCGGATTCTCAGACAGCACCAGGAACTCAAGCAAGTAAGTTTCACTAGTAATTCAGTTCTGGATCGTTTTACTGGTTTATATTACAACCGAGTTTTTTCTTTATTATTTTCATTTGCCTACGTATTGCACGATTAAATCTTTATTTTTACATGTTAAAATGATTTCTTTAAAGATCTATTCTATTAAAATTGTTTATATGTTGGGGTTTGAATTTCAGCGTAAAACTTTCATCCTATAATCAACAAACTTATTAGGCATAAATTGTAGAAAACGGCTGGATTTTTTCTTCCCTTACAAAAAATTGTCTGAAATTCGCTTCTGGTAGGTCTTACATCTGCACGTAGAAACACGCATGACATATGTTCCTAAAGTAATTAAAACAGTAGTAATGCTCGTGTCAATTATGTACAGATGCAGTTGCACACGCAAGTGTTTATGTGCACACGCTCACCTGAACATACACAACCAGAGCCCAAGATCAAAGGCACATTTTAAATTTAACTATTTTAACTTCGTAGGGTGATCATTTGTACTGGAAGGCGTGGCTGAAAGAGAATCGATCAGCATCCACACTTGTAGCATCCTCCCCTAACCCTCACGTCCAAAACAAACCCATCTGTTTCATCCCGCGATCGATCAATTGTTTTGGTTTTGACAATTTTAACTATTCTCGGCCGACTCTGTACTGATTAGACAAAAATTTAAGAGTGCACTCTCAACACGACCCGCTAGAATGGCACAATTACACAGAAGGCAAACACTTTGAGCTCTGAAGATGATCTCAATAAAGATCGAAATGTGGCACGACAAAGAAAATGTTTTTTTTGAAACCTACATCACACCAGACCGCATCTCACGATTTCAGAATAATTTTTGGAAAAGATAGTTGTACTCGCTGAACTTTTGAGCGGAACTAACTTTTATCAAACGCGTTTTGACTTTTTAGTTAGGCACACAAAACTACATCAAACCTTCAACAATACATACTCGCCCCACCTCAAATCTTTGTATTGTTTTTTTGTTTACCTTTGTGTATTTTTCCCACGTACTCTCCCCACCCTCAATTATTTCTATAACAATTTTTTTCTTCGCCTTGTGCAAGGGATAGTTACACTTACACTGTTTTTTAAATTATTTGTCATTTCACGCCCTAACTATTATTATTATTAATAATAATAATAATAATTTTAAGGATATTATTATTATTTTAAGTTTTTTTTTAAAACAGCAGTCCGGATTTCGTGAAGTTAGAGCTGCTAAAAACAGAACTGCTTTTTACAAAGAGTGAACCCTAACCATCCCTAACCAGTTTATAATGTATTTATTATCTTTTGTTGAAAGAAGTTTTTTAGGCGTATAGAATAGCTGAACAAAAACCCTTAAAATAAAAATCGAGGAAATGAAACTAATTTTACAAAACTAACTACAGTAGTCACTTGTCTTCTCAATCTGAAATAAAATTCATTGGGCATAAAACTTTTAACGGGTTGTGTTGATGAAACACCTATAAATATTTAGGGTTGTAATTGTATTAAATTATTCATAAAGCTCATGCTTCCTTCTAATAAATACATTTTAGATTCAAAATTGGTCTTAAATTTTATCTGTAACGATAATTTATTTTGCACAGTTAGCGCCAACTGAAAGCATCTTTGAGAACGGAGCAGATGTTGCTTCTGTGGCTCTTTTTGCTTCGCAGCGTTGCTAAGTACAAAAGCTTTTGTGGTATTGTCAGCCTCCCTTTCGTTATTTCTTTTTGAAAGTGGTCTCTGCTTAGGCGCAAATCAAAATCCCGATCGTTGAAGCGTAATTAGTCGTTTATTTCGTATTTAAATTTTTACATAAATAAGAAAAGTAATATTTTCAGCTGGAGCGTCCAATATATTAACGAAAATGAACTGTAAAACTGAACTTAACAACAAATAAATGTTTCACTTTATCAAGCGACCTCTTCCCCGTTTATAGACATGCTTCCTTAACCCTGATTCATTTCCACTAGTTCCATATAACAAGGGAAGCTCGTAACGATAAGATGACGGCGTTCAGTGATTTACCCATCCTGTTTAACTGATTAGAAAACTGAAGTTATCAACGACTAAACTCATTGCTTTGATTACAATAATTAATCAAGGTTTCCAACAATTTTAGTATTTTTTTGTTAATTCATTTCTAGGGATGGTTAATGTTTATGTTATCAAGTTTTATTGATTGCTATAGTTCACATTTTTTTGAATAAGTACCAATTGTTTAAAGAAATATTTTGTAGAAATCTGATATTTCATTCGTGCTTTTAATTCGTATGTTGCTTGTAATTGAAACGTATACTTTTCTATCCTGTAGGGAAATGGAAGACGGTTGGGTAAGAACAAACACCCTTCTCCCCTTTCAAGACTGAATAAAGGGGGAATAAGACAAAAGCACATTTGGAGTTTCCCGTCGTACACACACGTCACTCGGGATGTTCTACAAGTGTTTAAAATGAAAACACGACTGTGTACGGAGTGGTACTGTGTGTACGCTTTTGGGAAAAAACAAACGGAAGGTCGCATAAATACTCTGCCATTTGCTTTCAATCACGCTCATTTATTCATACCATAAGGAATAGAAGGATTTGTGGTTTTTAGAGCTTGTTAAAATAAGACAGGGTTTTCTATGAAATGGTTTTGGGACACAGTTCTACAATGGCAAATGTACAGAAGTATTGAAGGTAACAAAAATTCTAATGTTTTTCTCTATAATTGACAGACAGAGCAACAACTGACAAGCGATTATAAACTCTATCTTCCCAACACTTCACATACTTGGAGTAATGAATATAACTTCAATTTGCATTACATTTTGCAGATGCTTAGATTATTCTCGTACCTTAGAAACGTCTACTTTTATACAGCCACATCGAAAACAAACGCGATTCGCCAAAAAGACATTAAGCGATTTAAACATTTTTAAATTTAATTGAGGCATCACATATTTTAAAATTAACTTAGTATCCATGCAGTTGTGAAACCCCTGCGACATTGCTTTTTCTTTGATTTCAGCTACGTCCTACACACCTGTGACAGTCGGGCGACGTAGGTTGAAAAGTCAATTTCGTCGTCAATTTACAAATGATTCATACCACTTTAATAGTTCGCCATTCCAAAGTTCATTCAACCATTACATTAATAAAAATATTGGGTATTATCGTAACTATTGATAAAAGTTCAATGCAATGATCAAGGCCAGACGAAAAAATCGAATTTTTTTTGGCTATGCATCTTATCTTTATTATCCAATTTGGAGTTATGTTATTGGCCATCGCCTTAAAAACAAAAAGGAAGCCCAACATTTAATTTTAATCTATTTATATAAGATTTAGGTCGAAATGAAAAAGTATTTGTTAAGATTCGAACCCACGACCGTCATACGTGAGCAGCTGTAACCGTCAAGAAAGTTCAAGTAAGTAGAGCACCGGCGTGTTGGCTGAAGGACGTGGGTTCGAATCCCGCTTGTGACAATAACTTTTTCGTTTCCTTTGATTTAAAAAAAGAATAGCGATAAACAAAACAGTTATATTTAAATTTAAATTGTTTTATTTCATTTAGAAGGTCTATAATCTAGAAAATTTATTCGATATAGGCAGGGTTCATTAATTCTCATTTTTCTGCCGCTTTGTCCTGTGTATTTAAAATCGCAACCATTACAATTAATTTGGTAATCCCCGCATTTTGATACGGTGCCAATCTTTGTTTAGGTTTTGAGAGGATGTGCCTAAGTGAACACATATTTCTAAAAGCTTCTCTAAAACCTCGTCAAAGAATTTTACCTTCTTTTTTTGTGTAGTTCACCAATGTATGGCGAAACGAACGAAAATCTAATGGTTATTTTTGGTTGGGGTGGCTGTGTCCAATTGTTGATTCTTTTATGGTTAATTTTTTAAATATTCTTTTCCTAAAATCCCATTCATAAATATCTCTTGATGTCAGTTGTTTTAATTAAGGTTTGTAATTCTTTTTATAATTAGTAGGTTTTCATGTGAATTTCAATAAACGCTCTTTAAACCAAATGAATCCCCCAAAATACCAAAGTTTTTGGGTCCATGGTTGAGAAAAATCATGCTTGTATCATAGCGCCTACTATTGTGGGTTTTTATAGGTCTCCTTCAATTAGATTATTTATTATTGACAGTTTTAAGCCTAAAAGTTCAAACATCCATCTTTGTCAATTTCCACTGTAAAATTTATATTACGGTGTAGAGAATTAATTAGCTGTAGAAAATCGTTAAGCTCCTCTAATGTTCCCGACCATATGTATAAAATATCGTCTACATAGCGTTTCCAGAAATGAACAGATTTAATTAATTTGTTCTTTGATTTGAAAAGATTTTTTTTCGAAATTATCTATGAATATTTCAGCCAAAAGTGGGGATAAGGTTGGTAACCCTTTCATTTCGTCAATTTACAATAGTTAGATAGGAGGCATATATTTAAGAGGTCTTTTATATAATTTTTTACAAATTCGTTAATAGAATTCTCTGGAAGTTTTTGCTTTATGAGTTTAGTACATTCTTCAACGGGGATATTTGTAAATAAATTAGCAACGTCAAATGATACTGAAACACAGTTGTTGGGTCTATTGATTTATTTAATTCTTTTATCAGTTCTAGAGAATTGTTGATACCGAATGTAGGTTTGAATTTGGCGTGGGTTTTAATTATTTTGTCAATTGTACATGAAGGTTTATGAAATGGGGAATTATAATAGGACACTACTGGTCTTATAAGTTTGTTTTTCTTACGAATTATGACTGTACCTTATAACATTATAACATTGGGGGTTTCGGGTACATTGGTATTAGCTTTTTAACTGCATATTGGTCATCTGAGAATAAAAATTACTATTTTTATGGCTGTTTGTACTCGAGTTTTTAGTTTTAAAGTGGGTTCCTTTTGTATTTCGTTACACTCATTGTTATTTAGGAATTCTTCAACTTTAAAAACGTAATTTTGATTTTCAGTGATAACTATACTATTTCCTTTACCGGCTTTTAAAATAACGTGTTTTTTTACTTGTTATCAAGACCTAATTGTACGAGAGATATTTAATTATTTTACGTTTAGATTTACCAAGTTTTGTTTAATTATTTCAGAACATTTATATTTTATATTTGTATTTATATTGCTACAATCCACCGATGAACCAAGGGATAGTAGATTTTTTGTATCCAATTCTGTTTTAGGAACAGATTTTAAGCATTTGTTTAATAAATTGTTTTCATCTTTGTTTAGTACCATGCTTGTTAAGCTTAATAACCTATTGGGTAATACTTAACTGGAGCTTTCGGATCTTAATGGGTATTTTTATTTGTAAGCGTACCGTACTTTAACCTATTGATTTTTCTATCTAATAACTTTGTTTTTTTATCAGTGATAAATTTAATTTTTGATCGCGTGTCATAATCGAATTCATCCCATTCTACTGGAGACAATAAGGACGCAAGCCTGATGTGTACAATACATCGATAAAAACGTTTTGTATCTCGTTGATTGTACAATTTATATATTTCATTATTTAAAATGGTTTTTTGGCATTTACTTTGTAAGAGAGTCGAACAGTTCTTAATATTTAGTAATATATAATAATAGTAGCATGGACAGGCTAATATATTAAAGCTTTAATTTATTACAAACTACAAGTATCGAATGAGATGTATCTTCATCTGATTTTATTCTCTTAGCAAACGGTCTTGTGGGATGTTAACACGTTAATTTTAAACCGTTCTGATATAAAGCTATATAATTTTTCACGATAGAGATGACCTATTTTCAAAGTTCTTTCAAATTTGGGTTTTAAAAAGCACAAAATAGTTTTTTATTTTTTTAAAGTGTCTTTGCATTTTTTTAAAATCCACAAATATATATATTTCGCACTCCCACACCTATTTTTTTTTCTAATTTGTTTCTTTAGTTTTTTCTTATAGATAAAAGTGTTGCATAGCCTGTATGTTTCATAGTGGCCTGTTGTTTAATAATTTGTTGAAATCGTGAGGAGCGGTCAAGGATGAGGTAGTTTAGAAAAACACCTTTTTCATCCCCCCCCCCCGCGTTTCGACCTTTATTCGCGTCATCTTCAATGGTTGGGTAAATTACAAAACATATGATGCTTGGAAAAAATACAATTAACAAGATGTAAATACAAATTTTGAACAAGTATTTCGCGCACTGGCACACCTCGCAACACCTCAAGAATAGCACCACACTTTATGTGAGTATGAAATACTTGGTTCAAAATTTATATTTACATCTTAAGTTGTATTTCGTCCAAGCATCGTATGTTTTATACTAACGACCCGCCTAAAGGTCGAAACAACGGGAAAAATGATAAAGTGTTTATTTAAACTACCACATTCTTGACCGCTCCTCATAACTTAATCAAATTAAGTATTAACATTGCTTTAATAATAAATATATAAAAGGTAAAACGTAGAACATGGATGTTTGACGTCGTTGCCCCACCCCTAGTGAAAGCAGTAATGGATTATAACACAATTAATACCACTACCTCCACTTAAAATCCAGTAAACAAGTAATTTTAAAACAATTATAAATTAAAACTTTCATAACAAATCAATCTGGTTCAATTCCAAATGTTTGAAATTAAACCTAACCCCAAAATTTGTTCTTGATAAATATAGATATTAAGATCTGGGAAACTCGCTTATAACGTCAATGCCATAGAACCATATTAAATATAATGAATCACATAAATTGTACAATCAAAGAGATACAAACCGTTTCTATTAATATCTTGTACACATTATAATTGTCTCATTATTGTCTCCAGTAGAACTAAAAGTGAGTAAGACTATTTTTTAAAAAAATAGTAAAATATTTTAATGTTTGACATTTTGTTCTTTGTGTACGTACGATCCTCATTTATCATGCCTCCGTCTTGAATGCTTTCAACACGAAGGCATCCGTTGTACTTGATTTTATTTACTTAATTTTTGTATTAAGGCATCAACCTTTGCTGCGCTTTTCGCTTTATCTTTGATTCGAAATCGCTTAATTTCAATGTGATCCCAAGGCCTCTGTGTACAGTCAAAGACACGCCTACAAAAACTCGCCTACTCGAAGTAAATCGGGGTGCCTGGCCTTTATAAGATCTGTTGCCGAGGCACCGGGTAAACGGCTTGTGAAACACGGGTCAACTCACTGAAAAACAAGTCATTAAACCCAAACCATTCGGGGGAGGGCTGCAAAAATCGACTGACTCATCCCCGGAGAAAACGGCCTCCATATGTCCGTGAACAAGTCGTACGAAATACATGATCTGTAAACATGTTTGTCATCTTTCACCCTTAGAATATTGACAAAGGTTTCTGACCGCTTTTGAAGGATGTGAATGATCGAGAAACAATTCGAAACTTCATTCCTTTCAAATTGGTACAGCTTCGGAGTTGACTGGTCACAATTATTCCATTGGAATTTTTAAATAGTTACCTTTTGTCGGGTTTTCATGGGGGTTGTGTAAAGCTTTCATCATTTAAATGGCACAATGCATTTTAATAACAACGGCATAACAATTTTGCACGAACCAAGCTAAAAGAGGGGAAAGTTTTTGTTGAATTCAATTTCCATTATAACTTTTCCGAACTTAATTATTCACCGGTGACTCACGCCATCGAGAGAATTGCCTCGTCGATGAGTCAATAAATGTTCCGGTAGTTTACGTTACAGAGTTGGACTTCGTTACCAAATTCTTTATCCTTTGACCGTTCTGTAATGATTTCACGGTGTCGACGTCCCGCGGGAATGTCAATTGTCCCGTATAAAAAATGCGATCATGGTGGGGGATTTACGGTTCGTTTAATTCGCTTTTCATATTATACAACTATTTCTACTGCTTTTACAACACATTTCTTTACAAATATATCGCAATAAATAGTTCTGATGTGAAAAGAAACTCAAGGAATTCCTTTTGTTGTGAGATTTTCCTCTAGTTTCCGGGGTAATGGGCCTGTAGTTCGGTCTTTCACGAACGTTTTGGTCTCTCGAACACGCTCCGGCTTCCTCGCCATCTAAAGCGGTGGGCTTGCCAATAAATTAATACTAAACTATTTAATTACTTAATGGCTTTGTAATTTAACACTGTAAAATGTCAATTAGCGAGATCGTTTGGGCTTTTTATTCTACAATTTTCGTCTGGTTCGTGGTGATGAAGGTGCATTGGAATGTGCTTCATTCATGAATGGTTTATTGCTTAAACCCACCCCTATGGATTAGGTTCGTATTTGCCACGCTTAGCGGTCCTGGGTTCGAATTCCGGCGAAGCCCATGTTTTTTAGAAATACTATGAAAAGTGTTTTGATTGACGCGGACTTCCAAAAAAAACTGGTTATTAAATTGGATAATATCCAGACCAGAGATACAAAAAAATAAAATATATAAACTAAAAATAAACTCTACTTGCCACAGTTATGAAGTGATCTTTTCTTGCAAATAAATTCTTCTAAAAAATTGAAAACGTTCGTTTAATTATATAAGTAATTGTTATTTCACCTATTTTTTCATTTATTACTATTTTTTTAACGAAGGTTCGCAACAGCTGAGGTCATATCGACCCTCTCAGGGTTCTGGTGTTTAAAAAAGCCCAATTGTAAGTTTGTCGGGTTCGAATGCAGGGCCGCTGGATTCGAACACAGGACCTTAAACTTACAATGACGAGCACCTTGTCAACGTCTACACCGTTGCGGCCACCGACGCCCCCCTTCCATTTATCGCCTATTCTTGCTGGTTTTGTCTACTTGACGCTTTGTGTCCTCTTCATCATTGCTCAGACGCGACCACAAAGATATCGTTTGTGTATGCGCTGAACTTTTATTAGCTACAATACGCTAGCGTGTATTGATCAAAAATCTTGATAAAATTTCCCCAGAAAAACTACTGCATGTTTTTATTGTGCTGTGAAAGTCATGAAACATGGATCTTTTCCCCTCTTTAACAAATTTATTTCAATGTAAGTCCAATATCTATTATTATTAGCGAGTATTTCATTTGTAACGTTTTGTCGAATCACATGAAATATTGGAAGGTGGAAAACCGCCTAAAGAACCCTGATAGGTTCTTTGATATTCTAATTTTACAAATAAGACATAATCTTGTTATTAGTACCGATATTTATAGTGCCACTATTAGATCTCATCACTAGTTTATATGTGTGAGTGTGTGTGTGTGTGTTTATGTATATGAGCGTACAGGCCAATTTATACAGATGGACTCTATCCATGAATGCCCCTGAATATAATTTTGAAACTGTAAATTCGTATATATTTAAATGAACACTTTATTATTATTATTAATTATTATTAGTGCCACTATTGAAGAAGAGCAATTTTTGGGAAGGGTGTCTTTAATGCGATATCGATCACTAGAGAGAGTAAGATGTAACTAGCGCATTCTATCCGGACTTTTCTTCCCTTGGGTATATGAACGACTGCCGCTAGAAAGCGTTCGGTGTGCTGCCAACTAGCATCCTGGCTTATGTCCGTCTAGTTTGAAGTTGAAGTTGGTTAATGTTGAGTAGAAAACTTCAAAAAGGAATTCTATCCATTAGGAATTCTCAATCTTCAATACCAGTCGATTCAACCTGGAAATAATGACAGATCTGTTCAAATAGTTTCCAGTCATTTATTTCATCTCTGATTGGAGTCTGTTTTGTGTCTTATTATAAATATGTGATTATACATTTTATTAACAAGCATAAAAGTGCATTTTATATTAATTTAAATTTAGCAGTTAAGTTGATAACAAACCAAAAAAAAGAGCATATAGATTATGTGTGATAACCATTTGTCGCTATTTACTTATATTAAAGTTTAATCAAGAATCAGAGCGATTTTTTATATAACAATACTATCAACGTTGATTGTAATTGTATTTGTATTATATAGATTTATTAGTCAGAAAAGGTGCAGTAATTTTAGAAAATAAGAGTAAGAATGATTATTCTAAATGAAATCATGTTGGATACGACACTTAGGAAATACTGTTTTGAAATTTATATTTGTACTTTGTTACCAGGTTTCCTATTCATTTCTGTTTTTCGATTTTGATTAGTTTTCCTCTTTGGGGTGGGCAAATTGAGCGGAAAAACATTTAGTGATAGAATAAATTGTTAGTAAAATTTGAATCTTTCACTAAATGGTTTTGCAGTGTTCTGGTGAATTTTCTTTTACATTTTTATAATTAAATATTTTTTAATTAAAACTCATAAATTTTTGATCTCATTTAATTTGGTTCATATTAAAAGTGAATTGTAATTAAAGTAACGATAAAAATAGATGTAGTTTGAAGTAGTGACCATCTTTTTAAATTTTTACTTTGAGTGTTCATTTAATTTTGTAACTGAACGAGGGGTTCGAAAACTATTTTTTTAGTCATCTATTTTTTTTAAACAGCAATATTGTTTCAGACGCGGTCAGTTTTATTATTGGTGTGAGTGACTATTGTTTGTTTTCTTAATAGAAAACCGAAATTTTATATATTAGCGATTTAGGCACAATATAGCTGAATATTTTTAGTTTGAATTTTGCATCTCAGCATCTATGTCAATGTCTGATGCTTGTTGCGCTCTGTTGGTAAAAGTCAACGTTAGCGGTATACGTTCTATAAACCTCCTAGATCGCTCTGAACTAAAGATCTACATAATCGTCGTTGTTTTATAATTTTACTCTTCTATACTGTTACTACAGTTATTCATTTCTTTTTCCGAAACCGAGCCAACTTATTAAATTAAAACAAACCCTTGTTAATTATTTTGAGTTAAATGTTTATAGAATTTTGGTGATATAAAATTCCAAACGTCGATAACCAGCGTTTTATATAAAATGTCCTGATACAAACATGTGGGTGTACTATGCATCAGTGTTGATCATAACTGTCATTTGTTTTTATCTTAATGACAGTTATTTCCATTTCTGGGCCGGATATCTGGTTCAGTGGGTGTCTGCTTACCGGCCGGGGATAATGTACCAACGTTGGAGTTGGACTTGTGTCGCTTTCAACGTGACAATTGAGAAGAACAGTTCCGAACAACAACAATTCCAACAATTTCCAGAATAGCTGTAGGTGATAACTTTGTTGCGATCAGCAGGTTTAACGCTCTGAATCTTGCTCAAATATTAGCAGTTGCAGTTGTTGCATTTGTTAGCATGGATCAGATTAGATGCCATCTTTACAGACAGGCTTTATTCCTTTAATTTAGAAACTTTTGGAATGGTTTGAATTTTATGATCAGAGTCTGGTTTTTGGTGAATATTGTTGGATAGTTGGTTTGGCCGGTGCCATGCCTCACCAAGCTTATATAACTTAACACTATAAACGGTAAAATAGATCTGACGTACCAAATCAGCGAGGATAGGTAGGTCAAGATTATGACCAACCTGTAGTGAGTCGGTGGTTTGGATTATATAGCCCAAATAGTAGTTAGAAATATCCACCTTTTTTACCAGTCTTCATAGATCTAAAATTTTCTAATATAAAAATAATTGTGTGTATAAAATAACGTTATGTGACACTTGTTTGTGAGAATTTGACCATTTTAAATTGGTGTAAGGCGTAATTTGCCATTCTTGAGCAACCTTGCGAATAAAGTAGAAAAGTTGCGATCCAGGCTTGTTTTGGGTTCGTTGCCCTCACAGAGGAATATCATCCTTTCATGTTAATGGACGCTCTTAGTCATTTTTGTAATTTAATCAACCCTCATACTAGAACATATTAGTGAAAACCGACCAAGATTGAGCAGTTGGCAAAAAACAATCTATAGGGTTTTTTACTAGAAAGATTATGCAATAACATATAGAACAGCCAAAGCAGAAAACTTGGTCAAAATATTTACATTAAACACAGTCAAAAAAAGAACAATAGTATAGAAATAGTAAAATCCAGCTTGAACTTAACAACAATGTACAAAGAAAGATACAATTCAACGTAATTTTTTGCTTTGGTTATTCGCTTTGTTTATTTTATTGTTGTTTTGTTTGATTTTTACGTTGAATTTTTTTCGTACTATTATAAGTTGTTTTACAACAATTATACAGCTTCTATATTATTCTTTTTTGGTGGGTTTTGTCAGTGTTTAGTGTAGACATTTTTCTACTTTGGATGTTTGCCATATTTATTGTCTCTTTTTGATGGGTTCTGTTTCGTTTTTATTTCTTTTTGTCCGTATTTATTAAGTTAAAGTTAGGAAATAAATTTTGAGCTGGCAGAAAGTTGAAATATCTGATTAATAACCCCACTTATAGTTTTTAGTAAGTTTGCCATTTTTCCCCATTTAGCATAACATTTCTCCATTTTTGTTCGATTAATTATATAAAAGGGTGTATCGCTAGAAAGCTTATTAAACGAAAATTTAAATTTTTCAATACAAACGAATTTTTCCAATGAGATTGCAAATTTAGTTTTTATACTAATTTTAATTTTAGGAATTAATGTAAGATTTTTTAAAAATGAAAAATGAAATTTCTAAAAAGGGAATTCCTAAAGTCCTAGAAGGGTGCCGACTTACTTAAAGCAAATTTAACTCTCTTTTCAATAATTTTTGTTTGTTTTCCTCAAAAAATGAGTTTAAGAGCGACGAGTATATTTATGATGAAAACCGTAGATAGTTAAAAAAAGAAATAATTAAAAAATAAAATATTTGAATATCTGCGAAATGTTGAGAATTGGACCATGGCTCATACGAACCTTTTTGTTGTATTTGAGGTAATACATACAGTGAAGGCAATATACACATTTTAGTTAAGCCCTAAACTAAGTATGTCTTGATAAAATGGAAGATGGTTCTTACCTACCTCTTCTTGATGTTTTCCCATTTTATTTATTTGTTCAAGGCAAAATTATACATTAAAACAATGGTTCTCGTTCGCAATTAAACGAGCAGAATTGTTTTTGGCTGATTTGGCCAGCCACTTCGAGTAGTCCTTGTCGTAATGTTTTCTGCATGAGAAAACGCAAGTAATTTTAACGGAGTTATTCGTCAGTTTGTTCAGGAAGTTAGCAATACGCCATCTGAATGTTTGTGTTGGACTGAGACTCGGAGAGTAGTCGGTCACAGACCCCGACTTTTTATAGACTGACTCCTCTAGTCATTTCGCTCTCTAAACGTTGTTAAGCTAGGAAATAAGCTGTAGTTAGGATAAAACTCTTACTATTGACATAAGCTTTTTTCCCGAATATGATGAAACAGTTTACCGTCGTTTTTAGCCTGAAAGAGGATAGATGAGATTCACACTTTTGTCTACCCTGTACGGGAGGAAGGCTGTTGTTAAAAACTATTAATTTGCGACGTTTTAACGATGTAAAATCATATATCGTATTTTGTCGTGGAGCGTTTCGATCGACAAAGATATCGAGTTGATGTTACAAAGGAACGAGGATTCCGAGACGGCAGGACGTTATCATTCATGACACCCTTTACGTAGAAATAAATGTGAGAACCCGAAACTTTGGAGGCATTTGTAGTTAGAATGGAAAAGTGAAGGGTTCCCTGGATGTGGGTCAATGAAGGGTCATTAGGGAAGGGTCTGAGCCTGGAGGTGAGAAAAAGGAATACGAGTTCAGGACGGACAATGACTATGCCCCTTTTGAGGTCTTTTCGGTATGGTGAGCCTCGGTAAAAATGTGGGTTTTGAAAAAGAAAACAAAAACAAAACAGTAAAAGTACTTTCTACTAAATCATGTTGTTTATATCAATATGAGTATAATCACAAGTAAAATATACAAAAACCAAATCTGGTACTATAAAATAAAACAAAATTTGGCGCAAGGGAGCGAAGAATCATTCAGTTATGACACTTCTGTAGGGTTTACGAGCTGCTGCGTCTATCTGCCCAACAGGTCACGAAGTCACTAGAGCTTCATTCTCCTTAGCTGTTTTGGAGTGAAAAGGATTTTTGGGGCGGATTTTATGACAACGTTCACAAAAGGGTTTTCAGATCATTGTGGATTGTGTGATTAGATACGTAGAAAGGAGCGTTTACTATTCTTCTGAATAGTTTGGATTTGAAATCTGGATGCGATGCTAGTTAGAACATTGGTTTGAACCCCACAGTTCAATGCCATATGTCAGAATGGGTTTAATAATGGTGGCATTACTCCAGGATGGACGGTAAAAGTTATGTTTTGACATTTATCTACTTTTATTTTATCATCCTTTTTTTCAGCAAAGGTGTTTGTTGTGTAGAGGAGCCTGTAAAGAGCGATGTGAGGAGACGGGATAGAATTGGATGATAGGTAGCAGTATACTTCGTATGTGCCTTTGTTTGTTTTGTCGTTCCTAAGTCATATCTGACTCTGCAGCTTCTTGGCTTGCGCTTCTACATAGCTTGGATTATAGACGGAACCTATGTTCTTTCTTATGTCTATTAGACGGTCACATCTCTACTCCACCTGGCAAGCTCTTTGTCACGGCTTTTTACTGCGTCCGGGATAGGTTTCACGGATGCGTTTGGAATGTTCAGGTGGAGGAGGTGTAGGCTTTTCTGATTTCTCCCATTTTTGTCCTTCCACCTAGGTCTGCCTTTCGCTTTTCCACAACTTGATTGTTGCATTGAAACCAGCTCGAATGCCGATCACTGCGCTAAGGGCCTCCATGGTTGCTATTTGCTCGTTAATCTCGAAGAGCCAACGTACATGCAATATTATGTGGTTATCTGGAAGGGAATAATGAGGAAAAGGAAAGCTACATGGTGGAAAAATTAAGACTATGTAGAATTGATGTGTGGAATGTATATATACACACACACACACACGTATCCCTATACGTCACCATTCGGGGGGAGTCAATTTTGTTTGTGACAACATATAATATAACATATTAACATTCATCACATTCCACACAAAAATAAATATATAGTAAAAAATGATTAAATAAGTTGTTCGAAGCTGTTGAGATAAGATGACTTGAATAGTATTAGCTAGAAGAGCACTCAGAAAATGAATAAAAAGTTGCCCGAAATTTCATTCGTCTTTTCATACCGGGTTTATTCTTAAAACAGAAGCCAACCGAAGAAGGCCGACCAAATTATGAAAATCAAAAAAGATCATCTCTCACGGGATACCTTAATATTTTGGTTGATTCTCAGGATTTTCCATTTCACGAGTAACAATTTAGCTTTTTATTCACATTATCGGAACAATAATTAATAATGTGATTGTGACATGGTAGTGTAGATATGTGTACATTAGAAGAATATCTTTGGAACTATACCATACGTCAAACGGCTGAAGATAGAGTAAGCCTGTAGTTTTTATTTGTACGAAATAATTGGTCCAGTGGCATTATTGTATTAACTTAACTGAAAAATTGAACAGGTTTTTTGTGAATTTTTTATTTATTTCACTAAGTTTGTTTCATGTTTCGGCCTAAATGATCGCTGCAAATACGTGCAACAGCCAGAATTGGACGGACATTCATGTGTAACTTGCATTTTTAATGCATTCCCTTCCCCGAATTTCTGATGGCCTTTTGATGTATCTAATTTGTAAAAGAGCACGGATTGAAATATTTAAAAAAACCATACCTTATTTTTCTAGGATCTTTCATGATCTCAAACGGACACTTCACTGTTAATCCCCCTTTTGACAAGTCAAAGGGATTAAAATTCCACTTTTTGACAATCATAAGCGTTTTAAAAAAATATTGTTTTCTGAATTACGGCATTAAAAAAGGAAATTGTTAAAACGAAATGTTATCGGACAAAGCGAGCTGTACTGTTTTATAGTACAGTAAATGATACGAGGAATGGATTATAAAACCAAACCGAGTTTTGTCTATGGTGGGCTGAGCGTGATAAGTAGACTAATTGTGGAAGGAATCGCGGGGTCAGCTACCCCCAGCTAAATCTAGACTCGATGCACTTTACGTCTCAGAGCTTCTCTTTCTTCCGTTCCCACCCCGAGTTTTTTTCTCCTCCGGCCTGAAACTTGTGTAAGCCATTTGTCCACGGAGAGACAGTTGTGGGTGTGGTATGGCGTCATCCGACTTCCGTAAACGGTTCCGTAATAAAATCATTTTATTTCTCCTAGGGTCGGCCCATTTATTAAAACTTATTAGTCGGGAGTGGTTAATTGTTTTCACCGTTTCTGAGCCTTTTGACCCCCGCCCACATTAAAGGGACATGCTTGAAGGATGTAAATACATGAAACAGTCAGGCGGATATGACTTTAGAAGTTCCATTTATTCTAAATATCCTATAAATAACTAACTCACTGAACCTACAAAGGTACGTAATACTACAAAAGGATATGATTTTGATCAATTTCCAACATTTACTCTCATTTGGCCGCATAATATATGTCCTCATGTCCATTAAGGTGTATAGTAGAAGTTCGTTCTTTTCCTGAGTTATTGTCATAAAATTTGTTTCAAAGACAAACATTTGAAATTGGACCATAGTTGGGTTTCGTTAAGGTAGGACTTGACGCAGGACGCGGCGACATCTGGTCGCTGAGTGGTCATGAGTCAGGCACCTTATCTAGCTATGAACGCTAAGCAGTAATTGGACGGACGATAGTGTGTCATCACACGCAATAAACAATGCCACTTAATAACCTTAATGGGGATGAGCTTCAAGGGGGATTTTGAGATATTACATTATTGTTGGCACTCTTGGGGACTGCGGGTCTGTCCGTCAGAGGCTTTCAAGCCACTCGTCGTCTTCAGAGATCCCTGTCTACCAAACGAAAATAGCGATAATGGCCAAACAAAGTTATTATAGACCTCCCAACTAAGTGTTCATTGTTCGATTTTTCCAAAGCGAACAACACATTGACGTCTTTCCCTATAATGATCTTATCGCAACGTTTGAAAAAAAAGGTGATTAAAAATGTAACAGAAATGTTTGTATTGGTGTAGTAAATTACGGGAAAGTGATCATAAATATAATGGACCCTTGGATCAGTTCCTAGAAAAACAAAAAACCGCCAAATGAAAATGATTTGCATTAATTAGTACACGAGATTTCAGAAATTACAAGCGTGTCCGTAGTTTCGATTTAACTTCCGTTAAAAGAGCGGCCTGGAATGGAATGGCCTGGAAGAGGACAGATCAAATTACAGAGTCAATCCGAGGAACAGGTGTCTATGATTTCCGACTGGATCGAAAATACCGATTTCCAAGAGGGGACCGGGATCGATCCCTTTCGCCACGGTCACGATCACCTCCGTAGCGGTGATACATTTGTGAAAGTCGAACCGCAACGGTAGCTCATTGAGTTTCTAATCATAATGCATACTTAGAACAGTTGGGTTAAAAAGGCATCGATTTCAGTAGGCTTACCTCGCAATCTAACCGAAATTGGAGAAGGCGATGATGATTTCTCCTTTCATCTTTTTTGACGTAGGATTTGAATCCGAATTAGTTTCAATTTTGAATCAACTTCGTGTGTCAAATCACAATGGGTTTTCCGTAAAAAAAACCTATGGGTAAGCTTACAAGCTTTGTTCTAAACAGAAATTGATTGTGGATATGTAATACCAATCAGTACAGAATGAAATAGACTATACAAATGTGGTTTTCTTCATCCAGCAAATTACTGAAATGAGGAAGCGAACCGAGATGAAAATTGCTAGACGCGGTTAGAAAAACAATTTCGTTTCCCGTTCCCTCAAAAGATGAAACATTTAAAAAACCGGGAGAAATTTCGGAAAAGCTTAAAAAACAGATCACGCCCACGAAACGAAAAAGTTTTGACGGCAGTGCAATAAGGCTTCGAGTCGCCTTCGGGGGCGAAACCTTCGAGAAACTACGAGAACTGTAAAAGGTCGAAGAATTCCCCGTAATAAAGCGACCACAGAAGAGCTAGGAAAGTGATTCTCGTGGGGGCGAAGCCCGAATCATTTATTACAGACCAGGCCCAGAGGCTATGTTCCGAAGTTCCTCCCACTTTACACTCTTCGCCCTTTTTTGACCTACCTTTCTATTCTTTGTGTTTGTGTTCACTTCACAAAAAAGTTTAGCGAAGAGATTATTTTGGAAGACTGTCGTTATCATGTGTATCTACTTCGAAAGCAATTAGTTGACTCGTCATGTTTTACTCTGTATGGATTCGAAAATAAGAACTTAATAGGCGACGCCGACGATAAAGAGTACACTTGTTGAAATTAGTGGTACCAATCTGTTTGCCTATTTTTAGTGTGTCAGCGTTTCGGCTTATCATCATTAGTGGCGTTTTTTAAAATAATAATATTGGGTAATTTAATTTTATTCCATAAACAAGGAGGTTGAAGTAATCTAACTATGTGTGGAATATGTGAGGAAAATTACTAAGGGGAAAGAATGAATAAGTACCAAAATGCAGTTTTATCATCCTGAAGGCCTGAACAGGAATCCATCTCACACGTACTAATTTGATGCTGAGTGTTGATCCGCGATTCGGTGTGTGTTCTTCAGATTCTTTATATCGAGCCAAATTATGTATAACTACGTTCATGTTCTTGCGTTTCATTTCTGTTTTTAGACAATTTGAATTTTCATCTCAGGCAAGGTAAATAGGTGGTTCGTTCATAAATGCGGAAGCAAAACGACGATATGTTTTATTATTTTATTGTAAGTTTCTTTCTTCAGTGATGAGATGAATCTTGTTTACGAACATCTATCGTCTGCTATCGACGGTTTTATCTGCGGATTCGTTTCAGTATCACCTCAGGAACTCTTCTAACAGACCATAACAGGATTGTCAGGCCAGGATGATCTGAAATTCTAAAACTGGTAATAGTTAAAAAGGGCCACCTTTTATCGATGCATTCGTATTGTGATTGATTGATTGTTGCCGGTCAGTTCTTGCTTCACTTTCAACTCCTTTCAAGAAAGATGATCGAGCTAAATGTTTGTACCGCCGAGTATAATCCATTTTCCGTTTTTAATTATGACCCAATATTTTTCTGAGTGTGTGTAAATCAACTGGGATTAAAACGTACTTTAATCTGGTCCTGTTGGAAATATATCACATTTTTGTTTATTTTTCTACAGATGTGCTTAAAGTTATCCGCCCTTTGTTAGATTTCGGTGTTACAGAAAGTTGATTTTTCCTAATTGTTACCACAGGTTGAAGGCAAACCAACCGTGCCAACGACAGCTGTTACACAATTGCATCCTTGTAAGTCGAAATAGGAAATCCAAGGGTAGGAGGCTGCCAATTAGGACCTATCGAGGGCGGGGGCGGCAGACCGTTTAGCCGAGATTGATATTGAAACAAGAAGAAACAATAACGTGGAATAAAGAGGCTCTCCTGTGGTCTGAGCCCACTTGACAGGAAGTGTAACCAGCTCGATTTTTCCGGTCTGCGTCCTCCGGGTATCAGAGCGATTTCTTCCGCTCCCATTACTTGAAAATACAGTACTAAATGTAATATGTATATACTGTTTGACGAATTAAGAAGAAACATAAACCACTAATCCAATCGGTATATTACTGTTCCTGGTTTTCCCTTTCTTTGATCGCGATCGTAATTACCCACATTAATCTCCTCTCGCCCAAAGTTGCTTCAGAGGAATGACAACTTTAAATTTTGTATAAGGTTAGCAGAAAATCTGTTCAGCTCTATTTCTGCCAATACTCGGATGTCGTGGGTTCGTGTTCCAATCGTGACACTAATTTTTCAACTCAACCACACTTCGCATAAATTGCACGTTTCTCTTCTTTTAGGCAGCATTAGGCCCTAAAAGGTTATCTGGTCGAAAATAAACCTGTCATTTTGACAATAATTGAATGTATGTTTAAGTTGTTAATATTTAAAAGATTACACAATCGATATTAATTAATACAGATAATAGACACGTGGAGGAAAATTCAATTGACTGTTCATTGTAATTTATGAGCAATCTCCCCTGGAAAATCGGTTCCTTTTTTCCATAGGTAGAAAAGAAAAATTCGATCAAACCTTAATAACCAGACTGAATAGCCCGGTTCGTGAGGACGCGGAAGAATATAACAGACGACGGGGAAACGTCGACTTTCTCGTTACCTATTTTCTCTTCAAACGATATTCAATCGTCCTTTTCCTTTTGAGTTCAGTTCGGTTATTTTCTTTATCCTGATTTGCCCAGGAAGGACGTAGGATTACCCGGCGTTTTACAAACTAGCCCTCTACCATGGTACAAATGAAGTCGGCTTAGCAGGACGAAGTCTGCCTACTTTCTTTTTTCTTTTTCTTTCTCCTCGAGTTTCGTGCGCACTACTCGGCCAAGGCCTCGCCGTCAGGGTGCTAGTATCTATTTATAGTGTCTTGATCGAAGAAAAACTTGTATTGTGAAACCTATCTTCAAATGTAGAACAAGGCCTTCATCTAGATCGTCGTTAAATAGTTAGGGATGGTTAGGTAGAAGTATTATCTTTTGTTGAAGAATCGTTGACATTTTGATGTAAATTTCGGCGATTTGATATATTTGACGAAATAACTCACGTACTGCCAAAGCTCGTAAGTAACATACAAAATTCTCCCAACCAATGAGTAATAACTTAATCATCACTTAATATCATCAAAATTATATGAGTTGGGCGGTTCTTTCAAAACCTCTGACTCGATTTGAAATAGAATTGAAAATTTTTATATCCCTGACTCACAGGTTTAGATGACAAAAGCCGATCCGCGTCTGAGTAAATTCAATGAGAGAAAGGACATATTGGCGACGAAAAGCTCAAAGGGCGAGTATTACTCATGAAGTGCGTCGTTCAGAAGTAACAAATAGTCTACTAAAGATACAAAAACACCTATGTTTCCTATGCCGTCCTATGCCGGAACGTTGTATGTGGTTGGAAAATGGTAGGTTTATAAAGTAATAGAACCGGAATACTCTCAATTAGGTTGGTTCCATAAGGACAAATGCAAAATATATGAATAAAATATCCTTATGTGGTATTTTATAGAGGTGATTTTCCAAAATGTGTCAACGTGTTTTGACATAGGTTCAAATGAACGTATGATTATGATATGTTCCGCAAAGAATTTTGTTTTCTTAAAGAAAAATAAAAAATCTTTACAAAAAGAAACTTGTCATACCTCCTTGGCTACTACCAACACCAGAAGTAATGTTGTCTTCGATGTCATTTTTATTATAAATATTCGGAGACAACATTACTTCTGGTGTTGGTAGTAGCCAGGGAGGTATAATATAAACTTATAGCTATATAAGCATAAATAAATAAATATTTTTACATAATATACAAGAATTCTTAACCATCAAGAGTAAGCTACTCTCAGCAACATATGTATATTCGGTTGGCTCTAAAGGCCCCCATGGGGTGGGAGCAGCTTGTGTAGTTGGAAATAGATTATATTTATTTTCGTTGAGCTCAATTGAGAGCAACTATACAGACGAAATGACGATTGCTCAAACAATACACTGGCCGTGTGCACTGATTCGATCTCTGCCCTACAGGCCTTGAACCACCCGTTCTGAAATAACCCTATGGTCCAGGATGGCCTTTATTCTCTAAAATGCCTTTCACAGCGAGGGAAGAGTGTCATCTTTGTTTAGATCCTATATAGCATATGAAAATTTCAGGTAACGAACTAGCGGACAGAGCTGCCAAAGAGGATACAGTAAATGGCATCAAAATCAGCGAGATCACAAGAAATGATTTAAATTCTGCTTTAGAAATTAAAGTATGGACACAATCGTAAAAGGTTTGGTCAGATGTTACAAAATGTACAAGAAATTCGCATGTAAAACTTGAATACAGTTTGTAATATGTATGTAGGGTGATCGGCTACGCTTGTTACAAAATTTGCCAGTTTTCTACATTCAAAATGGAATAGTAAAGTCCTAATTAACTAAAGGTTCAATACCTCAATAGTTTCGGAGATATGCCTCTTGTTCCGATTTTTTTAAGATTTCGCGACCTTGCTTCAAATAAACAATGATAATTCCGAAACTACAAGGTTTCGGACACATCCGTTGATACCACTGAAAGCTACGTTAAATTTCCAATACATTTCAAAGTTAATAAACTTACTATAGTGATTCAAACTACTATTTCCAAGACAAGCATTCAGAAAACATCCTCCATTTAATATCCGTTAGTGTGGTACTTTTGAAGTACTTTCTTCAAAGATGAACAGATTGATGAAGGAAACGAGAAAACCGTCGGATTGGTAAGTGGAAAGATTAAGCAAATAAATAAAAAACTTAAGGAAATTTTGAATGATTTTATCAAAGGTTTCTTTTAGTTTAGGCTCAAAACCGAAAGAGTACAAGTGTTTACGTATTTACCAACACGTCTGCAACTTTAATTATAGAATTATTGTATTATTATTCCCCGGAACAAAATGGTTTTATGAGTGAACATTTCATTTTATTCATTCAAAATTTACTTAAAAAAATATATTATTCATGATTCCACGACGGTTTTTTCGTTTCCTACATCAATTTCACTATCATTGCAAAAAGTAATTAAAAAAGAATACATCACTTAAAAAAAGTATAAAATGGAGTACGTTTACTGAAATTTGCTGGTCTCCAGGTTTTTATATAGTAGTTCAGAATCGCCATAGTACGTTTTTCAACTTAAAAAAAATATTGTTCAATGTTCTGGCTACTAAAACCATTACTGCACCAAAGTTTACAAGTTTAATATTAATCACGGTGATTCTATTTTAAATGTAGAACCTATTGGCAAAATTTGTAACACGAGTAGCCGAACACCCTTTATAAATTGTTTAAAAATTATGAAGGCATAAAAAAAATGCAAAGGGCTTTACCAGTTAAGAGGGGAGAATATATTTAGATATTGTATCATATCTGTATGATATAATTTATTGCGAAAGGATGAATGTTTTGCCTGACAGAAGTAATCTGGAAAGTCATTATGGATGCGGTGGTGTTGAATCAATTCATGGTACGCCTAATCCGAACCCGTCCCGATTCCAGCTTCATTAGATTTATTTCTACCGTCGGTCCGTTGAGGCAGCAATTTGCCGTTATTAGCCATTTTCTTAAGGCGATACGTCTGCGTCAGGATGGCAGGAAAGTTTCAATCCCAGACGAAAATAGTCGGCGTATTCTGAATTCTTGGGCAAGAGATTTTCGATCAATATGGTAAAAGCTTGATTTTGTCTGCATTCGTTTCAATCATGACGTTTGCTTGTGCAGTAACCTTGGGGACTTCAATTCTATTGTTTATTTAATAGGTGTTATTTCTAAGTAAGTATAAAAATACTTAACTCCTTAGCAGTGATATTCTATATTGCGGGGCTCCATAGCTGTATTAAAATCAATTAGGAAACTATTAAAAAATCGATTATAGTTTCGATGTTATGCGTCACTTTACAAATAATTAGAGTATCGAGTCACGACTCGCCAATTCTTAGACATCCTCCTCCTTTCACCAACTTCCCAGCTTTACGGCGAAATAATTGGATGTAACAAAATACAGCCGGTGCAGAAGCCAAATGATAGTCTTAAAAACAAAGATTGTTCTTCCTGCTACATAATCGGCACGGTTTCCCAACAACTTTCAAGGAGTCGTACAAGTTAATGATGGCGGCATTGAATTTTGCTTGCACTTTTAACGTAATTCAACCCTACGAAACAATCCTGTCGAAGTTAATGTTATAATTCAAAAAACACTCATTTCAGAAAATTACAAAAAAAAAATTGTCCCAAACAGCAGGATTTAATTTAATATTTTATAATTTTGATTAGTTTTCTTGTGATTAATCCAATCGCTGTAATTAAACATTTGTAGTTGTATAATAATAATAATTAAATCTATTAGATTTCATGGTCCGTTTGTCCAAGTAGGTACTTTCAATTAATTACTCTTTATGTAAGGTATTGGTTGAGATAAAAAAGTCAGTATAATTACAAATGGTGTAGTGAGTGCAGTGTTCAATTTTAAAAAGATAAAAAAGAGAGCTGAAGGAGTTCTAAAACCTGTTGAAGAGCTAAAAAGCTCGAAATTCGGACGTTAGAAAACAACTTACAGTGAGTAGGAACTATCTTTTTGAAAGGATTAAAAATGTCAGTGTCACGAGCGGGATTCGAACCCATACCCTTCGGCTAAATACGCCGCTGCTTTACCACTTGAGCTATCGTGACTTCGATTTACTAGGACATCAACTCTATAAGTTGGCATCGTCGTATTTAGCTGAAGGTCGTGAGTTAGAACCCCTCCCTCGTGAAACTGACTTTTGAAGTATCTCAACCAATACTTTACATAAAAATTTATTAATTGAAAAATAATTGTTAAATCTGTTTTAATTTCTTTCAAATCTTCACTTCTCGAATGGCTCATTTCGAAATTGATATTTTCTTAGAAAGTCATTTACAATCATTTTAGAAAAATTCCAATTTATTTGCAAAGAAAGTCAACGGTGCGAGGAGAAGAAGATGCGTTTCTTATTCTAGTTAAAGTTCTTTAAAGGATAGGATTCTATACAACGAACAATGTAAATCGTAAAAGAAGGAGGAAAAAATAAAAACGCGAGGAAGATGCAGTGATATGTGACAGTCAGACATATTGTGGAAAGTGATTGGGGTCAATTTGTCTCTATCTACTACGTTATAAGACTATACTGGGGTCAATACGATATAGAAGGCTACCTTAGAGGATCAATATGTTTTACGTTTACCTTAGTTGCTCAAGGCAAGTTCTGCTCTATAAGGAACTAATTCTCTTTCTTGCTTAATATCGTTAAGAGCCTCGGTACCTATTTATCATTCAATGTTTTAGTATTCTAAAGCCCCTTGCTTCATAAATTTTTAAGTCGATAATAGTTCATAAAAATGATTCGGTGTAATCTACGATGCGTCTTCTGTCCGGCGTAGGAACCATTAATTGTCCGAGTCAATAGGGACTGAGAACGATCCGAGAGAAAATACGGTACACGATCTACAACCGTCGCGGCCACGTTCTTCATGTCAGAAAGAACGAGATTCACTGTGAGAAAATCCACTCACTGCCGACTTCCTATGGACCATAAATCTGCCTTGTCGCCAGTTCCGTCGAAACAGAAATATTTTTTTCCTTTTCTTTCTTTTCATCCTTTGATAGTTCGAAATTAATCACTGTCTAGGCTGATGGGATCACAGAGCTTTCTAGCATCTAAAGTCATTAAGGGCGGTTAAAATAATTACATCCAACCTAGTAAATAATTTGTTCATATTAAATTATTTTGACTTTCTTTTTCATCCTAGGCAATATTCTGTCGATTTGTTCTGCCACAATTCGTATTTATAAAGTTTTCTCAACACTATGCTTATTCTTCTTATCCGTTCTTCTCGTGTAGAAATGTGTGGTGATTAGTGACCGTTAATCTATAATTATTCAGAAATCGTGAGATGCGGTCTGTTATGATGTAGGTTTCAGAAAAATATTTTCTTTATCGTGCCGAAGTTTCGATCTTTTATTGAGATCATCTTCAGGGCCTGGGATTTACAAACATTGTTTACATTTAACAAATACATGTAGACTGCGAAAAAAAGTTAATTTATACAGTGCAAAATCTATTTTTTATATTCAATCCCAGTATTTCTACGTACTCAAAGTATATGTCTTCTGTGTGATTGGGCCATTCTTGCGTGTCGTGTTGAGAGATAACGTTGGCGCTACAAAGAAAGTGTTTTTCTGAAACCTGCATCACACCAGACCGCATCTCACGATTTCTGAATAACTACTTTTATTTATGTAAAAATAGAAAATTTCACTGATTCGTTGTTCAGTCATTGTAATAAGATTAATTTATATATCAAAATATTGAAGAAGAGCTAAGAGCTAAAAAAGACAACCAAATTTATGTTTTAATCAAGTTTACATAAGCAGGTAAAAGTCCTTGGTTAGATAAATTGATTCAATACCTAACATCAACTTCACTAGTCATTGAAGATGAAGCATCACTGAAAGAGAAAGCCAGCAAACGCTAAGTCCGACATTAATAGTCTGTGGGGAAAACAGGAAAATCTCACTTGACAAAAAGATAGTGATGTTCAGTAGCACCCTGAGGTCTGCAGTATGTTAAGGTGCTCAAGTCTGAGGTTATTTATGCATGAAAGACAGCAAAGAGTTTATCAGACGGAAAATTTACGTTAAAACAACCTCACCGAGGCTGGCAATTAGAGAAGGCTGACCCCAGAGGAGTTTATAATTTATCATTCATCGGCATCATTGAGAACATATACACAGTATTGGCATGTGCAATATCGAGCTCATCTGTATAATAATTATGAAGTGGGGAGGAAGACAGATGCCCATATCATTTTCGAATGCGAAGCAAATGCTCAGTGGAGATTCAAAGAAAATCCCCGGAATGAAACTGCAGCAATAACATTCAATGATGTAATCTTTTTACGAGAAAGATCGATTCGGTTACTCTGAACTAAGGAAGTAGGAAGGTAGAATACCAGAAGGTAGTTACCCTCAGGTTTCTGTGATTTAAAAAAATCAATGTTCAACAATATAGTCCTGATTACACTATTCATAAGGAAACATGTGTGCCTCTATCTGAACCTCTATCGAAAATATATCTACAAAGTACAGTACAAATATCCAGATAATGGTTTGCCCAAAATATCAGCTAAAAAAAAATTATAAAGGATCCGGTGTAAGCAGTTTAAAGAAAGTTTAAAGCAGCCGAATTTTCCAATCGGACTGAAAATTAGATAAAGTTGAAAAATAAAATGGTTTTTCATCTCATCATTGAAAACGTGCAAATCCTTTTTCTGAATATCGTGGCTTGTGCCCGTTCGGTAATGAAAAAATTAAAAATGTCATTTCGCAGATGTACAGATACTGATTAAAGTTTATATACTACTTTTATAAAGAATAAAGATATAACAATGCTTATTTATTCAAATTATTAGTCAGATTTTATTTACTGACCATCTATCTGTTGTTCATCATACTTTCTGTTGTTGAACTTTTGCATGCTTTAATGGTCTATTTACTTAAGAGTTTATACGTTAGTTTTACATTTCGCACAAACTATTATTGGTCTTAGCCGTCTGTACAGTTGCTTATGTACCTAATTTTGTTATTTAAGAACTTATTTGATTTTAAAAATTGAAGTGATCGAATAAATATTTTTGGTAATACCATACATTACCTTGCAGATCCTCCTCTAACCAGTGCGACTGCTTTTTCGTTTCCGAAAATTCTCTTGTGTCCTGGTACCAAAGATATCAGGTTGTTATTTTTCCAAAAGTTTCGAGATTTTGGATGCATTCACTGACTGATTTTGTTGTATTTTTTTATCATGCTAATGTTTTAATAGCTGCTTAGGTAACATATTATAAGAGGATTGTTTTGTATGTTTATCCTCTTTTAAGATTTTCTAAGGCGCAAGCGTTTATGACATATGTTCAGCTCGAAAATCCGAGGTTAAACTAATGAGTTTAATTGCTCATGTTTTGGGTTGTAGAATAAGCGCCTGATCCGTTTCCTCCATGTGCTTTGGAACCACCTATATGTTATCTGAGGTTACCTGAATTTTTGTTTTGTAGACTCTTGAAACTTTATAGGATGTAAAGAGTGTTTGAGGAGATCACGTAGTCAGTCGTTACTTTATGTATAGGGTATAAACAGGACGAAATGGATAAAGAATGAATACTTTTTAAAATAAATTCACAAAAACCTGAACTGGAGGGTTTCTCCTTAAGAAATTATATAATTGAAATGTTTGCATTTTATGAAAATTGTATATCCTTGCTTATTCTTCTATCTTCATAGATAGACCTGCTCAGTAAATATTGTTTTTGTTTGAAACTGGATTGTTGATGTTAACTGAGAAATCCCACAATATTTGTAATTAATTTTGTTTTTATTTGTACACATACCATTACAGAGCATTACTCTGGAGCTATTAAAGGTCTCATAATAAGATGGTATTCGTTTCGTGTTGGGTGTGAAAACCAAGGGGAGAACGGAATTGTCAGATTGTTCGCCAGTTCGTCAGAGATTGAGGAAGTACGGAATTTCCACCGCATATCCCTTCTTTCATGAATCAAAATACGGGAAACTATGTTAATCTATTCGATAACGGACCACCTTCGTTTTTCCATTACGCTTGAAAAAAAAAAAGCCGCAGTGAAAATGGGACAGTCACTGTTGCACGTGCATGCACCCTTTCCTTTCTCTTTGCTCTTTCTCCGTGAAAGGAACTCGCACACGGTCAACATAAATCCCCGTACAAAGTTGATTTTTTATATTTCCGTTTTATCTGATAAAAATCACTGCGGTGGTTTACTTTAGGTAAAATTATCTTTTGAGGGTGTAGGATGTGCTTCCCTTAAAGAAAATAAAGTTTTCTTAGGGACTAAAAATTTAAATACACACTTTTCACCAACTGAATAGTTTTAAATTAATTCATTCCTATTTCCTTATGAAACACGCCTAGTGTTGCCATTATTCTTTCTTTAATCACCACAGGCTAATCAGCTAACCAACTCATTAGCTATTGTTATTGATTTGTTTGTCGGTGAAATGGTATTTCGATTAATCGACCCAACCTAAAACCGACCACCTAAAATTTATCAGTATAAATCTTAGACAAGAAAGCTGCAAGTCCGTTACCTCCTTTGCCTCCGGTTCATTTTGAAGGAGAGTGAAAGAGATCGTTGTAAGCGAATGGGGCGTTATTTTACAAGCACTTTCTACAATGTCCGTACATCTCGAAGGTTTAAAGGAGGTTAATAAATTATAGGATAGTGTAAAAGCCTAGGCTTGAGCATGATCGTCTGCGTAAAGGTTTAACGGTTTAAAGGTTGCAGCGCTTGACCTGATTTGTTTGTTCAAAATATTTAAAGGTTTTAATATAATAAAAATATTCGGAGCCATGGTCTTTCCCCTTTTAATTCTACTGCGTAGACAACTTTTTTTTTTGTTCTTATAAAAAGCTAACAAATAGGACAAGCCCTACTTAAAACATTTATACTTTTTTTGAAAATAAAAAGGTGTTTTTCTAACCTTCTAACATTCTTGACCACTCCTCATGACTTCAACAAATTAGAAATCATATATATCAGGGTTGTTTTTATCAACTGAAACAAATTTTTAAAGAAACTTATTTGGTCCTGATCCAGTAAACAAAGATATCATTTTAGGCCCTACTCTTTTGCATATAAATTAGGGTTGCTTTTTTTTATACAAAAATATTCAGATTAAATTTGACTAAACACGTTTCTTTAATTAAGAAAAAACCTCCATCTTGCATACTTACCAAATTGGTAAATGTTTATAAAGCATGAAATTTTACGCAGGGTGTTCGGCTACTACAAACTTTGCAGTAGATTCTAAATTCAAAATGGACCCAAAAAGGCCTAATTAACTATGGTCCGAACGTCTACAGGTTCGGAGTTATTCTTCTTTTTTTGATTTTTTATGATTTAACGACCTAGCTTTACATAAACAATGATAACCTCAAAACAAAAAGGTTTTGGACGAATCTGTTGATATTATTGAAAGGTACGTTAAATTTCCAGTAAGGCGTTACGTACAAACTACATAGTATTTTTTAAACTAGTATTTACAGACCTAGAGACTAGTCAGACAGTTTCATTAGGGCATTTCACTTCATTCCATAGTTACTTAGGACTTATTGGGTCCATTTTGAAAGTAGAAGCTACTGGCAAAGTTTGTAAAACGAGTAGCCACACCCTGTACAACCAGATTTATAGGATTTTAAAATTGGTAATTGAGTCGTTGCCTATCGTTTTGATCTTCTATCATCAGTTTGCCTTTTTTTAAGGTAATTACAATTTAACTGTCTAGTAATTACAATTACACTGGGGAAGATCTGTTTTACTACTGTACTTTAAACGATTAACACCGACCATTCTAATACAAAAACTGTAATAAATCCATCCTTCTACATACGTTTCCTAATTTAAATGCAATGGATTAATTTTTGTCCCAAAAATTACCGATGCATTTAGTTTTGTACATCAGAAACTGGGTTACGTTAAATCGTAGGGCGTGAAATATAACGCCAATTTACATAAAAAATTCACAGACTGTTACTGTCATCAAAATCTTAAGTGTTTGCTTTGTTACAAATTATTTATATTCAGACATCGATCGCCAGCTGTGGCCTGGTATAAATTTTGGCTCCACCCCACACTTCACAACAGTTCTCCTCCATCTTTTGGAAGGCAGTATGAAAGTACAATTAACGGAGATATTCCTTTCTAAGAAGTTCTTTTGTATTTATTTGATTTTTTATTGACTGCACTATCAAGTCGAGCGAAAATAAATATCGTTCTTTTTTGGTGGGCACGATTCAAAACAGTTTAACCTGTCACCATCTGCGATTTGCCGAATGTCTAACAACTTGCGCAAGAGAAATAGTGGATGAGTTATTATTACTAAACAGTAACTTCATTAACGTTTTGCCTAATTTATTTATAATTATTGGGTCGATTCAATTTTCGGTTTGCGAAAGGGGGGTATAAGTAGGGCGAGACGAGACGGCGACTAAACACTGATGACAAAAGCTAACACTTCGCGCAAACCAATACCGCGATTATTAATGATTAAATAACCGGAACTGGATAAACTACAAATTCATCTCGCCGCAGACCCCAAGGAGAAACCTCACAAGTTGTTTATTATGGTTTATTTTTGTTATTGTTCTTTAATATTCCATGATATTCCGTATTAAATTATCCAAAAATCGTTGTAGTAACGTGCAAACAACTCGAAATGACCCGAATCGTTAATTACGACACTCGTTCATTATTCATTTCAAACTATACAACCAAGGTTCATGCCCATTCAATATACGATAAATTTTGTTCAAATTTGTAATGTATTGCAAGTTCATTTCCAATTGAAAGCTTCTTAATTTATATTTAATACGTAATGGGAATGTTCTGTTTTTGTATCGTCTATTTCATTGAGTGCCAATAGATTTAAAACCGATGAACCAGGATAAATTAATGGAATAGTAATTAATTTAGCAGTTACAACTACAATTATAAATTGTTACAACTAGTAATTTTAATGTTAAGCGCATTACTGAATAGCTAGAGCCTGGACTTATATGCAATAAAATCCTCAAATATGCCATGTAATGTGCAATCATATCCTCAAATATCACACATAATAAGCAATAAAAATTCCCAAATGTGCCATGTAATATGCACTAAAAAATTTAAAAAAATGCCATATATTATGGACTAAATAAACCATCAAATATCTCACTTAATAAGCAATAAAAATCTTCAAATATGTCATATAATATGCACTAATAAAATCACAATATGACAGAACATATGCACTAAATTCACCTTCAAATATCACACATAATAAGCAATAAAAATCCTCCAATGTGTCATATAATATGCAATATAATGAACACTAATAAAACCGAAATATGTTTGACAAAGCCTCAATTATGCCATATGATTTGTAGGAAATTCAAATATACTTGCTACAGTTATAAGAATTCCCTGTCAGCTATGTTATACGATTTCATTGTTTTCTTCTTCTTGTTTTGATTCATCGTCCTTTAGAATTTATAAATATGACAAATGTAAACAAATTTACCCACGTTGACTCATTCTCTAGGGCTGGAAAGTAAACAATTATTGATAATAATACAAATAATCCAAACTCATGATCCCGAGCATACTTCTAATATTGTTTAGTATTGTTTCCCTTTGTCGCCCTTCAGGAGAAAATGTATCAAACATCTTGTTTCGAAAAGGATTGCGTTCATTTCACATATAGACGAAGGAAATTGTGCAGGCGTGAAAAAGTAAGTTGTTACGGGTTGTATTCGAAATTTAAATAGAGTTCAGTCCTTTAGACTTCGCATCCGACGAGGCAAATTCAATTGCATAATAAAAGGTTCAATCAATTACTGGAACCATTTGTTTCACGTCAATCACATGTCAACGCGGCTGGCGCGGGGAAAATTTATTTTTGGGTTCGGCCTAATTTACGGATAATAATTTAATTCAGCATTTTGAAAGAGATCTTTGCACAAAAAGCAAGGTCGAATCCGCTATTAAAGGTCTCCGCCTAAACCCGCACATGGTGGTCGCAAGGTTCAATCTTTGACACGGCGCTCATCACTGTAAAGGTCCTGGGTTTGAATCCTGCGGCCCTGCATTCGAACCCGACATACTTACAAATGGGCTTTTTTTTCAAAAACACCGGCACCCTGAGGGTTTATACGACCTATGCTGCTGCGAACCCTCGTAAAAAAACATTTAAAAAACTGCACATGTAAATCCCATGGGAGAAAAGTTGTATAATGTGAAATTTAGGTTTTTTTCGGTCCGTTGGAGGAGGTGATAAAAGAGTTACAACCAAACAAGGAGAAGAACAAACTCATCTTAAAGCAATAAAAATCATATTACAAACAATGGTTACAACATAGTCAAAATCTATAAGCTAGTAAACAAACGACACACAAAAACAAAACAACCACATTTACATACATTCAGATAGAGTTATACGAATGAAGCATAAAAACTGCTCTCTAGGCAACAAACACAATTCGAAATGTCCTAAGACAAAACAATATAAATGCTGCCTCACTAGACAAAAACATACATATTACAATACAACTCCATTATATTTACTGGTCTATTGACAAAATTACTTTTTTCAATTATTGATCTTTTTATGTATTTTATGTAATTTTAGTGAAATGAAAACGCGAATCCCACTCGTGGTACTTGCTTTTTCATTTCAACCAAAACCTTACATAAAAAGATTAACAATTAAGATTATTATATGGGGATGTTGAGAAAAAATAAATCGGACCTTCACGAACCCTCAACAATAATTTGGCCTAGTTTCAAATTGACATGAACGAAAATAAACAACGGACGAATGAACACCACACATATGTGAATTATAATACCAATTAAAAAAGGAATAGGGCGACTGGGAACGACCACAGCGAAGAAAACAAACGACAAAGGTTCAATAAATCAATGACGTGAAAAGAAAAAAACATTTATGATACTTAAAAACAGCATGGATGTTGACCAAGTTGATCGGATCTACCAAGTTAAATAAATGTTTATTAATTTCCTCATGGATAGGTTAGCGTAGATGGCTCTATGTTTATGTTGCTACCGATCAACTCTCAATAAAATCTCTTATTTTTGTTGTACAGTTGGATTCTAGAGATTATTTAAGCCACATTTATTGGAAGGAAAATTTTTTATAGGATGGATCATTTCTGAGTTATGCCCGACGGAAGACGCATGAGGGGGGTTATGCTTTTTGTCCTCCCCGTTTATTTCCAAAACGATTAATTTTAGTAAAAAATAGTCATATACAAACCCCGAGTTAATTTCGGCTAGGACTCACATGGTGGACACAGACGACATAATTTTCTCATCTAGGTGGGAAATGAAAGGAAATAAACGGGTGGGGTCATCTTGTTACAAAAAGCATAGCTCTCATGTGTTTTCCGTCGGGCATAACTCAGAAATGGGCGGTACTATGGAAATTTTCCTTTCGTTAAAAGTGGGATAAAATAAGCTCTACAATCGACCTCTACAATAACAATATAAAATTCTCATTTAAAATAACAGTTATTTGTATAATGATTATTAGTGACTATTGATCGATAATTATTCCGAAATGTTTGTAAATCCCAGGCCCTGAAGATGATGTCAATAAAGATCGAAACGTTGGCACGATAAAGAAAATGTTTTCTAAAACCTACATCACACCAGACCGCACCCTACGATTTCGGAATAATAAAAAACTATTCAGATATCGTGAGATGCGGTCTGGTGTGATGTAGGTATCAGAAAAACATTTTCTTTATCGTGCCAACGTTTCGATCTTTTATTGAGATCATCTTCAGGGCCTGGGATATACAAACATAGATTACATTTAGAAAATACATATAGAATTTGGAAAAGTGAATTTATATAATGCAAAAATTATATTTTATATTCTATCAAAGTATTTCTACTCACTCAAAGCGTTTGTCTTCTGTGTAATTGTGCCATGTCGTGTTGAGAGTGCCAGTGAGATTTTACTGTTTCATGTTTATATATGTTTGATTTTGAAGTGGCGGGGAAGGAAGTGGGTATAGAAGAGACAATTTTGTCGTCGTCTTCTTTGACGTGAAAAGAGCCGACACAGGGAAACAATGTGTTGGTAATGTTTCAGCCACTTTATTCTTTCAGGATTATGTAGAAAGGGATAAATGGGAAAAGGAAAATTAGATTGTTGGACTATGCGAAAAATATTTGATGTGTGGAATGTAATGTGATGATATATGTATGTTATCTGTATTGAATTTGATTAATGATGTTGGCGTAGCTGCGACTGAGTTTGCATGTATCTGTTCTGTAATTGATGCTGTGTTTATCCTTATTGATGTAAACCATTTCTAAAAAATTACGTTTAAATTTGTTTTGTTCTGTATGTAGTATTTTTGGATTTTTGATGTCAAAATTGTGTTGTTGTTCAAAGTGGTGGGTAGCGAGTGCTGTAGGATTTTGTTTTTGACAATCGTAGATATGTTGTTTTACTCTCCTGTCCAGATATTGGGATATAAGACCAATGTATGTAGCTGGACAGTTTAAACAGTTGATCTTGTAGATTACGTCAGATTTATTTGTAATTGGTGTGGGGTCTTTCATTTCGGAAAACAGTGTTTGGATTGTTTTATAATTTTTGAATGCTATTTTGAAGTTATCGGATGAGAGAAATTTGTTTAATTTGTGTGATAGGCTAATAGAATGGGATAGAAATGTATGTTGGTTTGTATATACAGGGTGAATTGCTACTCGTGCTACAAACTTCTCCAGTAGATTCTTCACCCTAAAATGAACAAAAAAGTTCATATTGTCCATGGTCCGATTCTCAACCATTTCAGAGTAATTTCGCTTTTTATCGATTTTGAAAGATATCACGTCCTGGGGTCGGAAAATCGTGATATCTTTTAATCTAAACATTTCTCTGAAAATCTAATAGCACCGTTGAAATTCCCGTTAATTTTTCAATAAGAAGATGACGGTGGCAAAATGTTTGGGCTAATTTTTTGTGTTTTATTTCAGCCAGAACTACAAAAAGAGTGGAAAATTGTGTAAATCGGAAAGTGTATAAAGTAATCCAGAGTTTCTAATTTTAGTCTCAGAAGGCAGCAAATTTGAGGAAAACTACCTGATTTAATAACGCTTTCAACGCACTCGTCATTTTCTTATTTAGTGGTTGTGAGACCAAGATGTTGATGACAAAAAGAGAAAAAATGGTGGTTCAAGGATTGCTAATGTTTGAGAGTTCACCTTTTTAGATTGGAAAAAACATATACATAGAAACTCACCAATAATTTTTAAAATTCATTTATTTTTATTCATTTTAGTTTTTGTTCAAATTGAAAACCGTTCTCCGAAATACACAAACGTGCCCGTTTTCTCATACTTCCAACTGTCACACCAAAACTGAGAACACGTCTAAGTTTTTCAGCAGCGGTGAAGATCCTTGCTCTCAAATCGTCGACGTTTGTCACTTCAGTGCGATAGACTAGTTCCTTGAGATAACCCCAGACGAAGTAATCCATGGGGTTAAGATCTGGAGATCTTGGTGGCCATGGAACTGTCCCACCACGGCCGATCCATGTTTCGAATGTTCGATTCAAATACGCCTGAACTAATCTAGAGGAATGTGGAGGCGCACCATCTCGTGCTGAAAAATTATGTTTCGTCTCAATTGTAAAGGAAGGTCCTCCAGCAAGGTGGGCAGCATGTTTTGGATAAAATTTAAATAAATTGGGTCAGTTAATCTTGCCGGAAAATCTAAGTAGGGACCGATGAGGACATTTCCAATAACTCCCGTCCTAACATTGATTGAAAAACGTCTTTGGGAATGTTGCTGACGACTTGCATGTGGGTTTTGATGGGGGTATTGGTGCAGATTATGGGTGTTAAATACTCCGTCTCGGGTGAAATTTGATTCATCTGACCACAAAATTCGATGAAAGAAGTGATGTTCCTCAGTGTCAGATTGTACAAGCCAGCAACAAAATTCCTTCCTACGATAATTGTCACCAGTATGCAATACTTGAATCTTTTGAACGTGGTAGGGATATAGTTTTTCCTTTTTCAAAATTTCACACACCTTGAACTGGGAGATCCTTCTTAAGCATTACATACTAAATGGGCATTAAATTAAATTAAAAAATTTCAATGGAATTATGATTTTGAGAGAAAAACAAAGTGAAAAAACTTTTTGTGGTTTTTACAGTTTTTCTCTTTTTGTCATCAACATCTTGGTCTCACAACCACTAAATAAGAAAATGACGAGTGCGTTGGAAGCGTTATTAAATCAGGTAGTTTTCCTCAAATTTGCTGCCTTCTGAGACTAAAATTAAAAACTCTGGATTACTTTATACACTTTCCGATTTACACAATTTTCCACTCTTTTTGTAGTTCTGGCTGAAATAAAACACAAAAAATTAGCCCAAACATTTTGCCACCGTCATCTTCTTATTGAAAAATTAACGGGAATTTCAACGGTGCTATTAGATTTTCAGAGAAATGTTTAGATTAAAAGATATCACGATTTTCCGACCCCAGGACGTGATATCTTTCAAAATCGATAAAAAGCGAAATTACTCTGAAATGGTTGAGATTCGGACCATGGACAATATGAACTTTTTTGTTCATTTTAGGGTGAAGAATCTACTGGAGAAGTTTGTAGCACGAGTAGCAATTCACCCTGTATTTAATATATTTGTTGTATTTAATGTAGTATTGTTATTAATAGTGGATGCTGTTAGTGTTGGGTGGTAATTGCTGATTATCCTGTTAACTATGTTTAGGATAGAGATTGTTTTGGAGGATCTGTTTGTATATCTTTATGTTCTTGTGGTGAAATGATCCATGGCCTAGGGTAATCATTCTGTGAAGTAGCCCTTTGGCCGTGTTTATTATTATATGAAGAGAATGATGAGATGTAAAGGCGAGGTAGCGATCTGTATTTCTTGGGTTTTGATACCAATCTTTGATTAATGTGCCATCAGGTTGTTTGATTACGAGTGTATCTACAAATGGTATTTTATTGTTGTTTTCTATTTCATGTGTAAATTGTAAGCGTGGGTGAAAGCTATTAAATGTATCTAATGTGGTTTGAATTTGATCGGTGGGAACAGCTGTCAATATATCATCTACGTATTTAGTGAGGCAGGGTAATGTGAAAGGAAGTTGTGGTATGACTGTATTGATGTGTTGTGTCATGATGATGTCTGCCAGTATTGGGCCCAGGTGATTGTTGTGTGTAAAATATCCGTTAACACAGCAGTGTCGGATCATTGTTACGAACGTGTTCTTTGATAGAGTTGTGTGTGGTGTTATGTTTGGCCATTTATCGTCAATAATATTCAGTGTTGTGTCAATTGGAATGTTGGTAAACAATGATGAAACATCTAGGGATATGAAAGAATAGTGTGAGGGAATGTGGATATTGTTGATTTTGTTAATGAAGTGAAATGAATCATGTACATTATATGCGTTATCTGATATGTTGTTGAGTATGTTGGTTAGGTATTTTGCCATTTTGTATGTGGGTGAGTTAACAAATGAAATTTATGTTTTAACTGTTTATGTCACAAGCTATACGAATTAGGTATTTTATGTTGAATAGGTGAAACATGTACTGAATTTGTAAAACTTTTGTAATTTAACTTTATTACCAAGCATATTCGTTTGCATTTTTTGTTTGTTTGATTTTTTTTTTTGATGGTGGTTGTATAAATTATAAGTTCTTAAAAATGTTCTTATCCTGATAATATATTATTGCATTTGAACTTTCATTCATATATGTGAACGCATATTCAGAATATAGGGCTCCCTGCATGTGTAGAAACATAATCTTAAGCATGCATGTAATAAATAAAAAACCCTAATTTATTATTGATTACATATAGTCGATTTTCTATTCTTCCGAAATTGAAACACGGTTCAAAAAATTTGAAGTAGTACTGGAAACAGTACTTCAATCTCAAACGTGATTCTTAGGTGGTTGGTGTCGATTAAGGACGAGGATCCCGGCTATCATTGGCTGGTGGTCGTTAATTCGTGAGAAACCGAGACTGTTTATCCCATCTAAAACATTTATGGGGAATAAATTCCGTATCTTTCGAAACAAAAACTACTTCACAATCCGAAATGAGCCCCCATCCAAATTCTGGAGACAAAAACATTTTTTCAAATTCTGTTTGCACCTAACTGAAATACTACAATTCAAGAATACAGAAGAAAATATCTGCCAAACTTCCATTAGATCTTTTCATTCACCCATTCATTCATAAACAAAACTAGTTTTAAAGGAAAGGCTTTGGTTTTTTGTGTTGGAATGGGTTCACCTTTACTATGGTATACTCAAAAATTATAAAAAATTACTATTTCGGACAGTAAATGACAATCTATTGATGTCTGTTGAAACAAAGATTATTATAGTTTTATGATTAAATTTAATAAGAACTATATCTAAGTATCTAAGAATCTAAGTCTATAAATCTAAATATCTAAGTGAAAACAGTATAAGGCTTAGTTTAAATTAATTTTGCCAGATGATCTAAATTGATTTTCTTTCTGTTTCTTTATATAATTTGTCGTGATTCAAGGTTATGCTTGGACGGACGTTTTGGAGTTAGTTAGAAAATGATCTATTACAACAAAACATTAGTAAAGAGACAACATCATTAGTTTAAACAGATTTTCTCTGCTTGGTATGGAAGGATTATGTCTTCTTAAGAGATAATTATCCAGGTTATTACAGAAAAGTATGAATTCCTCGAGCACTCTTGTACGTGCGTATAATCACGTATGCATGTACACAACTTTTAACTTCAAAATAAAGATTCATGTGGCTTTGGATATATGCAACCTCAAATCTGCACCAATATACATACACCAGCGGCCAACATCGAAAATAAATAGCAAATCATAGTAATTGGAGCATTGAAGGATGGGGTTTATCTCCAAAATGTTTTGTGGTTCGGCAGTGAAATAACAGTATTTTTCGGGACTAAAAAAATGGTAAAGCACAAAAAATATAATAAACAATAACAACAATATGAGCATTAGAAAGGACTGTAAAGGTTGAATTCCCCCCACCAATCACACACTCGTCATATTCAGCAATTAGTTTTCTTCCACAATCAATACTTTCGATAACGTTCTGAATTAATTTGTGTTTAGGGCTTTGGTTTAATCAAGAACTGTGCTGAAGCAATTGCAGTTTTTCTTTCTTTCTTTCAGTTTACAACAATTACATGCAGACCGCGAGAATTAACTCACCTCCTGGGGCAGAACCGAGGTTGGCCTGCAAGTGCTGTCAACACTTAGTTCAATTCACACCCAATGCATGCAGTTCCTATATCCAAGCCTGTTCATTCTCTTTCATTATTAAATACATTCTATCCTTTTTACTTGCCATTCACACATTTCGAGCGGTGGAATACTCGATATTCCCATCACCATCCACACATTTTAAAGACGATTTGACAGAGTAGTTTATCTAATGTAAAGTTCTGTTTATTGTCTGATGTCTGGTGATGGTAGGGGAGGATGCAAGGAAGCGGGATTTGTGTTCACAGTCAGGCAGCCTTCCGGCTTTTATTTACCTACCGCCCAGCTCTCAGGTCCGAATGCAATAGACTCAATCCTTCTTCTTAGCAGTATCAGTTCATTTTCTGTCGCTACTACAATTTCATTCCCTAGGTTTTTCTGATGTTAGGTTAAATCTCTATTTTGCCGTTGCTTCGCATTCGAAGATGATATGTTGGTGTTTCTTCCTGTTCAATGCATAATCTGCAGATGGGATTATCGTTATATATGCCCATGTAGTGCATATCTTTTCTAAGATGACAGTGACCGGTTAATAGCCCCATCACTCCTCTTATCTAGCCCTCTCTTTATTAGAGGTTATTCACTTCTCATTTTGCTTTATTTAGGTTCTTTTGCGATGGAGGATTCTATATTTGTTTTTGTTAACTCAAAAATAGGTTCAGGGTGTAAATGGTCTTGCACATCATCGTCAGGCGAGTGTCCTTTCGTTACTCAACATTCCTTTGTGACATGGCAATCAAGGCATCAGGTTGTTGGGTGTCCCCAGGTTTTGATTTTTGAGTGCTCTCACTGACAAGGTTTGGGACAAGTTTTTTTACACTCTAATGCTTTCCTTTGCAGGCTGCTTAGCTATCCGATCCTGTGAGGATTTGTACCAGTGTAATCTCTTTTACTTTTTTCTGACATAAAAATTGGCATAAAAGAAGGTTCCACTTCAATCTAAGGGTTCGTTTAATAGAGTGAGCTTTTTGGCTTGAATTTTTCTCACGTTTCGAGACATTTCCTCTTGTAATTACGAAGAGGCATTCGGTGCCCTGATATAACAACGTATAATTGTCCATCTCTTCCCCTTGTTCGACCATTGTAATCCACAACAGACAGGTTTCGTATGACATTTCGTGATTCTCCACCGAACGGAAAACGGATTATTCACATGCTTTCTCCCCGCGTAATGTTACGTGAAGGCATAAGGGAATATCGACTTTCGTCCGGAGAAGGAAAGCCGTTTTCTAATGACAGCCACCCTACGGTCGTTTTACGGCGACCAATTCCCCCCACTTAAGATTATTTTCAACACAGTAATCAGTTTAGACTTACGTAGCTTGAACTTTGCATAGAATTGTATACATGTATTATATTAGGAGGTCATATTAAGCAAACAATATAAAACATGCGATTTTAACTTGTACATCTGTTGTAACAATATTTTCAAAAATGAGGAGCTTATCTCAAAGGATAAGCTAATCCCAACCGCAGGCTCAGGCAGTGCGAGCTACTGAGCGAGCCACCAAGGACGAGGAAGGACTCTCTTTCAATTTATTTGAAGGCACCTGCTCTTTTTTATGTAAATGGCAAGGAGTTAGTTGTGTAGGTCATATACCACATATTTTTTTGAAGATTTTGATATAATTTATTTGGATCATGTCCCGATTTTTGTCTTTTCCGATTAATTTGTTTGAATTTGTGGGATTTTTTCATTTTTATTTTACACTCGTAAGGAAACAAGCTTGCTTCGTGTTGAAGGGGATTCATGCAAAGATCGTAATACTGTTTAATGTTTCTGTAATAGTAAAATACTAATAGCTTTTTTTTTGTTTCAGGTAAGTTGATGGTTATTTCCTCTTGGCAAACAGTTTTGGTAATATTTCATTATCATGAAATTGTATAAATTGCATTATCTATCTACAGAATCAAACACTATTTTCAATTTTTACAACAGTATTATTTTTAAAGTACAAGTAAAATTGTTGATCTGTACAAATTTTAACACAAACTAAAACAAAATCTGGCACTGAAATAAGACAAAATTTGGCCCAAGGGCCCGAAGAATCAGTCTACGTACTATGTCTCGCTGCTCAACCTGTCTCTAAGGCAATGCTGCTTTAATATCTTTGGGGGATTATTGGGGATAATTCGAAATGCTAGATTTAAAACTAATTGGGTTATAATGAAAGGTACTTGTTGAGTTTTACGTATGGAGATTCCATGACATGTTTCACAAAAGGAATTTCAAGGTCATTATGGATTGTGTAGTTAAATACCTAGAAAGGATGCTGTACTATTTTTCGTAGGACTTTGGATGGGAAATCTGGATGCTTTGATGGGTGGAATATTTGGTTGAATCCCTCATTTCAATGCTGTTTGTCCAAATGAGTTTAATTAACGTCTCGTATGTCTGTCGCTTTGTTGAGAAGCGTCAGTTTTGATCGTTTGCCTAGAAGTCGTGAGGTAACGTCTTGTATGGGGATTCCAAGTCAACGTTTTGTTGATATACAGCCCAAAGAAGCGAAGGTGGTTCAATGTAGAAAGGATCATAATTGAATAGCAGTAAAAGCACCTCCGATGAGTTATGTCTAAAAATGGATAAAGTCGTTTCGGGTTTAAGAGAATGGTCGTCCTCTTTACATAAAGAAAACAGAAGCTCTCAGTTTCAGTAATTTTCTGGTATCTTGGTATATAGCTATCTTGCTATAACCCATTGGACTATCCTGACAGTGTTGGGTGTTGTCCTTCATAGAAAGCTAACCTCCCATGTTTGCATATTTTCCAACTGGAACCTAAACATGGCCTACTTGGTTTTGCTATAACAACAGCAGTCGTCGAGTACGAGTTATCAGTGGTTTATACGAGTTATTTTATCCATCCTCAAGTACGGACTGATTTTTTGGGGCTGATGCTCACACTTAAATAGGTTTTTTTTCTTGTGAAAACAAATCATTCGAGTTATGTTCTGAGCTGGCTCTCTCGACTCATGTAGAGAGATTAAAAAAATAAGAATCCTGACATTGACCAAATTACTACTCCCAATTAATTATTCTTTTTATGTAAAGTTTTTATGTAATTTCGAACCCACGACCTTTGGCTCAATACGCCGCTCCTCTGACCATTTGTGCTATCGACTTCGACCACTCTGACACCACTCCCCATCTCAACGCACAATTGTATTAAGCATTCAACTGTTGGATTGAGGTGGTGATGTATTTTACCTTCCACATAAGTCGTCTGAGGAACAAAAAAAAATTATTTATGAAATCCGATTAATTAATATTTCTTGTTTGTTCGTCATTATTCTGTTCATATGGAATTGCCGAATGTGCCGTTTATGAGCCCGTGACTCACAGTCTTCAACACGAGAGACGCGACGAGTGCATTTGCGTGCAGACAATTTCAAATTGGGTTAGACAAACTGCGTCTTGCTCCGTTTGCTATGATATTGGTCGATGGGGAACCATTATTATATTCCCTTTTATTGAGAATCCCCGCTGAAAGTTGACGTTGAAAATATTTTAGACATACCTTTGTATGCTTTAACAAAACCTATTGTATATTATTAGAATCTAATTTTAGAGAAACTATTTACAGGATTTGGTAAAATTTTGGCGTTTCGAAAAATTAAAGAACAAGGTTTTCAACTTATTGAAATAGAAATTTGTTGTTGTAAACAGAAAGTTAAATTCGAATCTTATCGTTCCAGATAGAGGATGAACTTTGATGTTTGTCCTTTGAGTCCTATTCCCACTGTTTGGGTCAATTGTTAAATGAGCAACATTAACATAACTATTTATTCCCACGTTAATTGGTTAGAAAATATATTGTCCTTTTTTACTCTCACGGAAATCCAAAACGTAATATCTCTTCCACTTTTGGACTCTCTCTCTCTCTCTCTCTCTCTCTCTCTCTCTCTCTCCCTCTCTCCCTCTCTTCCTCTCTCCCTCTCTCCCTCCCTCCCTCCCTCCCTCCCTCTCTCTCTCTCCCTATCCCTCTGACTATGATGACCAAATAATTAGTTACTATTTGTATGGTTAAACCTTTAGGTATTCACAATAAATAATGGTGTGAGAACAGTTAATATTCATATGGTCACAGCGTTCTTGGCAAATCAAAGAAATAAGAAAATTGGACATATCGTTTACCACGATTGTAAAAGTAAATTAGTTTAGAAAATTCTCACGCTTTCTCATCTTATGGCCAGCGATAAACGCCCCTCAAAACTACGGGAAAAAGATCATTCTACGTGCGGACGATAGAATAGACGAGGGATAATTAGTTATGATGGAACGAATTTTTCCATCCTAAGAAAATAATTTTTAATTTTTTTTTTTTTTGGGGGGGGGGCAGACTTTTGTCAAAGGTCGCATTATAATCAAGTAAGACAAGGGTTTAAGCATCCTAGCTTTTTTCTTTCTTTTTTTTCACTTTTTGCCCCTGTGTCGTCAACTTTCTGAGAGGATCATCACGTACTTCAATCTCGCGCGATGCCTCCAATTCCGTCGTGATTAACTGTTGAGATAGTTGCTTTTTATTATTCCTAAATCAAGGAGAAGGATCGTAAATAATTATTCTCCACTTCTAGGAAGAATTTGTATGAAGAATGCTGTTCTGTGTCAGTTTGCTAATGTTTGGCAGAAAATAAGTATTCATAAGACGTCTAAATGGAAAAACGGTTTCTTCACTGTTTGATTTCCGTTGGATGAAATAGCACTCCATAGACGATTTCTCTTAACAACATTTTCACAAGAACATAAGGGGTTTGAAAGCTTGGAGCCTTTTACAAACGTTTCTTTTTATGTGTAATTGTTTATTACTCTTGCTTTGAAACGACTACACCATTATTCGGAATTGGCTCAGTCCTATACCCCGGTTCACTTTTCACCCAGTGTAATCTACAAATTCCGTTTTACATTATTGGCCGAAGCGGCTTTTTATCTCCGGACGGGAAGACAAAAAGTAGGACAAATGAAGAACATAAGACCTTGTTACTGGCGCTTCCTAGAAACTTTTTGAAACGACGCACGAGATGCGAAAGGTTGTTTTATTGGGCTAAATGATACAATAAAAAGACGTAGAGAATTGATCGCCTCATTAGGACGGTTTCTGTTTTAAATTCTTTGATGGTCACGTAGGGTAACTGAACTAGGCCGTTGATCCCATCTCGCACCGAGGCCGCAAATTAGGAAATTATTGTCCGCAATTCCCGCAACCAAATCCCATTCCTTTCTAGTTCACCGTTAGTTCGAGCACTTTATGGCAGGCAGGTAATACGAGGAATATCATGTTATTCCCTCGACGAAACCCAACCGTCAAATGGTACCGGGAGGTGTTTTGGCATCTTTTCGACAAGCAGAAGTCAGAGGGAAGAACTAACGCAACAAAATAATTTCCCGCTTTAATAATGAATTACATTTCCAAATAATTAATATTATTCTTCAATTAAGACAAAACAGAAGTAAATAGAATTGTTGAATTTCTACTTCTTGGAATTTCTTCGTACATTAATTTATGCTCGAACATGTAACATGTCGGATCATCATAAATCAATTACAAAGATTGTAAACGGTAAGAATTTCTATATATCACTGAATGCCTTAACAACTGCTAGTAGTTTGTGATAATTTTATTGGTCGCATATCAAAATATAATTTCGGATTTTCGGAGTAAAGAATGGTTGTTGGTGATGTACAATTTTGATTTAGGTGTTTACCTTTAACATTTTTAAGTTTAAGTTTTGTTTGAAATTTGTTCGATTACGTTGTTTTTAATTGCATCTCGGTAAATAATCAAGGTTTGATTTATTTTCGAGGCAGTATGTCGTGAGCGTTAGCCTAATGACACTGGAGGAGATGGGTTTGCCACGTTGGCCCCATCGAAAACATATTTCCTTTAAATCTCGCGCACTGATTTTACAGTTCATTCAACCCTCTTACTGAAATAGATAAACTGACGACTAAAGACATAAATAAGAACTACACAAGGTGTGTTGTTAATAGAAAGGTAAAATAATAAATTCAACATCGATAAGTTGCATGCGTTGAAAGATGAAAAGACCATACATTAACACATTATATTTGAACGAGTTCGATCATATTTTAAAAATTAGTTCGCATGGATAGAAAGAAAATATAGTGGGTACTTAAAGTGAAAGAGAGGACATTGTCGAGGGTTCACGTAGCTGAATCGGAACTTGAATTCTAATTTTATTCAGGACCAATGCATTTTGATTTTTGTTCCTGGAATCCTTTTTGAAATGCCTAAACGACGCTCGAGATGTCATCTGATTGCGATACGAATCTCCAATTGTTTATTTTTGCCACAGTCTTTGAGACTCGCGTGTAGATTAAGTGCAGGTCAGACTTGTTTAAATTAATCCTTCGCCCCCTTAAAAAGAGGTCTAATAAATTCTAACAGAGATAAGCGGGACATATTTCCTTAAGGAGAATTTAAATAATCAGAAATTTATTGAGAGTATGTATTAATAAAGGGATAATGTAATTGATTTATTTTACACTTTAAAGATCGAAAAAAAAACAACAACTCAGGCTATCGTCCGATCTCGGGCTTATCAACGATATTGGAAAATAGAATAAATGCGATGAAGGGAATATTTCTACTTTCAATAGCGATCATTGTGATTTTGAGTTGTTGAAACTTGACACTGGCTGATGGGTATGAACGAATCCACTATAAACGGTTTAAGCATTATCGGTGGATCTATTTCAGCTGGATGAAGCTTCTAGCTGCATAACGAATTCCAAATAAAACTATTAAAAACCGTTTCGACGAAACTGCGTGAAATTTTCTTCTGTCCCCCAATTTCTCCTGAGAACATTAAAATACCCCAAGGAAGGATGACACCCACATAAATGCAGCATGTTTTGGAACTAAGTAGGTGTAATTTGTAAATTTTGAGTTGTCTGTAAATATAATAATAAGACGATGAGTTTTTATCAACAGTACTTTTTTATGGCTTGTTTGGGGTTGATGCAGGATACGATTCATCCATCTACTGTGACCAAGACAGGTCTATTGGGGAACCCCGTTATAGCCATACTTTGGAAAGGTAGGAACGTTAATTGGTGCCTTTTCGTGGGTCTACTTGGGGTTGGTTTCTCGTGTTAAAGACGGTTTCTCTCAGCCTTGCCTATTAGTTTGATACGAAGGCAGTGGCCGGTGTAGAGGCCTAAACTTTTTCTCAAATCCTCCCTTCTTAGAAAGAGGGGTTCTTTCTAATTTTGTTTTGAAATGTTTATAGATCTCTTAGCTTGTCTCTTACCTGGAGTATTTGCTCAGTGTTTGAGTTTTTCTTTCTTAAACCGTTTTTCCATTTCTAACTATAACACACACTGAGTACTTAGTTGTGGTTCTGGTCCCATGGGTGAGAGAGTTGCCTCTTTTTTGGCTAACTGGTCAGCCTGTTCCTTTTCCTCTAGGCCTTCATGACATTGCAAGGTAATCTTGTTTTATTTTACTAGAGCTATTAGGGAGTTAAGGCACTTCCAGACAAGTTTGGAGTCTGAGAGGATGTATATGTGTATAAGAACCCGGCGAACAAACACTGGCATAATTTAGATGACTACGCAGCATTGTGCACAACGTTGTATTCTTGTATGGACTTCAGGTTGGAAAATCGTTGGGGTTAGTATAAGGGGCTTCGCATAATGTAATTCGGCCCTTTTACTCCTTCGCCTACTCCCTATTCCACCTTCGATCCATCTGTATACCATAATAAGGCCCCTTCAAGCTATCAACAATTCAGAGCAAATAAAAATTACAATAATAAGAATAATATTCAAAAAATAATCTATGAACGCAATCAAAGTGTAAAATTATGCAAAAGAACGTCTATGCTTTAAAATTATGGGCGCTATTTGATCAAATATTACCAATTTCAAGTTCAAACAAATCATTCCTATCTTAATATATTTCTGTCCATAATCAATATAGTCATTTTATTCATTACAATTTTACTGTATGATTAGTGCGATGGGAACATACCAAAAGAAAATTCCAGGGAGCCTGGTTCGTTGGTAATTGGTTCGTTCACCCGTGACTTTTCCTACCTCACGTAGGTCGCCAAAAGCAATGAGGAGTGGAATCACGACTTGCAATAATGCTCATTGTTGTAAAAAAAAAAGACAGAAAACAAAAAAGTGTTTATGCACACACACACACACACACACACACACACACACACACACACACACAC
>CM077109.1:375234-393441 GCA_039619505.1 Cimex hemipterus
CACACACACACACACACACACACACACACACACACACACACACACACACACGACGGAGACCTCTTAAAAGTAAAAGGGGTTCGTGATGCGGGAAAGTGAACGACAAAGTTAGGGCCGAAAGGCCTTTCGTCTGGGCGAGAAACCGACCAGAGGAATGGGAGTGCAATTTGGGTGCCTATAGTTTACCGAGGCTTGGAAAGTTTTTCCTCTTTTGTTAAGTGACACCTTTTTTTTTTTTTTTTTTAATACCGGGCCGACGAAACGAGCAACGGAAAGATGTGACAACTGTAAACGTGCTGCGGTCAAAGAAAGGTCCTTTCTACAGCCTTGACCCAAACCAAGGATAGTCATTGTCGAGTAATTGAGAAGCCTGAATATCACAAAGGCCAAAAAAAGTTTTTATAATAGACATAATAAACAATGGCCAAACTGAGGTATTACGGATGGACCTGACTATCACGCCTTATTAGTCCATAATTCGATCGGAAGATGAATCCGTTCAGAAATACTAATCATTTGTATCAAAGTAATGTTGACTTTTTTAACTGTCAATCAACTTTCTAATAAAATTGTTCAAAAATGGTTGATATTTGAAACAGTACATTAAACAACCTCTAACAAAAGTGTAAACAATACAATATATTAATAATAATAATAATACAATATGCGTTGTAATTCAGTAATATAAAATAACTACACAATAAACACAATGCGTCAGGGAAAATTCCGTCTTCTTATAAAATTGTTCAAAAATGTTGACATTTGAAACAGCACATTAAAAATGCCTTCAACAAAAATCTAAACATATATTAATAATAATACATTATTTGTTATAATATAGTCATATAAAACAACTACACCATAAACATAGTACGACAAGGAACATTCCGTTTGTTGGAGACTATAACAATTTTTTTAAAACTTTTTATTTGTTTTTTACAACTGCATTCTTCGATGCAACAGTTAAAACAGATAGCGTTTACATATAAACTTATTAAAAGTGGCGTGAATGCTTGAACAATTACCATCCAGTGATGGTAGCCGTTAGTAAATCAATGCGATGTGCGAGATGTATTCCAACCCATGTCAATTGTTAAGGTTGTCGCGGGGCCTCCGACATTTTAGTCTTCTGTTGGGATTATTAGGTAATGTGGTGGATGACAGGTTTTTGACGAAATGGTTCGGAGATGGGGTAGTTTGGAATGGAACGTTTGTAGCGGGATTGGGTTAACTCGGTAACAAAAGGGACATTTAGGTCGGTATGGATGGTGTGATGGAATACTAGAAAGGGGCTTGTACTATTGTTTTGAAGATTTTAGATTGAGGTTGAAACGCTTAGCAATACCGTAACGTTCAAGTCCGTGTGTATAAATGTTAATGAGAGTTTTGATCGTCTGACGAGTAGTCGTTTAAGCACGAAAAATCGTATATTACATTCTGTGCATTTAAGTCGTGTATGGAGGTTCCACGTCAGTCGTTTGTCCATGTAAAGTTCGAGGTATCGTACATGGTTCGCAATTGGGATGTGAACGTTGTTGAGGTATAGTGGTGGGAGTGTTTTCTTGTTTAGTGTAAATATTATATTTGTTGATTTGGTTTCGTTGAGAGATTCTCCACCGACGGAGCCAGCATTCTAGGGTGTTTAGGTGATTTTGAAGATTGAATTATAAGGAGAAAGGATACCGCACATCGGCAAAAGTGAAGGTGATAGTGTACCTGTACTGCCATGTTTTACAAGTGGGATCGGTTCAGAGTTTAGCCCAGTAATTAGTTCATCTGTAGCCATAGAACTGCGACCAAGGTCAAGGATACAAATAATTTAATGCAGTTTGCAAAGTAGAGTTACATAGAGAGCACTGGGCAGAAGGCCTTTCCATCCGGGGGTGTAATGTAGACAACATAACTCACAAGTCATTTTAACAACCCGTCGGAAATCTCCCAGATCCAGATGCTGGTTAGAATCAGACGTAATGGTAGTGGGAAACTATATGATCGAGATCCGTAAGCATAAGTCGAGTTGATGTCAGAGCAAGCCTCACTGACTTCTGCTGATGTCTGATGTGAATATGTGATATGGAATATTTAGAAACTATAGCATGCCGGTGGGAGAAGGAGAACGTGTTGTGTTTTCAACAACTTGAGCAATAATTTTTTAGGACATACTTAAAATGAACCTGTAGATACTTACCGTCAGTAGGCCTTTGGTTGTCTCTAAATACAACGCCTAGTTTGGAGTTTAGGAGGAAACACCAAAAAAATTAGTTAAAAAATGTCTCGAATTTCTCAACTACGTCATACTGATGATATCCCCAAACCTGTCACGCATAGAACAGCACAGGCCTAGAGACATAGTTAAGTAGTAGAGTTTGGCTTTCGGTAGAACGTAATTTAACAAGCCATCCCGAATTATGCTCAATTCTATCCTTGCTGTACACAACGCTATATTTTCGATAAAGTAAAATTCTAAGCTAATATTTAATTTTGAAATAATTAAACTCACTTTGTCTTCATTATAGAGTGCAATCCTTACTATATTGCTGGTCGTTTCTGTTAAACTTTAACATCGCAGTAATCGTGAATAATGAGGTTTATCGCTTATCGGGTATTTATCTAAAGATAACAACGTTTTACAATCGAGCCATCAATTATTAAGGATTTGAAAAGAAATTGATATGATGAATACTGACGCCAAAATACAAGCAATAGTTTTTTTACACTGTTAATTCTGTCTTTAAAAACCTTAATAAATCTATATTTAATAAACTTAAAAATTATGTATTAATAGTTATAGGCCTTTTTCTTTTAATTTCAGTTCACCATGTTGAATTTCTGTCTAGTATATCTATTGAAAAAGCTTTGTTTTCTACGGTTAATCTTATTATAAAGACAAAATTCATAATGGTAACTATGTTTTTGGAATCTTCCAACACATAAAGCCGTCTGTTGATCAGTTTGTCATTGGATTTACCCCGCGACGTGTTTTCACACCTCTAGACGCTGACCGTAGGGTTTATACCTCACCCTACTCCGTTATGCGGCTGGGTCAATAGTCCACTAGGGACTTCCTTAAACTCCAACGGGGTTTTTCTATAGCTAGGTTACTTCAGTTCCAAAGCATGCAACTATAACTAGCTAAATCTAAATAACTTCTATAACGGACAAAACATAAATACATTCGCACATATGTATGCTGCACTCATTCTGATTAGTCGGTGTAACAGCCGAAGTTCTTCCATCGACCTATAGTTTTTTATTCAATAAGTGGAAACATGTGGGCGATATTGTACCCATTTAAGATGTACAGTCATATTGGATAGAATCCAGATTAAAAGAGTTAGATCGGCCTGTATAACTTCATTACCTATTGTCTCGGGAGTACCACGAGTACCATTTTGGGTAAAGTTATACTGGATGGAACCTAGATTGGAAGAGTTGTATCGGTCTATAGCACTTTATTTCGTGTTGTCTCGGGAGTACCATGAGGTACAATTATTTTTCTGTGTTAATTACCTTTTGGTGGTAGGGAATAGACAATTTATTTGAATCTACCAAGTATGATTTGAAGCGAGTTAATTATAATTAAATTCAAATTTCCTACTTCTACACGATAATAAATGTAATGTTTTGCGTTCCTTATTTAATACAAAAATGAACATAAAAATTTTAATTTTTTTTCATATCTGCCAAGATGACAAATTTACTCGTTTACCTATTCCTTCAATAAAAAAATAGTATTTGACTCATTAATCCCACCTTATTTTCTTCTTTTCCTTTGTACATTTAGTAAATAATTTTTATTAATTTTGTACACCGTCATAGCCAAGAGCCTTGAAACACCCAATACTATCCATTGTAAAGTCTTTTAATCTTAAATACTTTACGTACTTTAGCAAGTAACTAATAGTTTACTTAGTTTTTACGAGTTGATCGTCTTTGTAATCCATCGTTCTAAATTACAGAAGACAATAAATTTCCAATCATTATTCTTCATATACATTACTTTCTTTGTGAAAGTTGGTCATTTTTCTAAGCTAATTTTGTAAGTAGTACTACTGCACTAATTTGCAATATTTCCAAATATCTGTAACAAGGAACATTCAAATTATCTGGATTATGACGTAAATGAAATGAGTTTCATCTAAGCGCGGAAGTTTCTGCTTTCTTTCTTTTTTGGTTTCATTTACAGGTTTTTTTGTTGTTGAAAGGTTTAACCTGTACATTGTGAATTTTTGCTTTTCTCTTGTTCCGACCTCAAGTTGCAGATGTACAGTCAAACCGCACGTTTATAACCATTAGTAGACACGCCTTGCTTATTTTCAGGCCGTTTAAAAAGTACGCCACATCAGCTGCCAACTTTCTAGAAGTTTATTTTGGCGGAGAAGAAATTTTGACATTCGACTCTGGCGAGGGGGAATTTCGCGATTTCCATTTTCTCGTGCTTTACTTTCAGTTTTTCGGTCGATTACAGGTAGAAGATAGAAGTCATGGCTTAGAGGCGATTCGACGCTTAAGTGTCAAACTACGAGTATAATAAATCGCATTATCGAGACACTACATGTTGACTCGATCGCTCCTTGAAAGCCATTAGGCCTATCAAATATGGAAACAGATTTCTAGAGTGGCAGTTCTCGAACATTCTCGCTTTTATTTTCTTTCTTCCCCCAAGTGCGTAGACCTCGAGGAGGTCCTGTGAGAACCTTGCAACCTTTGCTCAACCCGACCATAATATACTTGGACTGACGTTTTATATTCTCTAATGATACGAGCTCCAAACGGTACTGACTTCCAGAGTCTGTTATTTGTTAAATTGTTCTAGGAAGTGTATGAAATGCGATGGGGCACAGCGAATAGATAAAAAGTTTGTTTTAATTTTCTCAATGATATAGCCGCATATTTTCTTAATTTATGTTTAACACGTCTATACTTAATACGTCTATCCTTTCCATTCTAAGTACTCACTATTAAATAATAATAATAAAAATCCTGATCTTTACATGTATTTGGAAAGCAGGGATAACGAAAGATGAGTCGGTAAATATGTTTTTTCTTTCCAAAGGTAGATTGGGGATGAAGCCAGATTCTTTGTAAAGAAAAAGCATATTTAAATTGAGAAGGCTGATCAACCACCAAAGAAAATATGAGTCGGTAATTTGCTCAGATTTTCGATAACTTGATGTACGGAAAAATTTCTTAGTGAGATTTAACTTAATGTATAGGAAAAACCTAGGGAATGAAATTGTAGCAGCGACAGTCAATGATCTGATACTTTTAGGAAGAAGGATTGAGTCTATTGCACTGCACTAGGGAACTAGGAAGGTAGAAGGATGGTACAATAACAATAAGCCAGGGCTGATGGGCCTGGGGAAGCCAAACCCCGCTTTCTAGTATCCTTCAAGCAACAGCAGATGTCATATATACCCTCAGGGTGTTTTTGAAAAAAAAAAATCCCATTTGTATGTTGGGTTCGAATGCTGCAGGGCCCCTGGATTCGAACCCGGGACCTTAACCTTACAGTGATGAGATCTGTGTCAAGGACGAAACCTTGCGGCCACCGACGCCCCAAACTACACACTATTAAATGATAATAATAATTAAAACACCTGTTCGTTATATTTCGAAAACAGCGAAAACGAGGTACAATAAGCCGGAAGGCTGAAGTGCTTGGGGAAATCAAACCCCGCTTCGTAGGATCCTCCCTATCATCAGCAATATCTATCCTCTCCATTTTAAGTAAATATTATTAAATGATGATTATAAAAAACCCTTGCCTTTATATTTGGAAAACAACGAGAACCGAAAGATTAGTCCGTAATTTGGTCGGATTTGATTCTGAATTCCTGAATAACTTCTTAGTGAGGAATGTTTTTCGTCAATTTTGTTGTCCACATATGGAGGCGTAATTGTCCCAACAGAAACCGGGCGAAAAAAAAGCTTTCCAACCAACAGAGATCAATGTTTAACCATCTCCGCAAATTAAAATTTTCTAAATGATTTAAGCATCTCAAAAGTCGTGACAGAAAAAAATCCCCATTTTGATATCCGCTCTACCGGAACCAACGGAGCGATATGAGATCGAAAAACCCCGAGTATCACCGGGTGAACCTTTCTCTTTTATGGGTCGCTACATATTCGACGGGTGCAGATCGCATTTTATAAAAATAATTGCATCTTTTCACTGGCCGGGGGAAATAACTTACAGAAAATTGATCTCTGGGACTTTTACCATGACGTTAACGTCACACTCCAATACCACAGCTCTTTCCGAGTGGAATTGCTCTTTTTAATAGGTTCGAGGTTATTTAAGGTTTCTATTTTAAACTAGTGAAAATCATTTCTTTATCAAAAAATACCTAAACCTAACCTTAACATTTTCTAAATGATTTAAGCCTCTCCCACAAAACCGGTGCAATAACACTGAAAAAAAAAAAAAAAAAATACAGCAAATGAAGCTTAATTTGAAGCAAAATTATTAATTTGAACGTATGACCTATGGAGAAATCGGAATTCATTTAAATTAAAAATGAACGTAGCTTACAATATAATAAATAGATTGTTCAAATTGAGCTCCTCTCAGTCTCATTCTGCGTCTAAGAAAATAAATAAATAGTCTAGTCAAGACCGATTATCCAAAGCCTATAATCAAGAAGCTCGTTAATGATGGAACCGTAGCTTTTAACCATCTACTTGATAATAATATTGAATGCAATATGTTAAATGCACATAAAACTATTAATATATTATTTTTATGGAATTTTTCATATTAATTGTTAAAATTGTTGAATAATAGAACATTAGATAGCAACTTTAAGTTTGCATTTAAGTATAATGTGTGCTTTTTAGTGACTGTTGTTTCATAAATTGTTGAAATGAGCGATCAAAAATGGGGTAGTTAAGAAAAACACCTTTTTCATTTTTTTGCCCGTCGTTACGACCTTTACTCGGATATCTTCAGGTCCTGGGTAAATTACTAAATTGGAAGAAATACAATTTAAGATGTAAATATAAATTTTGAACCAAATATTGTATATTCACATAGTGTGGTGCGATTCTTGTAGTACCAACCAATATGACATTATATGATTGGCTATGAAGAGATGTGGTCTGGTGGGAGGTATGTTTAAAAAAACCTTTTCTTTATTGTGCCAACATCTACACAGAAAACAAACACTTCGATCCTTGAAGATTATCTCAATAAAGATCGAAACGTTGGCACGATAAAGAAAATGTTTTTCTAAAACCTACGTCACACCAGACCACTCTCACCATCTCCAGATAATTATAAGTTTAATTTTATCCAGATGAAAACTAGTTAAACCTTGGGAGAAGACTTATTAAAGAAATGCTTCGCATTAATGCAAATAATAAAGCTTGTAATTTGAGGTCATATATTTCAAAATTTTATATATAGTTATAGTGTTCAATGATCGAGTCATTGTTGTTTGATACATTGTTGTAAGTTTGTTGTTCGGTGGATTTTCTTGTTTCTCGTGTAATTTACTTTATTTTATTTACTGCGTTGCAAGCTGTTCACTTGCTGTAATATTTTTAAATGTTGTTGTTAGTTGCGAAGTCGTGTCCGACCCATCGCGACCCCATGTACAATGCTCCTCCAGCCCTTCCTGTCCTCCACCATCTTCTACCATCTTCCGGAGTCCGTTTAAGCTTACATTTTAAATGTTATTGTATCTGTTTTGTTGAAATAGTCCTGATGAAGGCGTCATAGGCGGCCGGAAGCGTGAAAGAGGATGCAGTGCTTTCTTTTTCCTCGTGGCCTCTTCCCAGATTAAAACAAACACTAATTAATTATTGAAGGCAGATCATCTATATCTAGTAAATTGTAAATTTTTCAATTTTATGGGATGAATAGTTTCTTAAAACCAGTTTTAAGGATTGAAGAAATATGATGTAAATATTTTTTATATCAATCAGGTTGTTAATTAATCCAAACCTTTTTTGTTAATTAGTATTAAAGTATAATATAGAGGTTTATCTGATGAAGGAAGGAGGAACAAATCTGTCCTCACCGCAAGATAGGAAAACTCCGAATCCTGAGTTGTTTTAAAGCCGAAGGAGTAACGCACGGTCGGTCATGTGTGGCTAATAGGGCGAGCGAGCCCGACAGTGGCCACCATGGTTGTGTTATTTCTGACGGTAATATAAAAATAAAAACTCGAATTGATTGAATGTCTGTTTATCGTGTAGAGTGAAAAGGGCCTCCGTCGGTTTACCGACGAAAAAAGGTCATAGTTCAAGTTAGGTGAAAGCATAGCTCGGACCTTTTCGGAAGCTTTCTGCAACGAAGAGCAGATGGAAACCGTCGTGCTGACACGTTAATCCAAAGGTGGCGCAGATCGGGTGTTTCACCGACGTCTGCTGCTTTCCTTAACAATTGTACAACTGTGAATTTCCTTGCGGTTTCATTTCATGCTTTCTACCGAGGAAAGCCCACGATCCGGGAGGGAAGTCGGTCTTTTAATTAAAACTCTCAAAACCTTCCATGGGTGATTTATCCAGTTTGGCGGTTTATCTAAGTGCTTTTATCTGCTGATGAAATTTAAAAACATCTTTTAATGATCCAAACCGGTGATCAGTCGATCGTTTACGAAGGTTTTGCTAAAGAAGTTGAAAAGAAGTGGTTCATCATCTGTTTTAAGATGTTGATTTATAACTGGATCAATTGTGCTTAAATTTTTTTGTTATGATCAAATTTAAACCCTTTTACAGTTAATAATTAATTTACTATCTTAAACCAATTGAAGAAGAATTTCTGTTGTTATGCTTGTTGGTTGTAGTAGCAAGCTATAGAATAACAACGCCAAATTAAATAATTGATCTCTTTTTTGAAGATCAACAGTTATTAAATGAATAACAGTTATTAACGCTGTATAATTAAGACTTTAATAATCGAAGAAACTTATCGTTGAAGGTAGCGAAATGTCAAAACGCGTCTGACGTCAAGGTAGACCAGAAGGAACGGAAACTACCAAATTACAATGTGAAATAATAAGTAAGTCTTGCATTTTAGGAATTCTGGAATCCTTCAGTAAATGATCACTTTCTACTTCTTCAAAACAAGGGACAAGGGATATGACATCATCGACGCTTATGAAAATTTTGAAAATGAAAATGAAGAAGATAAAAAGAAACTGCTGCTGTGTGTTTTATGTTACTGTGAAAACTCAACGGGCAAAGAAAAGCTCAATTCAGCAAATCTACTCTCTAACAACAATCAGATCTGTGGAGACCAATAAAAAAAATGTTGAATCGTGAACACATGGCAAAGACCCCTTTTCCCTTCCGAAAACTTAGCAAACCACCGTTGAAATGGACACTCCCTTCCCCTAAACGAATTACCGATGTTTCTTGCAGCCCCACCTGTCCAATGGCCGAGTTTAGACTCGAAAAGAAGGAATATTACACGAAAATCGAATTATATTAAATGGTATACTAAAAATTGTGTAATGGATTGGGGAGTTCATCATTACAAACAAAAGTGGAGGATTAATTATATGTAAACAATTGGAAGTAAAATATAGAAAACCGTTATATCCTCTTGTATTTCTGAAAATATAAAATCGGACACATGTGAAACAGCCCAATAGATAGCAGAACTGAAAAAAGAGCTAGCCAATCAGCAAGGTTTTCGTAGGTGGGTCAGGTTACTCCAAATCCTTGATAGAGGGTATACCAGGAGGTCTTAGACTAACACTAGATTTCTATGAGCAGAAGAGATATTTTTTGTATTTATTTTGGCTTTATAAATGAAGTGTCAGTGACGTGTTATACGTTACGAGCTAACTTCTTTTAAGGGGACATCACTTAATCACGAAAACTTCGCTAAATATTCCATGTTTCCGTTCGTGACGAATACCAAAATAACAATTTGTCCGTAAACGGCGGGAAGAGTAGTAGGCCAAGCCGATCTGTGTTATTCAAATCGGGGCTTTTTCTCATGTTAAAACGAGTTGAAACAAAAACAAGTGTTCAGTTTAAGAATATATATACCGTGCCGGGTAAACAACGGACAAATGAGTCGTCACACGTCCCAGGCGAATGTTTAGGAGGCCTTTGTTTGCTTTTGGATCGGTCACGGTGCTCAACGGAGCCCTTATTTTTAGCCTTTTGTTGTACACGTGTTAAACACTGACTGAAAAGACCAGGAAGATTGTAAATTAAGCATTGATGAGGAAGTTCTTAACCCACAATACTTTTAAAAAGAGTTTAATAAAATTAAGTCTTTTTATACCATAATTTATTGTATAGTACCATAGTAATATCAACTAATGTAGTAAATAAACCAAATCTTTATTTAAATTTAAGAAGGAGGTCGATTAAATAAATCGTCCACAAAACTAAGTCAAGGGCTTTTGTTGTGTACTAAGTTACATTCTAGCACACAATTCAACACCAATCACTACAAAAACATTTAAAAATTTACTCACTACTTTAATGCACGTGCTAAAACAGAGAAACGATCAATAAGTGTTTAATATTTATAGTGTCACTTGTGACTGTCTCTTAGTATCGATCTGGAAAAAGGAGGTCGCATCTAGACTAACAACAATAAAGAAATATTCAATAATTAAATAAATAAATGATATATAATCGATAAATAAATAATGAAACAAAATAATATAATTGTATTACAATGTATACAGAATAAATGTAAAAGGAAAATGGGAAAATCTGAACACAGCTTTCTCCCAAATTACGGCAGATAAAGACTGACATTGGTCTGTGATCTATGGAGTTCGGGTCGAGAAGGGATACTTACTAGGCTTACACATAAGCATTTGCTGCCCGAAAAAGGGTCCACGCCGATGCTCATTATGTACCGAAACATTAAGCACTGATCATAATTTACAATGCAGAAAACTACAAGCCTGCAGTAAGAACTACGTAGTCCTTGTTGATCTTTGTACGGTAGTGGGCATGGATCAATGTTTAAACACCTCATGGATATAAAGAGTTTTTAAATTTGTATAGAATGTGTTTATGTGTTGGTGTGAATGATTATTCCGATATCGTGGGATGCGGTCTGGTGTGATGCAGGTTTCAGAAAAACATTTTCTTTCTGAGGACGATCTCATTAAAAATCGAAACGTTGGCACGAAAACTAAAATGTATGTGTCCACCTTACATCACACCAGACCTCATCTCACGATCTCTGAATAATCATCGATTAACGGTCAATAATCACCACACACATGTTGGTGTGAATGTCAATTATTAGCGTAAAAGAGAGGATTATCCCCCCACCTGAGGAATATCGAGTTCTTTGGGGTAAGAGCATGTTGTCTGCAGAGTGAAAGTAATTTATTAGCACGAATGGAGGGTTTAAGCCTTTAAGCAAATAAATAAAAAATACTATGCAATACATCAAATCAGGAATACCTCTGAAGTTCAATGAGCGTTGAGGAACCTCAGAGGAAGCGTAACCATTCTGTTCTGAAGAACAGTTATGTTTATCGGATAAAAGAAGATACATTTAATTTTTTTTTTGTCACCGGTATCTAATGGTGACGATTGGTCAGTTGACCGTCGGCCATTGTTTGTCCCAGGTAGAACAAAGTGGAACAATTTTTCCAATTTATCTGATCGACGTGGTTAGAGATTAGAGACGTTTCCTGCTATTATGCAGTGTATTCCGGACGGCGAAAAGGGTTGCACAATGCTCTTTGCCCACTCCCCAGAGCACAATTATAACGTTAATCATAAAATGGACGACATAGGTAATTGCCTTCCGCGGTAATTAACATTGATTGTCAAACGCCGTTGTGATTGTTATCGAAATTTATTTACTTCAAAAGAAGCATCGTACAACAATGGGCAGGGGTTGAGCTTTTCTTCTGTTATTACTATTTCTTTCCTTTCTTTCAGCTCTTCTAAGATAGTATCTTGCGATGTTTTGAGCCATAATTTTCCCGTTCCGGCCATTTTTATAATCTAGTCAGTGAATTTCTTAAAAAATCCGGTCATCCCAGATTGATCAAAACGCTCTTACGGAAAAGGTCAAACTGTGGAGTATAATTTGGTAGTTACGGATCATTATGGTCTACCTACCCACGCCCTGTCTTCTGATAATCCTATATTTCTACAACAGTGATTGTAATACAAATGTTTAAACCGTCTATTTCTCACTTGCAATAAGAAATGTAAATTGGTGTTATTCTAAGTCATACTAACCGGATTATAATTTTGAACTTAACCGTTATGAGTTTCTTTCATAAATATTATAATGTGTTAATTACGACAAAAGATCAGTGAAGAGGAGAAAAGACCAACGTCAGAAAGCTGGTTCGGGAGCGCGGGGGGGACGGAAAACCCAAAAAACCTCCGATTAGTGTGCGTTTCTTCGTGGCCTATTGTTTCATAATTGCTCCTCCTGAGGAGCGGTCAAGAATGAGGTAGTTTAGAAAAGCACCTTTTCATTTTTTTGCTGTTTCGACCTTTTTTGGATCATCTTCATGTCTCAAGATGTTGTGCTAAAATATTATTTTGTGTGAAAGTGTTGTAATGTTGGTGTTTGGTTGTGTTAGTGCGGTTTTGTTAAGTTATTTTTTATGCGAGTAGCAATTACCTTTCTTCGTCAACATTTTAATAAGAAAATCCATTGATTTGTAACAGCTGCTTGTTTCTTCTGGTTGAACCTATTGAATCATTGTCAAAATAATGATCGAGTTTTTGTGCCACGTCTGTCTGGAGGCAGAGAAAACCAGGTGATGACGAAAACCGTTTGCCGGCACATTGTTTCACATTCTGCCATTTTTTCAGCATCGTTCGCCTTAACTTATTTAGTCTAATGGAGAGATGGCATCATGATTTCAGGTGCCTTGGGTGTGGTTTAAAATCCTATTTACATTTCATTGTAGACTTCTAGGTCAATACTTATTCTTTATATCTTCGTTCTTATCAAATGGCTTTGCGGAAATAAAAACGTCGTTTTGATTAACTGTAGCTAGTTAATGTAAATTCTGTTTTTTCTGTTACAAAATACAACAAAACAGAACCGCAATACCAATTTGCTGAAGTTAGTTGGCAATTTGTCGGTAAGTCCTTGTTAGTCTTTCAACCTATATCGACTGCTGATAATTGCCCAACAAAATTACTACCATAGATGAAGACGCATAGTACAGTCGAAACCTTAAGATTTTAACTCTTAGATGATGCCTTGTCCTTAACCATACGTAAATTGACTGTTGCTGCTACCCTTTCATTCCCGAGGTTTTTTCTGTATGTTAGGTTAAATCGAAGATGATGAGGGTGGCTGTTTACTCCATCTCATTGAATAATCTGCAGATGAGATCATCGTTGTATATGCCCATGTTGTATAGATGTTTTTCAAATGCCAAGGACCAACTAATATTTGCTTTACGACTATCTCTTTTCTGAATCTAGCCCTCTCCAAATGCAGCCGCGACTTAGTGAGAGTTTAATGTGTATAGCGCTGCTAGAGCTTTTGTTTTATTTGGATTCTGTATTTGTTTTTGTTATTCTAAGTATTGGTTCGGGGCATATGTATGGTCTTGCAGATCCTCCTCTTTCGTTGCACAAAATTTTTTGTGCCCTGGCAATCATGATATCAGGTTTTTGTGTTCCCCAGGTTTTAGAGATTTTGGATGCATTCACTGACTAGTTTTGATATGATTTTTTTTCACGCTAATGCTTTAATAGCAGCCTGGCTGTCAGATGAGGATTTTTTTACCAGCTACATGAAAGATCGAAGTGCCCTTCGCAATGAGTTTGGTTGCTCATATCTTGGCTCGTAGAAAAACCTTTCGTTCCGGTTCCATCGTTTGTTTTGGAGCTATCTGTATACAATATCATTTTAGCTGGTGCTCTCCTGGATTTTTCTCTCTTTTATAGTCCGTTGAAAATTTAGAGTAGACCTCAGATTGTTCAAAACCTTATCATATGACATACGTGAAATGAGAAATGGGATAACTTATTCTTAAGTAAAATTGCCTGGACAATTATACAATGGAGATTAGAGAAGCGAACGTGGGAGACAATGAGAATAGAAAGTGAGACTAAATGCACCACCTTCGTCCCAGGTGCCTTTAAAAATCATTACTATACACGATCTTTTGTCGTCCGACGTGATCTCTTGTCATAGCATTATCACAATTTTTAATTTCACGAAAAGAAAATTTTTAATTTAAATATAGTTTGGGTGTGAGTTGTTTTTTAAAGACGTTTTCTGAGTTAGGTATAAAAATTTGCAGGCTGAGCTCTGTCGGTTCTTTTAATGCGAACATATTTTTTCTTTCCTTTTGGAATTAAATAAATGTTTAAGGTAATAAAACCGTACACGGGCCGCCTTTGGCCCGGTTTACGATCTGAAGAAGAGCCGAGAAACGCTGCAAACCGTGACAGCCGTAATTACAAACCGAACAGGGCAAAGTCAAAAAGCGAAAGAACGCAGGGGAAAAAAATTGATTTTTACCATTCGTTGCGGAGGGTGAGAGAGCGTAGGAAACGGGTGAGACGACAGAGAATGACATGAAAATTCGTAAAAGGTCGCCCTAGATTATCCCGTCACGCTAAACCCTCAGCATCATTATTTTTTCACATCCTGAACTCGAGCATCCTTGCGGGATTCCTTTGAAAATCCACCACCTGAAATCCAGTTTTCACCGTTTATTGTTTGACCGTTTGAACTACGCAATAACATGAACAACTACAAGATCATGATTATCAACATTGAGAGCACACGAGATTGAACAGTTCTTAAACAGAGGTTGTTTGCACTGGCCCGGAAGCTCACGGAAACCCGCCAAGAGTAACAGGAAACGTTAATTTTTGCCATAAATTATTACTTTTATCTTTCCATTTTCTTTTACCTAGGTAACTGTAAATTGTGTGTTGAAAATAAACTGCCTAGGAACGTGGATAGACATCTATATACTACTTAAAACTTTAGCTTTTTGTAGTATTCTATTTACTTAAGGATCCAGATCGTTTGTCGAGTTGTTACACATGCAATTAAAAATGAACTTATTTTCGGCTATTTTCTTTTCCCCTCGGCCAATTTGTCCTCTCCATCTTCCATTAGTTAATTGGTAAGTTCCATCTGACATGAGGGAACGTATTAAACTTAAAGTTTTGGTAATTAAACAATTATTACGCCCATTGTTTTCTTCTGCCGTTATTATCGAATAAAGAGTTAACGATAATGTTCTTTTGATGGGCTTACGCCCTTGGCCTTCGTTACACCGGAGGAACCGTTGATACAGCTTGTGCGTTTGGCCAAATTTTGTTTTCTGGTGACAACAAAAATTTAGCAATAAAATTTATTTTACTTTCGACAAATACTAGTAAAACCCTCAAGCCGAATGACTAAAAAAATTCTTCTTTTCTATCACCATCCGCATGCTGTTGACCAGCAACAACTGAGTGTCGTTGTGTGATGCAAAATCTGTGGAGTGAAATCCTTTTCACTTTCTTAAAAAAAAAAAAAAAAGAATTTAGTGACCACTTTAATAACAGTATGCCTAACAGGTGCACCGAGGTTTTAGCCAACAATTGTATTGTAACATTTTATTTATTATTTTTCAAATTCCGTAAATTAATTTTTCCTTCAACAAGAAATGATTTTTAATAACAGTTAATACAATTTATAAATTAAAATGCTACGGAAAGTAAATAATACAAAATTGGCCATATCCCTATTAATTTTTGAGCAGTTTAGTAAATACTGGGCATCATTTTTTCCACAAGAAGAATGATAAAGAGAATGGTTTAACATTCGTACTTAAATATGAAATCTTGAATCTTCGCAAAATATAAAATTGTTATATAACCGAAAAAATGTTGCAGACACAATGCTTGTACTACATATTTCAATTAACTCCATTTAAGCAATTTTATCTCTTCTGCACCAAGATATGATGCTTTATTATTGTTAATCTTAGTATGGTACATCTTATTAATTTATTTTGTTTATATAGGATGAATAATTGCCTAATATGGTCAGAAAGAAAAGATAATTAACGACTAGGAAAAATATTTTTTCTCGGAATGGCCATTTCTCTTCTCTAAAGTCTTAAATTTAATTCTTAAAGTTAATGTCGCTATTGATCACACGTAGTATAAGTAAACCATCAGCCCAGTTTCGAATAATAAATCAACATATTGAAAAGTCACGACAATTTTGTGAAAACCTTTTATTGAAGTGATGATAATAATCCATTTTAATCGCTCGGCTTTAATTGGTGCTTAAAGATTGTACTTAAAATTTATGGTATTTTCTAACCTAATCTATTCTCGTCTTGCGAAAGTTTGTTTCTCTTCGAGATGCTTCAGTCGATCGTTTACGTTCTATCCTATTACCACACCCCACTTACATACTAAACACTAAATATGTTCTTACAAGATTTTTTACAGCTGATTGTACTTCAACTTCAAAATCTGGGCTGTACTACATGACACGTCCGTCATTGTCGTAAGAACACTTCTCTATGTGATAACAATATTTCATTTATGCCCAAGCTGTCCAACGTCGTTCATGCGTGACAATGGAAATAGGTTATTTTGGAATACTATCTGTTTTGAGTTCAAACACGGTCGTTCTGCTGGCCAAGCTGTACAGAATATCAAACGGGTTGGTGTAGGGAGTTCTAATGAAGAACTAGTCGTAGTCGGTTTGGAACGCTTTTCAAAGTATACAGCATGGTAAAACTCCGCGGAAACCTTAACATCAATTGATGAAGATCTGAAACAAAATTCCACATAAAACCTTTAGAGAACTGGGTGTATATTTACTGGTGGAGAAATGTCAATTTCCAGCGGAACAAAAAGATGGAATACATTGGCCGGGTTAGCCAGCCGAATGGACAACTTAAGGTGCTTTTACGTTAAACAATGAACCATTGTTTGGTTAAACGTCGATGTGTCCCTTAGTCATTTGCCGAAATGGAACTGCCAAAATAATGGTTTTTACATGTTGGTTGCCGTCGATTTTCTTTTCATCTCTGAGTGGGATCAGTTCGACCACATACTCCTTAGAAAAAGGCCGAATTTATCAACACAACCTGCGCTGGTATGTGGGAAACGTTCTATCCAGTTGTACGGCAACGTCCGAGCTTATGTTTCAAACTCCTTCTTGACACCACTTAACTAGGCCTTATGCCAAAGAAAATCCGTTGATTTGTAGCAGATGCTAGTTTCTTCTGGTTTCTGTTATGAGTCTGAGCGTGACAATGTCCATATTTGATCGTTAAATGTTCATACAACCCATATTAGATGTGCTATTCCTCTAGAGTAGAAATGCATGTTTCTTAGCGACCTGTTGTTTCATAAATTGTTGAATCTTGAGGAGCGTCAACAAGAATGGGGTAGTTAGAACAACACCGTTTTCATCCCCCCCCGTTTCTATTTTAATTCGGGTCATCTTCAGTGCATAGAGTGAATTGCTGTTTGTGGAGTCATATTGGCTTTTCTCGACACTCACACAAAACCATTATGAGACCATAAGAATAGCACCACGCTTTATGCTCTGAAGATGACCCGAAAAAAGGTCGACGTCGCCAAAAAACCGAAAAAGGTGTTACTAGATTACTTCATTCTTGACAGCTCCTCACGTCTTAAACAAATTATGTTATTTCAGCCTCCTCGCTGTTATGACCGATGGGTTTATCGATATTCCGCCGTAGTCCCTACGCTTAATTAATATCACACCGACGATTTATTTACAGATATAACGTACACTTGTGCAATAAAAAAATACAATAATTCAATATTTAGAGATAGAAAAACGAAAACGCCCGCTCGAGTACCACCTAGTCAGGGTTGATGCCTACTCGCTCCCTGTAACGGGCCAAGAGGCGCTCCTTTCTCTAAACGACCCGCTTTTCAAACGACGATAATAAGATAAGATTAAAACAAATTGCTTTGACACAAGAATAAAAATGATAAATTATCACCATAATTATTTGCGGATAGAGTAATTTAGATTTGTTAAGTATTATGTATTGTAAAAAAATGTCAATACTTCAGTGGAATGGAAATAAAATAAAAATAGAGCAAGGGCTTTTAAAAGCATCAATTAAATAATGAATACAGCTTTTGATCTTTGGTAATAAGTGAAGGTTCCTAATTAAATCGCTGTTAATATCTGGTTTAGGTTGTAATAAATGTCAGTTACTGAAGCCGTTTCGTAAAGTGTTTGTTTGCCTTTTATATATATATATATATATATATATATAT
>CM077109.1:393841-408959 GCA_039619505.1 Cimex hemipterus
ATATATATATATATATATATATATATTTTTTTTTTGTTACGACGGATCCGAACAAAACAACCTCCCGCTATGATGCCAAGTTTGACGCGATCATGAACCGAAGGAGAGAAGGGGAGACCTGGCACGAAATGGAAAAGCGAACAGAATTGAGCCGAAGAAAGTCGAGGAATGCGAAAGGCGTTCAAGTGCCGACTGAGAGAATCACGAATGTGTCAGACCGGCGATAATTGAGAGGAAGGAAGTAGAAAAGAACAATTAGCTTCCTTCTTTGTCAGGGGCTCGGGAACCCCTCCGACAGGATCGTGTTGTGTATATTACGGTTAGTGGAAGGCAAGGCTCGAGGGCCAATTGGGTCACTCGTTCTCCAGGCGTAACTAACGTACCCTCGTGAAGCCAATTTTCGTCCACGAAAAACTGCGTTTCCTCTATCCTAAAATAGCCATGTGATCCTTTGAGCAATCCCGAAATCGAAAATAAGCCGGGAAAACGTACTGAGTAGGACAATTTCACCGAAAAGCTTTATGCTCTCTGTTCTCCATAAATTCTCTGTAAATTATTATTGATTTAATTTCTTTTCATAATGGATTCTGTGGAGTTTTACTTTTTATATCAGCGCATAACTTCCCTTTTATCGGATGTTTATCGACCTATAATAGGCTTGTATCACACCATCATATACCAGTAATCGATTAATCGGAATTTATGTCTGCGCATACCCAAACAATGGCTAATCATGGATACTTAACTGTATCTGTTTTTTTCTTATAATCGCGGACTTATGCCAAACCCAGATATTGTCAGTTGTCTCCCCTCTAGCCTTCTTTTACGGGAAAATTCAATTTGTGCGATTTTGCCCCGAGCGTTCGCAACAACAGAAGTCATATAAACCCTCAGGGTGCCGGTGTTTTTGAAAAAAAAAAGTCCATTTGTAAGTATATCGGGTTTGAATGCAAGGCTGCTGGATTCGAACTTGGGACCTTAACCTTACAGTGATGGATTCCGAGTCAACGCTTAAACTGTTACGGCCACCGACGCTCGCTGTGCGATGTTCTCATATATTTTTTTCGTACCAGAATAATATATCATGTTGCAGTAATTTTCTTCACCTTCAGGTTCTGGGACCGCAGTACTTCAAGAAAATAAACCTTTAGAATTTAAATTTATTTAAAATACCGTCAATTTTTTAAATTTACGCACAAAAATATGTTTCGAGTGGAAAAAATTTCTGTAATACAATATTATTTCTTTTACGTCCTAACCACCCCAAAAATGGTTGAAAAAATCGACCAATTAGAGCAGTAGGCGCTCAAAGAATAACAAATGGCAAAAAACAAGTTTTTTTTGTTGGAAACACTCAATTGTGGCTGTTGCAATGACTTTCCCATCAAAATTTTCGGGGATTACACCAAAGTTTTATAAGTATTGCTGCTAACGTGGTTACTTTTACATTTTTTAGAACTTTTCGTAGTGAAATGCCTTTTGGAGGGCTGAAAAAATGTGATATCGAACCCAGGGAGAACATCGTACGTGTCATATTTGTAATAAAAACATTTATTAGTTGGTAAAGAAAAATGAGTAAAAACAGTTTATTATTCTTTGAGCACGACTACTGTATATTCGGGCGGGCGAATTTTTCAACGCTAATGTTGTGGAAAATTTAATATAGTTTGCGAAATAAAGGTCAGATTTTTATTTTACTGATGCTAAAGTTGAGAAATAACGATTTTATGTTTAAAAAAAAATTCTGATTCTAGATTACAATCACAAAAATGTGACTTAACTCAGGAAAGAGATAAGATAGAAACTTTATTCTGGATGTACTGAATTGCGTTTTATTTAGAGAATCCACCATGGTAGTATTGACATTTAATCCTGAAACATTCTGTACGTATAGTTAGATAGGTTTGTCTATTTAACTGGATATTTTAGTTTATATGCTTAAAAATATTTATATATTTTTATATTTCTTCCAACTTTTTATACAATCGTCTTGGAGGTTTTGGCAGGGCAGGTCGTGGTAGGCCTTCCGTTGTGGACGACGACCAACTCAAAACGTTGATTGACGAAAATACAGGTTAGAAAACACGGTAAATTGTGGAAGAGCTTACTGTTGGCAACTCAACCGTCGTTCGCCATGAGGAGCAAATTGGTAAATATGGTCGACAAGTAGGTCACCCCATGAATCGAAACCCCAAAAAATCGACTCTTTGAAATTTTGCACATCTCTTCTGCTGCGCAATCCAAAACGATCCAACTGTTTACAAAGTTAGTTTCTAACTCACAGTTAGTGTTTTCAATGATGCAGATTTCGAGCTTATAGCTCATCATCATGTTGAAGGAGTACTCGAATTCCGGATTCTTGAAAACACCTAACTGTGAATAGGAAGATAGTATCTTTTTAAAAAGATTGAACAACACCATCCATCATATATCATTTCTAAAAACGATCCATTTCTCCATATTCATCCACTTCCATTTCGTCTGTTTCTTCATTCTATATTCACCCGACCTTTAGTCTACAGACTTCCTCTTTTTCAGTTTTTCAGGCATTTTGATCACTTAGATTTTCTAGAGAACGCGGTGAAACCGAAAACGCCTTCCAAGACTTTACTGAGAGTCAAAATGAAGATTTTTATGTCAGCGGAAAGCACTTATTACACGTTGGCAAATGCGTATAGATTTTGATAGATAATATTCCAAATAAATTTTCTCTATTTTATAAAACTTGAAAATAGTTTTGATTGTTTTTTCAAAACCTACATTATTTTTGCACCAGCCCAATACTTGTTCTTTTTAAACGAGTTTGCTATTTCTGCGCATCAGAAGTTCCGTTTTTAGTTTCTGTTTTTTATATATCTAAGGGCGTCCAAACAAAAAGATTGTCTTGTCTAAAAGGCGTGGAAAAGAGACCGTTCGACCTTGCCAATAGATATGCTCTGCCGAATCTCTCATTGTTATTGCCCTCAACTCGATAAAAGGCGTGTCCACGGAGATCGTCCGATATTTCGACAGCGTTTATGGCCTGGTAAAAGAGAGTTTGTGCCGCCCACGAACCGGCCCGGACTACATCCCATCTGCCTTCCTCGCCTCCTACGCTTTCTCATCTTCCGTACAGAGAGGCTATAAAAAGATTTCCGGTTTGAAATGAATTAATGTTTCCTTTCTCTATCCTGGCCAAAGTCCGATGCAGATTCGGTTCTGGACACAAAAAAGGACTCGTTTTAAATTAGTAATATTCTGTTCTATTGCCTTGAATTGAAAATTGATATTTAGGTAGTCCCAGTTCGTTTCGTTTGACTGTTTGTTTAAGCTAAAAAGTGATTGAGACGTTCAGATTCATTCCAAAAGCTTAAGTACATTTTAAGTCCCTGGTTTGCAGAATGAAAAACACATGTACGAAAAGTTCCGCCCAATTGATTTTTTTCATTTCCTCGATAAAAGAAAATTTTGCCCTTAATTTGTCTTAATGTTTTTTCAAATTAATATTTGTTTATGCTGTTTTAAATTAAGAATATCAATGAGAATTAAACACCTTTAATCCTTAATCCAAAACAAGGATAAAGAAGTTTAAAATGTTTATTCAGTCGTCTCATTTGAATTCTGAAGCAATAAACTGTATAGTTTTCATCTTTGTTTTCATAATTTCAATTTTTAATCATAACATGCCATTTAATGCTGAAGATGTGCGTGGTGTTGATGATGGATATTCCGTCAGACGTGCGGATATTACCATCGGAGATCCCTACGAAACTGGATCCTATCATAGAAGGCCCTGTTCTGGTCGGCTAGGGTAACAACAAGATGATCATTTTTGACATTGAAAATTTTGCGAAACCGGCACCTTACTGTTGTTCAAGCGATTCATCAGCTCCGGACGTTCGAGCTGTCGAAATTTCTGAACGCACTGCTCGAAGAAGATAAGAAATAAGTTTGGACTAATGGCTTCGCCGCTTAAAATGACAAGAATTGACCAAACGGCAAGGAGTTGCACGGCTCGCATCTGCTCGAGAAAACAACCATTGGTGTACTGTACTTTTTACAGATGAGTGTAAATTTGCTCTAAGATGATCTCCAGGTGGGTGTGAAAGTTTGGAAAAGGCGAAATGAAAGGTACGAAGCCTGTAATTTTTCCCAGAGCCGACCTTTTCAAACTAGCTCAGTGATGGTGTGAGCTGGAATCTCAATGGAGAGTGACAAAGATTTGGCTGTTGTTAGTGAAGGACCACTCGCTATGTGGATGAAATTTTGGAACATCATATGTTGCCTATCCTCGATGAAATCAGAGACAATCCTATTCTAATGCACGATAATGCCCGGCCATGTGCTACTCACGTAGTACAAACGTCCCTTAAACAGCAGAACATAAAGGTCTTAGGCCGTTCTCTCGACTTGAACCCTGTCGAACATTTTTGGGATAACCACAAAAGCCGAATAAGAGCACGACCATCACTTCCTTGTTTATCGTGAAAGGTTTCTTCGTGAAGAATGGGCTAATCTTCAGCAAAGAGACATTTCTAGATTTATAGAAAATATGCCGAGGCGTCTTCGAGATGTAATTAAGGAAAAAGAAGGAAGTAGGTGATACTGAAATGTTATATAAAAATTTAAAACGATATTTAACTGCCGGTCTTTTGTATTTATTTTTGTCATTTCCCACAGCAATTTTTAAAATCTTTTTTAAACAAATACTCAATCATTAAGCGTTAGAAAACGTGAAACTTTGATTAATATATAAAAATATATATAAATGAAGTTATATTATAAGAGGGCCGAATTTTTTGCCTGTATGATGTATGTAGAATAAATGCAATAATGATTGTATTAGAATGCAGTGAAACGTTGGCGCACTGCGCTTGCCTAAACATTCATGTACATCCGTAAAAGTGATAGGCATAGCCGGTAGGATTGAACTTCTTTAATCATAAATTGCTTTTCTACAGCTCGATATTTGAGGCCGTTAGGAAGTTCACATTTGAGGAATTAATTTCACTAACATTTTTCGAGGCCGATCGCTGATATTGTCCAAAGCTTTACGCCTTACACAATTTCTCAACTTTTGGCGTACCATCTGCAAGGTAGCTTTGCCAATCGTTAGCCTCAAGTGCAAGGTTTCCGCTTTTGTCAATTTTAATATGACTTACACCCGTGTTTCCCGCAACTCCAGCGCTTGTCTTCACCACTTGAATTTTTGTGAAAGCTACATCGTCAAATAAATCATACAAGCGAGACGAAACGTTGCACAGCGATAGTGAAATGAAGTACTAAATTTCAAATATATGATTTCAAGCGACACATCTGGATAATTGGTCATCCTCATTGCGGTGAGAATAAAGCTTACTCTGTTATTTTTTATTTTAAGGGAAAAATTTAAATGTTATTATGTCCCGTTTTCTTAATAAGGATGGAATATAAGGAAATGTTGATCGGCTACGCACGGATTGTTTATATCCTTACAATCGGCCTTATTTATTTTCTGCTCGGTAGGTTTGGGGAAAAAATTCCTACCTAACTGTTTAAGTGTGCAGTATTTAGTGACCGTTAATTAAGGATTATTTGGACATAGATGGAAAGACCACATCTCACGAACTACAAATAACCACTAACTGTTTAAGTTTTGTGTTTTTTTTCTAATACGTCTTAGGGAAATCTTGCATAACGTTAGCGGTAGAACGGTAACGCTAAATAGATAGATGCGCCGATTTAACGGAACGCTATCTGAAATAGCGTCCTATGTTATTCGTCGAATGTATTTATTTGCGAAAATGAAGGGACTTACCCCCCATATACCCCGAGGGATATCGTGCACGTTGGAAGTGCGAATGATGTTTGTTGTACGTATGTATTTTATTAATGTGAATGGAAAGGTTTTATCCCGAGGGATATCGAGTCACTGGGGTAGTGTGAATGGACGTGTGATTGTAATTTGTTAACGTGAAATGTAGCTTGTCCCTAATTACTACCAGGAATATCGCCTACTCTGGGGTAGTGTAAATGCTAACCAGATTATCATGTTTTTCTCTTGTTTCTTTGTATTTGTGTTTGTTGTTTGTCTTATTTTATCCACAATTGGCGAGGCCCTGAGGTACAAAGAGGGTAGCAGGAGAAGGGGGGAACTCAGCTGGAGAAATTGATTCGCGAGAAATATAAGAAAAGAAATGTAAAGATAATGAAGAGTGGGCTGGCGATGACCAATGTAGTTTGCCGACCTTTTAATACAAAAAGTGACGGTAAAGTCAAGAAAGTGGTTTTTGATGTTTGATATTTGATGTCGTATATTTGGTGTTCTAACATTATTTAGTTGTTTATTTACATACTCGCTAGAAATCCAGTAACCTTATACATCTTTAATTAAATAAAAATTGTGTAAAACGGACCTGAACTGTCTAACTACAGTTTAAAAGTTAAAGAGAAAGATGTAGAACCACTGCAATATTTTAGTTTTCCTAATATTACCGAGCTAAGCGAAAATCATTTTTATTGAGTTTGAGAGTTCTTGACATTTTTTTTTCTCAATGATTTATTTCATTTAAACCGAACTTGCCCGAATCGCCGGGTAACTAATGAATATTTTGTACGTTTAAATGAAAGTAAGTGTAATTTATCTGCGTGAAAGTTCCCCAATTACCCCGGGAATTTCGAGTGCTCTTGGGTAGTGTGAATGTCATTTATTAGCGTAAAAGGTGGGTATCCTTAATTACCTCAAGGAATATCGAGTACTCTGGGGTAGAGTGAAAAGCTTTTTTTATTCAGAGTTTTTGACTCTTTGTCCTCAATTTCATTTAAACTGAATTGCCCCTAATCGCCCCATAACTAATGCATATTTTTATGTTAGCTTCTTCAACTATCGGGTCCTCAGAATTTGCCTACCTAGAAATCAAGAGAAAACCCATAACATTTGTGAACCTTTGTTTACAATCCTGCAAGATGACTATAACCTGAACTGCTACTAACTCTCCAGGAACTTAACGTTAGCGGATAAATCCTAAATATAACGGTGACTGAAGTAGCGAAAATGTTATGCAAAATCTCTTTTATGTCGTGAACATGGTTTCATGAGTAATACGCACATAAAAAATCGTTACAAATGAGCAATACAATGATTGTAGTAGAGTAAGTGACTAGGTGAGAAATTATCGTAACTTTGCCCAAGATGTAAACCAGGGAAGAGTGAGTGCCTGCCTAGCCGTGATTCGTAAGCACTTGACTAAACAAGACTTTTTATCTTTTCCATTAGACATCGGCCATGGGGATTGATTCCGTCGAAGAAAACACAAATTTAGATAGTTCCGCCCTTTAGGGCTTTAAGCCGTCAGACAATGGCTCCGTTTGGTATTCAGACAATGGGTGTGACGTTGGCATTCCTTGGACGTCTCTTGTTCCTCATCGACCGCGCTCCACATTCAATTTTCTTACTCCAGATCGAAACTAAAAATGACGATGGTCCTTAATGACAACGGTAATATTCGTGTCGGATAATAGTCGAAAGCTCCGGGCACCAATAACCGTTATTTATGATAATAAATAATTATAAAGAAGTAAATTGATTGAACTTTTACATTTTCGTTTTTATATTTAAATTTAGAAAAGACAATGGCCACTAATCCGTCTGCCAGGTATTCTTTTTTGTAAAATCAATTAATACTTAATACTACATATATCATAAATAAAAACAGAAGAGAATGATAGATATTATAATGATATACATTTTGTAGTCGTTCTTCATTTTTAACGTACAAGTAAAATCATGCACGTTTCAACATATACAATAAGTCACAATTAATTACGGTTTTTAGTTGAAATGAAAAAAAAGTTAACGGCACGAGAGGGATTCGAACTCACGACCTTCGGCTAGATACGCCGCTGCTCTACCATCTGATCTATGGTGACCTCGATCCACTCGGACATCAACTCTTCATCTCAACCTCACCTTAAGAGTTTTCTCTCCTTTTTCCATATTTCAAATGTCGTGTAATCTGTTGGGTTCTCGACGACAATTGAAATGGCGACGCAGAGCTTTAGTGAAGTGTACTTCATTTTAAATCGCTACTTTCGTGGACGACCTCAGGTGGTAGAACAGCGGCGTATCTAGCGGAAGGTCGTGGGTTCGAATCCCAAACAGTAGAAAATAATATTTCTCATAGGTAAAAATCAGAAAACATCAGTAATCAAATTTTTACAATAAACGTTGTATGGAAGCTGAAGAATGGAAGTTGGTTTACGCGAGTCTAAAAAGCCAAAGTTCCTGTAGCGGACAAAACGCCATAGAGCGAAACGAATTGTGAGAAAAACTCTATCTTCTAGTGAATACGTGAAAGGAAAGCCGAACCCGGCCGAAAAATAGGGTCCTCCTCCGGACCCAGGAAGGGAAAACAGCGGAAATGGGCATGCCCGGCATTATGATTGTACATTGTCTAGCAAATGCCCTGGGTGGGAACACTATGTTAATATTGGAAGGGATACGACACTCCTTCCAGCATTTCCGATATGCAGTATTTCGTTTTCGTCATAATTCATTCGCCATCCCTAACCATCCCTAACAAAGTCATGTGAACTGTAGTTAAAAATTAGTAAATCTTGTAAATGAAAAGTAAATCTTATTGTACCAATGGGTTTATAAGAATCTAAAACATTTATTTGTCTTCAATTTTTTTCGAAATGAAAAATTTGTGTCACAGGTGGGATTCGAACCCACGACTTGAGGCCTAATAGACGCTGCTCTACTTGAACTACCGTGACTTCGATCGCCCATGTCACAAACTTCTCTTTTCGACTCCCCGTTTTGGTCCAATTGTAACCAAATCGCGGCTTCATATAGAAACACTTTTTATTATTGCACTACATTTGCGGGACTGTGTACACGTGTTTGTGGCAATAAGATGGTCTAATAAGACCAGTTTTAAAAAATGAATTAAATTAAATTGAATTTAAACAAATTGACACTGATGCTTACAGAAAACATATATACATGCATATGTAACTTATAAATTGATTAAAGGCAGGAAATGTCCTAATTTATGGTTATTTGTTTCATATTCGCATTACTTTTCCGAAATGTCTCATTTTTATTCAGCGTGTTGATCGAGCTCTTTCCTGGTTGTTCTATTTTCTTTGAATGCTTCTTTCCGAGGAGTAACGACATTTGAATATTGGTTGTTTCTTACGTTCCCCCTTTCGTTGGTAGGAGGACCGGGGCGGAACTAGTTCTCCGTGGTTGGTGTCCTTAATAACAGTTCGGGCTACTACTGTGCAGTTAGGTAGTTGTTTGTTTCTCGTTATGCTTTTATTCGACAACTAACTCTCAAAATGTTCCGACAGTATTATTTTCGAGTGTTAGTAATTTCAAGACTCCAGTGTTGTACTGCGCTCTTTACAAGCGATTTCGTCGTTCCATAATTTGCGATAGAAGAGCTATTAAGAAAGACCAAATATCCATAAAGGATACACTAAATCACGTGGGTGGAGACAACGACGGAAGCTGAAGACGTCATTCAAATTTGTAGGTTGATGATGACAGATTATTATATTTTTGCAAGTTTTTTAAATGACAATTGATGACTCACACGTTCTTTGAACAAATTTAATGGGGTTGCATTCCACCTTTGTATTGTTTATACCTTGGTTTAGTAAAAATAGGTAAATGGGGCGTCTGGATATCACCAATTTGTTGTTTTAAAGATCAGGGATGCCGTCAAAAGGATGAGAATGTTGGAACGTTCTGCCAAGCTTGCGACAAATAAAAATCGAAAGCTTGGCAAAGAGTTATAATAGGCTCTTCTTTACGACCGCATCCCTGATATAGAAAACAACTTGAACCTTAGTTTGGTCTTTTCCGATTATTATCCTGATCCACCTATCCTTACTGGTTTGGTCCGTCAGACTCGTTTCGGCGTTTCACCGTTAATAAATAACCCCAGCACTTTCCATCTTGTTTGACGCTTATGAAGACGACGGAATGGAGAAATACCGACATCAGACTACATTGTAAGGATAGACAGACCAAGATGAACGGGAAAGGCTAGCCATTCTTGCTGATTTTTCTTGTGAAAAATTCATGCTTGCATCTTTTAAGGAGCCAAATTGCCGAAATAGATGATTCAACTCCAACAATCATTCTGCCATGTATTAAGTAGTACCAGTCGTTAAAGCATATCAGAGCTAATGTTCCAGCAAATGTGAAGGATATCTTTCTTAATTTTTATTCAACTCGACAAAATCGTGAGCCTGTTATATTCAAAAAAGATTAAATTTTCCTCCCTACCTAGCCAGGTTTTCACACTATCATAAGCATAAAATGCGATTGAGAAATGGTGCACCTACTTCACGCAAAACTCTATGTATTATATAATTTTAAAGTTTGGGCGTGATGTCTTAAAAAGAAAGATGCAGAGGATCTTGGACACCTAGAAATTAATTTAAAAAATGGAAACCTGATCTATAGATACATATAATGATTTAATTAAGGACGCATTTGGCCAGATAAATGAAAAAACGAAAAACCAAATAAAGGATTAATTTTTCTTGGTATTTCAAGTTGAAGAATTTCTTCAATTCTTGTCGATTGTTGGCTATTTTGGAACTCTCCAATACTCCGGTCACGAGGTTTTTTTAAATTTGGTTACTATTCACTGGTCAGAAGTCTTCAGCAGCTAGATGAGGTACGGGGAGTTGAGAGAGTTCGGCGATTCACTGTCGGATTGCCGTTTTAATCCTGCCGTCATGCAGATGAGAAGTGAGTCTTAAGGAAAATAGCACCCTCTTTGCTGAAGACAAAAAGAAAAAAAATCTGCCTCGTCACATGACAGTAGTAAACGTATAGAGATTTACTAAATATACACGTTTGGGTAAAATTTTAAGGATCTTCCCTCGTTTGGACGCGACAAAGATATTGCTTGATGTTTCTTATTGTCTAAATTTATTTATAATTTTAATTTAATCGTCGACCACTTACCGCGATGCTCGGCTGGTGGGGCGTGAGTGGAAGAGAGCCGACCAGGGTGGCGAGGAGGTGGGGATCGTCGCTGGAGTATATATAGACTGGAGGAGGGTGGTGCGAGGTTCAGTCGACTCCGGACGGTTTCCAGCCAAAGGAGCTCAGAATATTTCAAGTGAGTGCACCGGATCCACGATGGCAACTTATGCTGCGTACAGGCACATCGAGCTCGACAACGTGGGTTATGGAAAAAAGAGGTAAATTCATAAGAAGAAGGACATGTTCACGGAAAGTGCTTTCCATCATGGCATAGTGAAATCTAAAAAAAATGAAGTTGATTAGGAGAATAGTTTTTTAAATTATATAACATTAAACGTACTTGGGGTGGTTTAAATATAAGAAAATACCCCAACTCTTAAAAATGTCCAACTATTATTTTGATTAAAATTTTCTACTGACAAATTTTTATTCAATTTTTAAAAACTAAGTTTTATGGAGAAATAACGCAAATTTTAAGGAAAAACTAAGTTTTTCGGGGAAATTTCCTCTTCGTGCCTACTAGGTGAAGAATCTGACAGTTGCTGGATAATATAATGAAGTCATGCCAAAACTGCGAGGGTAGGCTGACCAAATTTATCTGAAACGACCAAACAAAGTTTTTTTTGTGTGTTCTTTAATCAAAACTTGATACAGTATGTAATATTGAAATGTAATTGGCACTTTTAACAAAGTTTCTAGTTAAGGAATCACGCTTTATCGATCTTTTTATCAATGTTTCGTTTTCCCCCTACATGACAGTTAGGTTCATCTAAACATTTTTACTGTACACAAGTCCTTCGTGGCTCATGCATATATTTTGGCCCAAACTGCGAGAATGGGCTGGTCAAAACTATATATGAAACGACCAAACAGAATGTTTTTCTGTTTGTTCTTTATACTTTATACAGTATACAACACACCCTCAACATGATACACAACCGTGACACATCTACACAGAAAACACACTTTGAACCCTCAAGATGATCTCAATAAAGATCGAAACGTCGGCGCGATAAAGAAAACCTTTTTCTAAACCTACATCCCACCAGACCGCATGTCACTATCTCCAAATAGTCATTAATTTACGGTCACTAAATACTGCACAATATTGAAATATAATATATAAAGTAAAGGAATATTTATCGATGTTTTGTTTTCTCGCTACATGACAGGTAAACTAAACATTTTACGGAACACGAAGTCAAATTTCTTTCGCTCGTGCATTTAGTAATGGCTGTATTTTGGCTCTTTCTAAAACCATTGACTATTAGTTGACGACTGTAAGGATAAGGGAGCTTAAAGAAAATAAAAAATATTCATTGTCGAGTTCCTTGCCCTTTGGTCTTGGCCTTCATTTACTACCTCGTTTCATTTCTCACGTTTCTACTCGTTCAGCCTCACGTGGTTCGCCTGCTCTCAATTAGCGTGTGCTCTATGCAAGTTTGATTAAATAAAGTGCTTTTAGGGGCCATGATATAAATTGAAAAGCAGTAGTAGTTAGTAGGGCAGTCTTCTTTTAAAAAAGGGTCATAATCAAAGTGATTTATTTGTAAAAAAAAGATATCTCGACATTATCATAATTTTCGTACGGTTCTTGAACGTTTTCTCATTTCAAAATTTTAAAATTTGACAATTCGAAGTGACAAGTCAACTGTACATCTATCAGTTAGTTTGTTATCTCTTCGCTGTTAAACAAAGTATATCGAGTTTGATAATTGGTTTATCTCGACTAGTTTATTATTTGATGTTAATCTCATCGCCATTGATGATCTTTAGAACAGGGTAGGTTTGTCTCCGGGAAAAGATTTATCGTCTAATGCTTTTCAGAGAATTAATTATTCTCCGAATGTTCTACAGCAATTACATAATGTTAATGATATCGGTTCAAATAACAGTTTAATAGTGTAAATTAAAAATGTTATCCGGGAGTAGAATCTGTAAGCGAGGGCGAACAGAGCAGAACCTCTCCTTAACGAATTCTCTTGGCAATTGCTATCTTTTGTCATCTACACGGATGTTGAACCTTCTTTTCTCAGGACCGGGCAGAAGAATCCGGTGTGACTTTTTACATCGGTGGACAAAACACATAACGGATCCCGGTTCGTGATTAATCGATATCGTGACTTGAAATCTACTAGGCGTGAAGTATTTTGTAATTCGGAGTCGATTTCGCGAAATGTAAAATAAGTGCAGTCCATTGTCGGTACGCCGGTTCCCGAAGGAAATTCCGCGGAACGAATAAAACCATCCACCGTCATTAGTAAGATAACCATCCCTGGTGACTCCGTGTTTATCATCTCGGTAAAGCGTAGAACCTGCAGAAAATGCGAAACTAGTCGTGATCCGGTGGTTTCACGCGGGGGGGGGGAGGTGGATGTTATAAGTTTCGACTTCCGACGTTGAATATCATCTTCTGGGTCACTGTACTTCATTATTCGGAAGAAGAGAAGAAAGTTTTCCTGTTGATACCATGAAAAAATAATTAACCCCATCAACTTCAAAATTGAACTGTGGCTTATTTTAATTAAAAAAGGTGAAAAAAGAGAGAAAAAAGCTTCAAATGATTAAAATGATTTAGTTTAAATAGAAAGATAATTATGACGATATATCTTCTAAATCCAATTGTGTCTATTGATATACGATATATTCGAAAAAGAAATCGTCCATAAGACCAGCACTAACGCTGAACTGTCATATCAAAGGATTGCCACTCCGCTAAGCGCTGACTAGTGACTTCCTCAGGGAGTTCACCTGCCCCCTATCCTCCTTAAGCCAGATGCCAAAAGGTCGTTCCCAACCAACGAGGTCTAGGTTAGGTCATTTCAGCCTCATACACGTGCAACATATAATCAAGCATAAAACTAGCAATTACAATACAGCCGCGCAAAGTACTTGGTTTCCTTCATCCACCTACATATAAAGTAATTAACTATTCTAAATTAGGGTCGATGTAGTAATTTTATTAATTTGTAAGATTTCCTTCTATGGTCTGTGGGATGATAAACCTATCGGATGCTAACTTACTTACCATTTTGGTAAGACGCAAATGAAATGACCACGGAGATCTTTGGTCAAGATATACCTCGATTTACTTATTAAACCCAACGTTAACCTTAACCAAATAACTTGTTTCAATTAATTAGATAGCTGTGGATATATGCCACGATAGCTCACGTGGTTATAGCAGCGGCATATTGAGCCGAAGGTCTTGGGTTCGATTCAATTTACACTAATTTTCCATCTTAACCAAAAACCGTAGATAAAAATAATAATTAATTGGAATAATTAATATGATCAGTTATGACCACTAAACAAATATGGATTTATTTTAAATATCTTAATGAGAAAAATATTGGCTTCTATATGCTGATTTATTTCTCTCTTTACTATACAACTTGTTGAAAATTGGTATATTGAGCACGAATTACATCGTTCTAATAGAGATATCATATCCTGAATTGAGCAATATAGTTTGTTATAAGAAAACGAGCTTTAATAGTACAATCGTTTAAACACGGACACCCGAATAGGATATTTTTAGAAACAGTTTTTATTTTGAGTCCTTTCAGTGTCTAGGCGTACAAAAGTCCCTTCGACAGACTATCGTCTGGTTTAATTTTTAAAGTCTTTATTAAAATACAGGAAGATGAACTATTTTTTACACCCGGTGTATCCTTTCCGGTGGTCATTCTTAGACGAAAATTTTAGTCAGTTGGATCGATGATGGCATCCCTATTTCATCTTCTTTTTGTTCAGCCTGTGGCTATCAAATGGAAAATGACGATTATAATTCCATTATATTTAGTGGTCTGATTGACCAATTTACTTTCTGTTCATTATATTCCAATTCCTTTAGAGAATTGATTTAGCCCTCGTGATGTATCTTTAAATAATACGAAGACGTTCACTTTTATGTGCACATCGAAATTAGAAAAGAAGAGGAGTTAGGATCCACTTTCACGGACCTCTTTGAAAAACCTGATTTCCCCGTTTAAACTGTGCATTCTGGGTTGAAAGGTTCGCATCTTTCCAAAATTAAAGAATAAAAGTGAATAAACCTCCCTACCTGCCCCCGTTCTCTCTCTCTCTCTCTCTCTCTCTCTCTCTCTCTCTCTCTCTCTCTCTCTCTCTCTGTCTCTTATACACATC
>CM077109.1:409359-489380 GCA_039619505.1 Cimex hemipterus
CTCTCTCTCTCTCTCTCTCTCTCTCTCTCTCTCTCTCAATATATATATATATATATATATATATATATATATATGTATATATATATATATATAGAGAGAGAGAGAGAGAGAGAGCCTTCACAACGTTGAATTCAATAATTTCACGTCCGACCGAGTCTAGAAGGTGTTTTAAATATATCCAGTCGGCTTTCCAGTAAGGTTAAAATGAGACAGTAATGCTCTCATAACCCTTCAGCAAGGATCTATTTTTGTCAACTGAAATTAATGGCCAGTCAGGTGCAAAATAATAGTTTGGAATAAAAATAAGTTTATTACCATCAATTTACAATATTTATATAATTTTTACAAAAGAATTTTATCTTTTGGAATATCCTCTTGACTTGTTTATTAATGCCTTTTTATATTTGACTATTTATAAAACCTAAATCTCAATTTTCTGGCATTGTTAGGTTTTAAGTGGTCGAAGGACCCCGCAAATAAAGTAATAAATGAAGTTTTTTTAAACGCTTCTTCAGAAATTTTGGAATTTGACAATGTGTTTTTTCATTTTTTTCACGAAATTTCAACGTTGCCCAACGATAATTATTATTACAAGCCGGATATCATATTGATATGGATTCTTGGCTATATTTTTGAAGTCTATTTTCCAATTTGTCTTGATCAATTGATAACGTCGGTTCTACTTCATTTTCCAAAAAGTTATCCCTTTGGCTGCGGGATCGCATAAAGGGAGCCGAAATGTTTTATCAAGCCCTCTTGGACTAGTTTTATGTTATTAATATATTTAACTCCTCGCAGACTCACAATTTAACTAATTTATTGTTATAAAAATGTACATACTTCTCATTATTATTTCAAACTGTTTGTATTCCTTAATAGATTGTCGTATAGTGCTGTGAAAAAATACAAACTCAATCGTTTTATTTTATTACATTGCTAAATTGATGACAATTCCAATTGATTATTCTTTTTATTTAAGGTTTTTGTTTGAGGTGAAAAATTAGTGTCAGGAGCGGGATTGGAACCCACGACCTTCAAATGGTTAGAGCAGCCGAGGTCAAGATAGCTCAAGTGGTTAGAGGAGCGGCATATTGTGCCTAAGGTCTCGGGTTCGAATCCCGTTCGTGGCACTAACTTTTTCATTTCAACCAAGACCTTACACAAAAAGAATAATTAATTAATAGAAGTAATTTGGCTAATCAGACCACTAAACGTAATGGATTATTATTATAATTTAGTTGTACATTTAAGGCCCGCCGCTTAACCTTTAACCGCTGCATTAATAATACAGGTCGGAAATTAATTTTTCTCAAGGATTCATTCGATTTGGATTCGATTCCCGTCTCCTCTGGGTTATTTGTGGAAGACGTTTTATAAGGCCTAACGGTACCCCTGGGTGATCTGGGACACCGAGGAACGACAAATTGTGTACGACACCTTTATAGGCATGTAGTTATTTCCTTCTTACTCGCTTCATCCTCGTAATTTACGAACTTATTAACGACGTAATATAGAATTCTTCAGTACACCCACGACCAGTTAGTAATACTATTCCCATAAACCTAATATTATTTTTAATTTTACAGCAGAGATAACTTTTATTTCTTACATTATTGCAATTGGATAAAGTCCGGACAATCTAGATTTGGATGTGAAAGTTACGAATTAGCAAAATTGGAACTCAAATAACATTGTTTGACGATTTAAGTAAAAGGCTTATCTCGGTCTATTGTACCTTGGTATCGCATTTTCGGCTGTGATAATACGGTTTGATATCAAGGTGCATTCGTAGATATCTATATGAAAAATATGTACATTTATTATAAAACTTTATTATAAAAAATCCGTTTCCGAATATGTTGGTTTGTGGATGGCGTGTCATTCCGGTGAGTGTGAAAAGGTTGAAACTTCTACAGAACTCGTCATCCTATTTGAAAGTATTTATAGTATATTAAAAATCATCGTTTCTCCTATCTAAAACACTATCACAGGCCTTATCATTCCTAAATATGATTACTTCTAGAAGTGAAATAATGTTTAAGAGTATATTTTCGTCTGGGATCCCGTTTTGTACGTCGTGTGTAATGAATTAGGAGTGGACAAATGAATTTAGGCTGTGGCTACGTGCTTCCTGCCTTTGTTTAATCTCCCTCCCGAAGTATTAAAAACCCAGGTGAGGCAAACGGTACTCTGATTCATATCCTCCTTCATTGATTTATGAAATCCTGTTTGTTCTTGAACTTCGGCGACTGTGATATTACAGTCCGTCCCGAATTTGTATAAGAGGTCGATCCGTCCTAGAGAGACGGGCAATTGGACGGATTAGTTTTATTAAATACGATATCTATTTAAATAGTGTAATCAAGAGGGGGGGGGGTGTACAAAGTGCTTCCTTCAAGAGCATCCGCTCCGACAAAAAACGACCGACATCCGTCGAGATAGAGCAGACCCACTTCCAGCCGATAAAGCCATTTAAATTCCGCCTTTCGAATAGCCTGATTTTTAAAGGAAACGTTTATTGCATAGTTTTCGGTTAGGAAGGGGCGAGGTGTTTCTTGGTCGTGTCTAGAGGCGGATTGGCTGTTAAGTCGATACCCGACCAGATACACATCTTACACTCTGCCCTACTTCTTCGGGTAGGTACCGTCGAAAGATGACACTTTCAAGACTGGCACTTTCCTTTTTGTAAATTCTTCTACATAATTTGTATTAACGTAAAGTATTGGTAGAAGTCTAATATGTAGTGTAAAGTTTTATTCCCTACCGTACAAATAGTCCACCTTTCTTTTTTCTCTTGTATTTTAGGAAATATTTAAAACATTTACAGTTCATTTTCATTGCTGGGTAAAGTATGCACACTTGTTCGTTTTTACCCTGTACACTTAAATTATTGGCACTAAAATTTACTAGAAGTATATTCAGCATAAGACTATCGTCTACTCTTAAGACTTTCTGAGTATAAAATATTGATATTTTATAATGTACAATAAAAAATGTAAATATTGAACTGTTTCGTATTTTTACAACAAATCAGAATAACAGAAATCACTACAGGACGTTTCTATGAAGCGCGCCGTCCCTTCATCAGTATCGACATCGGCGCACTGCTTTCTTGCGGTATCGATAAGCCCCTGGCGTACTCAAACGTTTACTGTTTATTTTTCGAAACTGAAAGTTAAAACTTGATTTTTTTTGTTGCAGGTAAGTCGGAGATGGAAGCAGCAATGTTAATGGTCCCAGTGCGTTCCATTTTCACAACGGCTAAGCTGGACCCCGAACTGCTAATACAGTGTGTAATGTGGAACGAACATTTTACCTATCTGCTGGTATTGAACCGATGAAAACCGCATTAAATTAATTGGATCACAAGAAGTAATCCCATAATATAGGTTTGGCCAGCAGTTTGGTAAAAGAACGTACAATATAATTTATTTGTCTATTATTTTCGAATTAGAAAATTATGTAAGTAATTGCTTCAGAACTCCTACTTTAGTTATAGAAAAAGGAAGAGGGTCTTTCAGTTTGACAAATTTGATGATAACACATTAATCTTTATTAGCCTTTCGTTTTCTGCTTGTAAGTTCTTTCATTACCGTTCTCTTTCTCTCTCTCTCTTTCTCTCTCTCTCACTCTCTCTCTCCACATTACGTATATTTCTTCCTCTCGCATTTCGTCTCCCTCAGTGTTAATTATTCTGCAGCACTAAATATTACGAAATTTTTTTTATTCTGTTACTATAGCTCAGCGATGAGAAGAGCCTTTCACGACAAACAGTCGTTATTTCTTGCATTACAAAACCATTTATTCACACGGTTAAATGTACTTACTTTACGCTTGTCGCAGTAAACGATTTGATCATATACCTGGGGTAGAAGTAATTAGGCTTTTCCAAGACTATACTTACGATGGTATTAGATTTTTATAGGAATTAGAGTTTTATACTTTCTTACAAGACTAAGCTTTAAAATATAAAACTTCTTGTTGAAGGAAAGACGGATAGGATGGACGGTTTATTTTTCTCCGCCGGGTTTTATCCTCCTGTTCCCTTATTATCGAGCGTATCGTGTTTCGATACGAGTCATGCAATGCGATGCTTTAGTCCGGCTTCATCCCCCCCCCACCAGACGACAACTTCTTTTCACTTTTATTTAAATTTCTAACCTCCTCCATTTAAAAGTTCTGTCTGTTAGATTTTACAAACGGTTTTCTTATCCATTTTGAACTAGATGCGTTTCCTAAGGATCGTGATTTACGTGCATGAACGTTCAAAACTTTCAATTCGAACCCCTGATTTAACCCACTAATCCTTTAAGGATTTAAAAGAAAAAGAACCTTGAAGATAACTTTCAATAATTTGAAATGAAATTTACATTGGACAGGGCCCTTAATCTAAAACAAAACCGTAAAAATTATCGTGTTTGTTTTATCCTGGTCCAACCCAGTAATAAATATGATAATAATTTCATGTAATTTATTACTAGGTTGTTCATTTTTATATGATTATTATAAATAGCATTTATATAGTGTGTGAAACAAACATGATGCCTTTAAATGGACTTTAACATCCGGGCAGAATATGAGACGAACAGTTTGGGGGTGGGAGATCATGGATTTATAAAATTAATTATATTAATCGCATGATAGCGAAGTTTAAATAATACTGTTTAATCAATTACAATCTTATTCTTAGTTTCAGTTGTTGGCCATATTTTTCTCTGATTATTAACCCGTTAGTCAATTGTTATTTCATTTCACTTTGTTTTTGCTGTTAAATACCTATAAAGTAAAAATTTACTTCTTTGAGTTATCCTTTCTGTTAAACCGAATCGATCTATGAAGCCGTTTCAAGACAGTTTTTATGTATGGTTTCTCCTTTAAAAAATCATATTTATTGTCTTATTACGAGCAGTACTAAGTTCAGAAATCTTAGTTCAAAGTGTTTAAGAAGAAAAAATAATTTATTCCGGGATAGGAGTGTCCCTTTAGAATAATACATAGGTTAAAGAAAAATTATGAACATTTTGACACAAATAAACCTTGTGATGATCAACGTAATAACAACAGGCTTACATTAAACAAAACCCAACGGAGTTAAAACTAAAATGAGTTATTCTGAAAATTAACTTAGAAAAGTAATAATTATCGAGTAAATTAAAACGTTCGGTGCGAGAGGAGGTGCATGTACAGAGAGGATGTTAGGAAGTAGCATTCCGGATAGTTGGAGCGATGGAGGTCCAGAATTTTGGTTGAAAGTTTATAACGGGAATGGATTAGGTCATAGGGAGATGAGCGAGTATTGTAGGAGTGGAAAGAGCATTTGAATTTGGATTATTGAGGACGGCAGGTGGTACAAGAAAGAACCAAGGAAATATAGAATTCGGGAGGATGGATAGAGTCAGGATAGTTCGGTATGTAGTCTGTGATACCCTGGAATGCCGGGGGATGTCGAATACAAACCTGCCAGCAGTTCATTATCTTTTTAAAAGTTGTTTAAAATTTTGCAAATTAAAAGTTGGTACTGAATAGCAAAACTGAGCTAAATAGATTATGTATGCAAACTAAAGTCACCCTCTGCGGGGTCCCTTGGCATTTGAGAGTAGTGTGCAACGAGAGAGTATAAGAGCGTGCAAAGGAAGCTGATTTTTCCTTCTGTGACGTAGGAATCCACGCTATCAGTGCGTACCTCAAAAAGAAGGATAAAAAAGGAGAGAACAATAGAACTTAAGTATTGGACCCAATGATAATATTAGTAATGAGGATACTAGGAAATAGGGTTTGTGCTCCCCAGGTAGCGCAGCATTCGGGCTTATTGTACCTTCCTGGTTCCCTTGTTCAGGGAAATCGACTCTTTCTTCTCATTAACATTAATTCACTGACTGTTGCTCCTCCCAATGTTTGTTCTGTATGCTAAGTTAAATCTCCATTTAGCCGTTGCTTCGCATTCGAAGAATGATATGGGTGGCTCTTCCTTCCTCATTGCATCATCTGTAGGTGCTCATGTCGTGTATGTTTTCTCAGGTGCCAATGACCTTATAGTTAATAGTCCTAGCACACGTCTGAGTCTAGCCCTCTCCGATCGCAGCGGTGAGTTTGTACTCAATCGGACCCAAACACCAGGAACCCCCTAACATATTTTGTAGATTGCAAAGAGGCAGAAGAGACACCCTACTTACTCATAAACTGTAGCGACACATTTGCCTACAGGAGGAAGTGTTTAGGGATGTAGGACGTAACAGCAGAGGAAATCAACTACTGAAACCGGGCGTATTAATCTGTTATCCTGATAATTAGTCTTCTCCGGTGTAAAAGTTCAGAAAGCGGGATTCAGTACCTCGTAAAGGGCGCAGTATATTACACTCCTCGAACATTACATCTAATCTGTAGTCATATTAATTGCAAAACTTTTTTTCCATTTTCCATATTAACCAGAGTTGAAATCTTTCTCTATAGTAGGATCATTTTGCTAAACTTATTAAACAATCTAACTGTTTAATGATGAGGATTCATTCGTTCTTAATAGTACGCTCATTGAAAATATTCATAGCTTTCTATAATATTAGTTTTGACAGCTTGAAATAACTGCTTGCCTGGCCAGTAAACTAACAGTAAAGTTCATAGTTTTAACCCCCTTTCTTAAATATACGTAAGAAACCTGTCGATTGTTACTGTTCATTTTGTTCGGCCAATCCTCGCAGTTTAGGCCTGAAAGACGCGATTCAGCGCCTCTCCATCTTCAGCGGATCTGTATAATGCAATTTAAATCCACTCAACTTTGTGATTGTTGAACTTTCCGGTTTAAAGTTAATCTTCGTTTAAAATTGTTTACACAATTTGTCTGCCCTTACACACCTTTTACTTTTAAGCATGACCTAAATTTAGTCTATGCTTTAGCATTATATTTGACAAATGATTTTTTATACTCGGTTCACTCATCAGTGCATGATAAAGAAACGCGCCCAGCGAATAGGCTAATGTGACCGAATTACGAATTATACTTTGTTAAACTGATTGTATTGTGGAATATCGAACATCGTAGGATCTCCCATTCTTCTTCATCGGTTTGAATGATTTAACATGAAAATTTCGGTATGATAGATAACGATGAAATTACAAATCACACTATGTTAAACTGGCTCTAATATGAAATATCAAACAATTGTAGTATCTGCCTATCTATTTCATCGGTTTGAATGAATTAACATAAAACTTAATCAGATTACCATAATTAAATTCTATTTAGCGTTAAGATATATTAATGCCCATTCAGACCTACTTATTCAAAATACCGTAATTATTCACTTCGTTTATTTTTATTCGGCAATCAAGTGGAAAACGTTTGTATCTAATGATGCAAGCCCGTAAGACTCAACATTTTTCCAAACAATTAATTATTGATACTTGTGAATTATTTTTTTATGTGATACTTTGATAATACGTAAACTTTTTTATTTATAGTCATTTTTATTGTTGTTGTCCAGAATTTCATACGGAGTGTTTTGTTATGTATTTTGGCAAAATCATAGTAAAAAATATTTTCCAATGGTGGTAACAAAAGAAGGATAATAAAATAATAATTGAAGACCTGGATTATTTATTTTAATTAACTTTAGAAGGGGCTCGGCTAAACCCGCACGGCTGTCGTGCCGTGCGTATTAATCTAGCGCAGGTGCGGTAGGGGCAGACGGCGTCAGTGGTTAATTGACGGCCCGCCAGATAGACGTACCTACTACTTTTTCCGCAATTGAATTTTCCAATGCGAGAATGCGAGGTTGAAGACCTTTTCCCTCTTTTTTCCCCATTTTCTCTTGTTCTTGAGGAGCGGTTTCAGATACGGTCTGCGGAACGCCGGCTAATGGCCGGAATCATTAGCAGAAAACACCATCAGACCCTCTAGACTTCACAACCGACTAAAAACCATCCTTCGAGCATCAATCATCTTAATCTTCTAGGTTCTATTATGTTCCGATTTCCCGCTGAGACAAAAAGCCAAGATTAGCCGACATCCTTAAAACGAACTCTCGTACAAATTAAATTTTTTGGTTGCACGCTAAGTAAGGTCAAGTAAATCTAACAAATTCTTTTAACCTTAGTAAGTTTGATGATACAAGATGTTACGAGTAGCACAGTGGAACTCGAGTGTTACAATCCAGGTACTTTCAGTATGTTAAAATAGTATCTTCTGATTCCCTTTTCTTTTCTATTGCTTTCCATATCCATTGTTCCATCCTGTATGAATGATTCATCTTTAATATTTCCGTCTCGACTCATTATTACACAGTAGATAGTTTTATCACGTTGGACTTTGACAGACGGTTTCGAATTGGTGATACGGATGATTCCGAACAAAATTATCAGATAAACAATTTCATGCTTGATTATCTCATGTTATTTACCGATACAGTAGGAAATCCATGAACGAGATTGCCGGGGGTCAGAAGCGTGTGTCACGTACATTCGAATCCAGACGCAGGATTTTTTTACACACGACTGATGCTTGTAGATAACCACACAGTATCCGACCGGGAAACTCAAACTTAAATCAAGTGCACAAAATGGAATGTAATAGTTTTAAAACTAGATATTCGATTTTCATTATGATTCAATACTAGACGAATGTGTTCACTTTATTCCTGGAGAAACTATTGATTTAACGATCGCGTGAAGAAGTTTGGAAGTCGGTTGTTATAAAATCAGCAATATTTACTTTCACAGTATTTGTATAAGGCGAAAAACTATTTGGAAAATTCACGCTTTGCTAGGATTGGATAGGTATCCCGAACTGTGGGCCGTAGTGTGCCAATCGAAGCCAAAAAAGCGACCATTAGGCAGGAATAACCAGGATATCAAAATAGCCTTTCTGTTCGGATTCCAGACGATGTCTTTTCGAGGAGTGGTTTATAAATAAACAGGTAAAGCGGCTCCAGCCTAGGCAAACCGCCAAGCCATGGGGTCGCCACCTCTTCTTCCGTTTCAAACGGCTTTCCATCGGATTCCATCTAGGAGTTTTTACAACCGCCGTCGCAAATAGAGGTGGTGCAAATAACTTTTGAGCGAGAAAGTTTTTTTCCATGAGAACTCATTTCGCAGCAGTTAAAATGTAAAGACACGTAAATTTTTATTGTTAGAATTAGACCTGCATGCTCATAGCCATCAGGACTTAACAATGTCTTGAATGACGACATGCGACCATTATCATCAGCCGGGCCACCTCTCCCGACCCGCCGGCAGGCAGATAGACTTACCGCCTCGCATTTCTATACAGTTTTTCCCGTGTAGAGGGACTTTTTCGTCCAATTTTCGAAATTATATACTAAAGAAAACTTTTTTTTTGGCTTTTTTTCTCGTCATTCCTCCTGTTTAATCGGCGTCGGTTGGATATCTCATGATGGCCGCTGACGGTCATCGCTGAAAAGATGATAAACTGAACGCCAAATTAAAATGCTATCCGTTTTACACAAAATTAATTTAAAACAGTTATTTTATTGCATTCGTAGGGCACAAAAATAGGTTGGTATGTCCCCTTGAGGTCTACGGGGTGATGAACCATGTTTGGTCATTTCCGGCAACTGATCTGCCTTTGCTCGATGGTTTTTTTCTGCAGAATGGATCTGCGCTTTATTAGTTTTATTGTACCAATCGAGGTTAGAAAACATGTGATAAATAAACCATTCGACGGAATGTTGGAACTCGTCTGACAAACCGAACCAGCGAGGATTTGCGGACTAAGATGACATAAACTGCTCAAATACTATCCTTTTCTGAATTATGTATGAATAAACGAAGCTTAAGGTTTCAGAGGTCTCTTGGTTTCTTTTCGGGTTATTTTCATCATTAAAATTTCATATTTTTACACAGGAGACATTTGGACTTTCGATTCGCCGTGTAATGTGTAATGTTTATAATTTGCAAAAAGAAAAATTCTTTCCACAGATTTTTTAACATTGTTAATTTTTCCCCCGATTTGTGTAAGGTTGTTTAGTTCCGTTTGTGTTGAACAGTCTTGAAGATTCGTCCAAATAAAAGAGACTGCAAGAAATCCAAGGAATGGGCCCTGTTTTGATAGCTTTTGCCTTTATTATTCGAAATGATAATTACAATTCGAAGTATTATTATTTTTAAGTCATTTTAATTTTGCCGCTCGTAAATAAAGAAGTCCGTCATACCTTCATGTTTAATGCCGCACGCATTCCCGTCCTCGAGTTCACTGGGTTTTCAGGGTGGCGGAGTTAACGGAAAGACAAACCTGTTCCATGGGCCGTTACTGAGGCTGAGCTCTATTTAAAAAAAAATTAATTAAAAAAACTGACTCAGAAATAAAAATTAAAATCAATTGAAAATTCTTTAAAAAAAAAGCCCTCGAGGAATTTTATCTGGTCCTCTTTAAATTATATTGAAATTTATGCTAGCATATTCGTAATTGAAATCGTACAAAAATATTTCGTGATAAAGAATATCAGACCTTATCGAATATTTTCAGAAACTTATTTGATTATATTCTTCTTCTTTGTACTGAATTTTAATACATGGAATGTGGTCAAATATGTCTTTTATTTTTATTTTTGATTGTCTTTCTTCGAATCTTATGGAAATTGTAGAATAAACAAGATTTTTAAGGTTTTTAAAAAGTTTTTTAAATAAACCTTACAGCAGTAATACATTTGGCTTCGATGCCTTTGCTGAGGATGACGGCCCCTTCATATATGGCCTTATGAAAAAATAAATTCAAGGCAAAAAATCTTGTCAACTTTTCCTAATATTTTATTTCGTTTTTCACGTGACAGAATAATTATATTTTATAAAATAACATATAACACGAAAATATCATTAATAACAAAATCACTCGTCACCATAATGAGAATTGAACTTAACATACAAAAACATGTAAAATATACACAACAAACTATAGCACATAAAAACAGGCATGAAAAAAATCATTCTCACTCTGTAAAGCTTTAATTTTTATTAATTATGCGAACATTTGCTATGTTTTTTTAATCACCTTTTCACAGCGCTGTTTACCATCTTTCTTCCGTTTTCCCAAGCCTGAGTGATCCGTTGTTTAAATTCGCTGATATTTTGGCTTTCTGGCTTTTTTGAAAAAAATAAAAATAAAAGTTTGTTCGGAGTCTGAACTTAAATATGTACACACTGACTTAAAATAAACTGTTACAAAATATTAATGACTGACGGACCACTGTTTTATCCAATGCGTTAATTCACCTAAGGAAGGTTTAAAATAAATCCGAAACGTTATGTGTTGAAAGAAAAAGGAACAAACTTTTTAGGTGACCTAATATCCCACCTTGAAGAAGGAAAAATCATAAGTTAAACTGTCTGAGGTCGAAAGATAAGTAGTCTTTACATTTTTATAACAATAAATTAGTTAAATTGAGAGTCTGCGAGTGGTTGAACCTGTAGTTCGATAGTTTCGCTCGCTATCGGACGCGTGTCGGCTTCTACTTTCCAATGTTCTTCGTCCGGTTAAAGGATGGACACAAGAAGGTTGTTAATTTAAAAAAAAAGTGGTTTGTTGTGTTCGAGGAATGGCAAAGCCTCGATGATATCGCGATTACAAACGGGCGATGGCATATACGGTTCTTACCTGTGAATGTTAAACCGCAGATCTTTCCAAAAATGTAGATATTGCGTCGAGGCAGATGACTTTTGCTGCATGAAATTTGTACCCCGGCGAGAAGTAATGTTCAACCCCGTCAAGCTCTTCGATGATCCGCATAACCGTGAAACACTGCTATTGTCAAACTGCACAAGTTGAGAACATTTATGTTCGTGTAAAGTTTCGATATGATCGATCATCCTTTTGCTCTTTTCCTTACGTTCGACCTCTAGCCTGCGATAAATCACTTTCAACTTAGTATCTATTGCATTCCCTTCGGAAGTTCGTTGGGGTCCGTGGCATTGGTCGGCTAGGGGACGACGGCTCCCTGGTCTAGTTTAGCCCCCGATTTCCAGAGAATTTGTTCCTTTCAATCAGCTTGTAAATGGTTTTTATCCTTACTCTCGGAAGGAATTTGACGATATGAATGATCGACCTTGCGTTGCCGGAACTAAAACCCATCCGCCGAAGATCCTTCTCCACATCGTCCAACCACCTAAGCCGAGGGCGTCCTTCGGGCAGGTCAGCCGCACTGTGCCATCTTCACTGACATTTTTATTCTTTTCCGCGAGTAATTTACGATTTATACAATTGGGAGTAGTTTGGACCTATCACGTCATTATGATTTTTTTATTGGCCAAATTTTCCTTTGCTCCACCCTTTCTGCCTTTCACAAAATAAAAGTTGTCTATTATTCCTATTTTATTGGCCAACGACGACAATATGAATTTCTCTTATACATAACAACTAATTGCATGTTAGATGTGCCCTGGTGGCGGCGGCGGCGGCAGCGAGTCTTGCCGGGTCTGCCGGGGACTTTTTTCAAGTCTCTGACTAATACGATGGCTTAGAAAGGAAAACGTAATAAGTATGGCGCAGAAGCAAATTTCGAGGTTTGTCCATTGTGGTGTAAAGTTTCTTGTAGTACATGTTATAATGTATTTTTGACATTGTTATACATTAGTTCATAACATTACATGCATCGTCAGATCGATAAATTGTCTTAACTATAAAGGAATAATACAAAGTAAAGTGCCTTGAACCAGTTTGATGATACATTTCAAAACCCATATTTATTTCAGACTAAAATTTGTTCGTTAGGACGAATCCGTTTATGATGAAACGAACACAAAGATCAATACCTTTTAAAACTTCTTCGAACTGAACGTCGTGTTCTCGATTTTAGCCATACTAACTAAACAAAGCGGAAAGGGAGAATCGATACCTGACCCCAGTGGGTATTAGATTAGAGTAAAAGGGGATCGATGCTTAACGAGGAGGAGGAATATGTCGTAATAATTAAGGATCCAGAACAGCAGGAAATGTGTCTGGGCATTGACGAATGTCCGTAATAAACAGAGCGGTGATTCCCGATCGTCCGTATGATTTTAACTCCTCGTCTGACTCATCGGCAATCGGTCCTCCGAGAACGTGAATCATAGGAGCAGTCCGTGGAACGTGACTCGAGCAGAACGTCGATGTCATTCGTCGAGATGTGAATCAGTTTTTTTGCGAAATTTCGAGAAACGCGCTCTTAATTCATTCTTAATTGGTTCGGTGAGTTTATGCCTTGGAAACATTCTCGACTCGTGTCAAAGTACAAAAGGCCTTTCCGCATTCTATACGTCAAACGTGGACAATGAGGCGTTCCTCTAGGTTTTTGACCCTATTACGTACGATTAAGTGAAGTGCTCAAGACGGAGGTAACGAATCTGTCATTCTAAATCAACATTAGTCGCGCGTTATTCTTTACTTTCAGCCTCTTATCATTACATCGATGAACCGTGCTAAATCAGAGTTTGTACTGCACGGTGTTCTCATTAGATGACCGCTGGATTTTTCTTGAACCAAACACGCTACGAAAAAAAAACACTTATTTAATATTTTTAGCCTGGTTTCAAATTTTTAACTTTTTCTTTTTTTTGAGAAAAATTGTACAGGTAGTTCAGGCCCTGTTCGACTTCAAAATTTCAAATAAGACCTCCTGACATCATTTTAAATAATTTTTTCGCTGATCCAGTTGTAGAACTCTTTCAACCTGATGATGACCTAAAATCTCGAAATCCGTATCGTTGCAAAACAACTTACAGTGAGTAGGAACTACCTTTTTAAACAGGATTGAACACTGCACTCCCTCCACCATTCATCAATTCTATGAATTTTACTGTGTGCTCGCGAAAATTAGAATTTCTCTCTGCGAAATGTTGTAGGGGTTTTAATTATTTCAAAAAATAACATTTGATATGTCCTCTGGACTTAACCATTTTATCATCTTGTCCAGGTACTTCGGGAGACGGACGAAATCGTTCTTTCATACATCGTTAGGACTGATGAATCCAAGTTCACCTGTAAGGGCATACTAAACCGTTGTAATCTCCAAATGTGGGCAGAAGAAATTCCGTGAATTTAGTACTCTTGTCCTCTTAAGGTGATGGAACTGTATCAAAGTTTGTTGTGGATTTCTCGGAAATAAATTAATTGGGCCTTCTTTATACGAAAATAATTTAAATTGAGCTGTTCCTCAATTTTTTGAAGGTGGTTTTACCAACACTATTAGACGATGTTCGTCTGCAACGTCATAGAGTGATTCTTCAGCTTGTTGGATACCCGTACACACATTCTTTGCAGATTAGACATGATTTAACTCCACCTGTCTATTTTCTTTGGGGCCATTAAAAAAACAGTATCTACGTCAACGATAACGCAACAAACTCAGTTGAAGAACTGCGGCAAAGGATAGAAAATACTCGTCAAACCATCTTCCCAGACAATATCCTCTGAGTACCGGTGAAGTGTGGTTAAAAAGAACAAACCTTCGAATATTTTTGCAAGGCAAGCAGTTAGAACAGGATTTTCTTGTAATTATTGCCATATCTATGTAATTTTTTGACCTGATTGAAATCCTATTGCTCCATTGTTTTCAGCGTAAAAATTTAAAATTATGTGTCAGGATGTATAGAGTCCTATTTGGAATTTTGAAATTGGCCTGAGCTGAGGTACCCTGTATAATTTTTCAAGGCTAGAGTCGTAGTATGTTATGTATGGAAGGTTTTATAAATAACTCTTTGAATAGTCAGTCTCTTCTTTGTTGCTTTTTCTGTAAAGCTTTTTTATATTTCCGATAGTTTGATTTTTTAAGTTGTAATATTTTATCGCATTGTTGGAAGATGTAAGAATTCAAGCATATGTGATCAAGGTTCTTAATGTTCGAAGGCAAGAACAGGCGGTCATCGTGAGATCGCCTCAAAGAGATGATCGTTTTATTGTTTCGTATGCACTCCGAAATCTACTGTTTTATAGTGTCATTGGGTCAAGAGAAATTCAGCCGGGCCATCTAGAAAAAAACACAGTATCTTTTGTATTTCTAAACAAATGTAAAGTTAGTAAATATGTAAGCGAATTGTAAAACATGAGTTGGCGCAAACCATCTACGATAGTATTTTTTGCTGAGTATCCAGAAGGCATTGACGGTCATTGGTCTGCGGTACCGCGTCTTGCGGGATCCATGATCGATCGACTGACAGACGAGTCAGGTGGGACGAGAAAATTAAGTATGTGTTTGAGTTTTGCTTTGCGCGTTAAAAGAACGAAACGGTGTTATTTGACGAAAAAATCAATAAAGGAACGATAATAGGCCAGTTCATAGTGAATCGACCCATCTGTGCATTGGAGTTTATACAGAAACGCTCAACACCGTATCTTTGTTATTTTTAGACACTGTTATTCGAGATAACGCGTGATAGGTAGTAATTAATTGGAAATTTCTGTAGAGGTGACTCATCGGATTGCCTTCGGCGTTTCGGGGCTCGTCTTATTCTCTCTCGTACGCAGGCCTGGTTTTTCTTAGGATGTCCCGTATTGTTCGCCGGATCGGAATGACTGGATCGTTCAATTAGCCGTTGTAAGTGTGTTAATTGCCGAGGAGGTGATGGGCCGTCGCATACATAAGTTTCTCCCCGAGCCGACGGGATGGTCGCTTATGGTGAGAGTGGTGCGGCCGACCTTGGTCTCCCTCTCTCCAAAGGCATGGCGCCCACCCTTCCTGGAGGCGCTGCTGCTTAGCTCAGTTATCATCCGACCACAATAGCAGAATGAGGCCTCAACAGAACGGTAACGCGAGCAGGGACATCTTCGGCGCAGACTTCAACGGGACGCCCAGCCATCACAGGTATCCATCCTAAACCATCCCACTCGTCTCACAGTTGTCTGATGGTTGTTTTTCAACATAACAAGAACTTTTTACCAAATACTTAACTAAATATACATAAAGAAATAAAACACCAATCGGGTGTCTAAACATCACGTGATTAGTATGACACTCATGATGTTTCCTATAAAATATTTTTCAATATAAAATTTACTTGGAAAGGGTCTCTAAATGTTTCGATGGGTCTTATGTTTTACATTAATAATAATCTCTTTAGGTAAATTAACCTACGGTTATCTCCGTCCGTTAGATTTGTTGGTAAATCCGATTAAAATATGTAAATATCTAGCTCAGTACGAAAATTTCGTCATGCCATGCCACAATCTTCATCGATTTCACATAGAACTCAAACAATGGAGTACCAATTCATTTGCCAGTACCTTAATCCAAATGTTTTTATCCCAAATTGACCGGATTGTTTTACAAATGCGCCTAAATTATATTATTTTCCCCCCATTAGATAGCAACCGTTTCTATATCAAATATATTAAACGATTTGTCTTTTTTCTGTGAGGATTGTTTAAGTACGCAAAGGAAAGAATTTGTTATTACATCGTAAAAGCCCATCATACATTTTTTTGCAAAAAAAAAAAAAAAAATCGGCAAAATGTGATGCAAGAATTCGATCGCATCCCTGCTTAGCCCTGGTCGGTCGTGTCCCGCCCCATGTTGCAATTAATTATTTTACCTCCTATTATTTAAATTAAAAGGTAGTGTGCCGGCTTATGGACTTAATACACTCCAGCCTCTAGGTCCTGGACCAGCACTATTATCTTTCTCTCTCACGTACCGTTAAAACGAGAATTCCAACGCCCCACCATAGCGCATTTTCATTTAAAAACCTCTGTGCACTTTTCACCGTTTTGGCTGCGGTCTTGGAATATGGTGATCATTCCAGCCAGCATGAAAATCTTAGCTTTCCGAATCTTTTCAACAGACGCCATCACAAATTCAATTTGTGTAGTCGATTTTTTTAAACTCTAGTTTAAACAAAATCGATGGCGTTGAGTGACTGTCGGCTTTTTGTTTGTTGAAATATTTCAATATACACAGTGTTCAACAGTAGAGAATTGTTAAAACGGTAACTTTTATGTTATAAATAAACATAAACCATTAATGCTTTACATATTTATATTTTTAATGTGCTTTAACAAATTTAATTGTATTTAACCATTAGCCTGATGTGATTCATTTGGAGTGTTATTTATGTATCCTATATTGTATTATATGTATACTCCTGAAGACGTGTAACGAGAAATCTTTTGTACGAACGAAAAATCATACGAGGAATATATATTTCGCAATAATACAAATAATGCGTAATATTTAACAATTGTGGTCGGTTAAGCACTGCGATTTGGTTTCGACGGATTGTATGCTTGGACTGACGAGGCGGAGGCATGGAAAATGATTAGACGAGAGACTTCTTGCTGATGGACGTTCAGGAATGCACGTACACCGCAGTCTTCGACGTGATTTATATGTAAATCGTCTTTTATAGGCACCAGCCACGTCTTTCAAGGAATCACAGATCCTCACAAAAATGGGTGGTTTTAGGTGATTCACCTCGCGAAGGCAGAATTACTCAAAACTAATTTTGATGAATTTTCCTTGGATTTTTAAAATAAATTATTTACTATTTATTGACACGAGATCTCGGGGAAAGAAACATCCTGTCTTGAATTTTGAAAAGAACAGGGCAGGATGCCAGGTGAAATGTGGTTTCGTTCTCTACACGAAGCAGAAGGTGCAGAGGTCGTTCGAGTTCGTCCACGAGAATGGACTCAACGGTTTAAATTTAACTTGGTACATTAAAAAAAAAAACACCTGATTTTTCAGTACTTCACTCTTTAAGTTTATATTTGGCTTTCCTTCAATCGATACCTCCGCCATCAATCAGGATAATCAATCAATAACGGTGATCAAACGAATCGGGTGTTTTCTTCAGTCGTCCGTTCTTTGCGGCTACCAACAATGGAATGTAGGTGGATTTCTAATAAAATTTCTGTTCACTGGTCTCTATATAGGTCACAGTTCTCACTCTAATAATCCTAACTTTTCCTTCAAGCTTTTTCCATTATTTATTTAACTGGTTATTATTTTTGCTTTAGGTTTGGTATTCTGTGCGGGCTAGTAAGTAACTATGCGATCCTTTTTTTTTATAAAATTGAAAAGAAGTAGTGTTTAATCCATTTTATATCTATTTTCTTCTGTTTTGGCTCGTATCTGTTCAGGTTCTCTATCTTGTTCTTTCTCCTTTGTATAATATAGTTATTTACATAGATATAAAATGAACTAAGTCTTCTCTACCAACTATGCTAAATGACGAAAGGATCATAGGTGATAGCTGTTTGATTGTAAATGTTTATTTCCACTTGTAAAAATGGAATAGGCGGAGTTTCGCATTATAAAATCAACTTTATACCAAGTTAATCCATATCTGCTTATTGGTTAATAATTGTCCATATTAGTTATTCCAATTAATTATTCTTTTTATCTAAGGTTTTTGGTTGAGATGAAAAATAAGTGCGACTATAGCTCAAATGGTTAGAGCAGCCAACAGCCGGAGGTCGTGGGTTTGAACCCACACTAATTTTTAATAAATTTTTCCCTTATCTTTTTTCAAGGATTTATCATTAAAAATCTTCTTAATTTATATCGTATACAAACATTTCCGTTTTTCAATCCCACATTTTTAAATTTAAAACTGCAATTGTAAGCATACAAAGTGTTCTGTATGATTTTAATATGCAAATTATATAATTACTGTAATAATGTAAGTATTGTTTTATGAAGAGAAACTTGGCTATTTTTAATGCTATTAACGGCTCCGAGGACGGACCACAGACAGATAGGACATGTCGTGAGAAGACTATTTTTGTAAAGCAAATTAGCTGTAAAACTAATTAATAATTATTGTGTTAAGATATTGTATTAACTTATTGAACTTATTAGAATGAGGATATACGAATGTCGAAGCAGCACATTCCTCTCGAGATTCTCCGTCGAAGTAAAGCTCAAGGAATAGTGCAGCCACAGGGTAGTCGTTGCCATGGCTAAGAAAGCCTCACGTATAGCCCCTCTGAGGAGGTTTGCAAATGTGGTGGTACCAAAAGAGTGGTTGACCCGAGTACGGATTGGACGGTCAGTAGATGAGTTGAGTCAAGTGGCACTGTTTAGTTGTCCACGAGCCAGTTACAGTTTAGAGTTAGTCACTATAGAGTTGGAGAGCTTTGGAGAGGTCCTCTTTGTTTATTTAACGTTTTATGAAATTTGAAGAACTGGATTACTTGTTTTATCGCCCTAATGACGGATTCGGAAGAAAAACAAATTCTGAATAGTCGACTCTTGATACTGGAAAAGTAAGCTAACTATATGCCATCGAGTCCATGTTGGTCAAGAGCCATCGACTGTGTGTGAGTCAAGCCCTTGGCCACCATGGCATAGTTTGCTGGGCCCGTAGTGAGGAGGAACCATTAAAAGATTATCAGCACCAATGAGAGAGAACGCTAGAGGTAGATTAGTCCATAATTTAAAAGGTTAACTTGGTTAACACTCAAATCTGCGCAGAATTTCAAAAACTGGTTGGAAGTACCATTGAAATTAAAAATTCTATGTGTTGAAAGATCAAAGACCACTAAATTGCTTAATCTTTAATGGCTTTGTAATGCGTAATTATAATTCATATTTGCTTAGTGGTCATAATTGACAATATTAATGTTTCTTTTTATCTGAATTTGAGAAGAAAAATTAATGTCTCGAGCGGGATTCGAACCGTTCGAATTTTCCCTCTTCGTCATATTTTCAAGAGAAATTGTGGCTTGAGGTGCGGAGTTGGAGTCCGAGGGGATCGGAGTCACGTCAGCTCAAGTGGTTAGAGCAGCGGCGTATTTGAGCGGAAGGTGATAGGTTTGAATCCCGCTCGTGACACTAATTTTTCATCTCAACCAAAAAACTTAGGTAAAAAGATTATTAATTGGCATAATTATAATTGTTGAAGTCTTAGCCTTTAGTCTTTACAACCTCTTTTCACAATTTCAATAACTATGGTTTCAAGTGCAATGAAATTAATAATAGTGATCGTGGAACAATCGACAAATTCTATTAAAAAAATAAAGACCACTAACTTGCTTCATCCTTAAGGACTTTTTAACGCTTAATTATTACGTTTGAGGTCTTCGTTGTAGTTAAATTTAAGATAAGGATTGTGACTTTTTGATTTTCGTCGGATTTTCAATTGATCAGAGGTGGGACGTCGTATAGTCAATAGGCCATTTTCGGTTTTAATCCCCACGCGGGATGTGGGAAAACTAGGTAAAGTGATAAAAATTGCAACTTACAATTGAAAGGAACATAGGGTAAGCGTAGGGGGTGAATGTTATCGACTTTAGCCGTCCGGTGAATCATATTAAGAAAAAAAAAGATTATTCTCTTTTTATCGATGTAGAAACGACTAGAATTTGTCGTCATAGTGTAACTTCCCTTTTATGGACTTTGTCATTTCGAAATATGGAGTAGTGAAGACGTCAATTCGTCCTTGAACCGGTGTCGGTTCGGTTCCGCTCCTTGCATTCTGTTTTGAGTTGTTTTCAAGGGGAGCCCGCTCCCTTCTGCTAACGTCCTTTCTTCCGATTCCGCTGTAAAGACGATGAGTCACACATGTTGACGCCCAAAGTGCTCCCAGACTTGGGCAGAACGGCTCGAGCAGGGTCGGAACCGGTCGCAGTGCGCCCACTAGTCGTCCGCCGGCCCGGGTTTTCGCCCTCATTTTACGAAACTCGAAGAGTTGGGCACACCGAAGGGGAGATTTTTGAACGAAACGCCCAAAGTTTTAGCCCACTCGTGAAATTATTAGAAACTGGAATAATCTGAATAATAATAATTAAAAAAAAATTCTACTCGGATTTTAACCCATGCCGTTCAAGGAAGGGCACTAACCCTAGACATAAAATAATGGCAATATGTGGGTTCTGACTATGGCGAAGTATTTGTGGGCAGGAACTGCCTCCCGTGTGGATAGAACGTTAGGAAATACAACTTTAAACAAATGTACATTTTCAAAATCCTACAGAACTTTTGGAACAGTCCCATAAATTTTTATCAAGATGTTAAACCTTTTAAATGTTTTATTTCGTATTATGTTTCTTAATAATAATTATTTTTCGATCGTGAGATGCAGCAATATTTTCTTTGATATGCCAACATTTCAATCTTTATTTAGGTTATCTTGTGAGTGTGTGTTTTCTGTGTAGATGTATCGTGTTACGAGTGTTTTTGAGATATATAAAGAAAATATTTTTCTAAACTTACATCACTCTAGAACGCATCTTACGTCTCCAAATAATCTTTGATTAATGGCCACTAAATACTACAAACTTCTAATTATGTTTTATCACTTCTGGTGCTATTTTCCTACATTACAGACTATTAGAAAACCCGGATACAAATGTTAACAACTATTCTGCATCGATGCATTAATATTAACATTTTTGACTTTTTACGTTTTCTTTCAGTTTCTACAATTTTCACCCGAATTGCAATCGATTTAACGGAGGTGTTTTGCCAGAGGCTTTGTAAGCATCGAAAAGTTTGAAAGCTTCTAAAAGACTTAGTTGTGGTATTATTTCCTAACATACCTATATAATATTGTTAAGAGAAGGATAGGCCGTTTGTAGATATTTTACGTGTGATAATCAGTTATTAGGTCACAGAAACCTTAAAAATTCCATCTTCATGCCTAGTTTTCATATAAACAACACATAAAGTCAACAGTTTAAATATTAAAAACACTAATAGGTTTTTTCACCAATGTGGTTAATTTAATAATAAATAAAATAAAACAGTGGACAACCTTAGGAAATGAGAACATTGAAAACCACATAGATCAAAAATAATTTACGTATTAATGTTTTTATTCTTTTTTTTTGCATTTTAATTGTTATTTTTATGTGTTATTTATTAATTATGAATGATTTTTTTAACATTTTAAACAAACTCAGCACTAAAATTGTTTTTAAATTAAACGAAATCTTGGCATGAAATTGGGAGTTTGTTTTTGTGACCTCATACCTGAATATCACACATATGTTGATGACCAAAGAACTCACTTTCCTTGACAATGGAGGTTTTCCATAGTAGAAATGACCCCAAAGGCCATTAAACCTAAAATAATGTGTAATGATACATTATATATAATTATAAACTATTTACCTCATCACCCGATTAGCTGTCTACCTTCTGGGGGAAACATCTTTGAGATGTTCCTTACGAAAAGAATGCTTCCCATCTTCGAAGAACAAAACCTTATTCCATCTCACCATTTCGTCTTCCTAAACACCACTCTACAATCCAGGAAGGCAACGTGTCGTAGACGGTATCTCTTTTTCCCTTTAACTTATCTGTATTGCTCAGGTGCTTTCCTTGATGTAGCTCAAACCTTTCACGACTCCTTGACATACGATCAAAACTGCCTCTTCACAACTTTAGACGTGTGGCAATGAACTGTGCGGTTCTACCATTCATTCTAATTATCTTCGCATCCATATTTCCTAAATCCACAATCCTTTGAAAAATAGTAAACGCTTTAGCCTTTAGCTAACCACACAATCCACAATGACCTTAAAAATCCTTTTGTCAAAGATGTCGTAAAATGCCGATACTTAAAATTCTAAAACTCCCTTTCATTACGCCCCAAGCTTTAAAGTTTTTAACCTGACACCCCGAACCACCCCAAAGATATTGCAGCTGCTGTGGCCTCTCGACTTGTTGGGCACCAAGTCATAACATGAAGACCATGGCAGAAGTGTCACTCACCATTGAGTGATTTTTCACACTCTAGAGCTCCTTTGTTTCATATTTAGTCTTACTTTTTCCAATTTCTACGTTCTTCAATTTTAATTATATACTGAATAACTTTTTTTTTAAGTGAATCGTTTCAAGGCAGTATTGTCCATCACACATTGTACTCAATTTTCTAATTATATACATTCATATAAAAAAACTGTGCTTCCCCCAGTGTAAATCAACAACAAAGAGATATCGACTTCGATTTGTCATATACCTAGTTATATACATAGACAGCATTCTGACGACCACACTCAAGACTTGACAGAAAACAGAATACTTGAACAACTGCGAAGACTTCTAGGATCAAAATCCGTGTTGTACTTCAACACCAAACTATACAAGACTACTGCGATCACTTTGGCCATACGGAGTGGAACACTAATCTCACTGTTCACAACGACCTCAACATTCCTTTCGTCAACGAACGAATTGATCCATTGCCGATACCAAAAGTTTCGCACCAACCTTTCCATCCTAACCATACTGCTCGAGTCCTCTACGCATTCTTACACATCATCGACCATGACTTCGAGATCTCCTTTCCTCTTAATCCCTCACACTGAGTGCCAATGGCTGGCTTTTTCTGGGTCCTCCTGGCACATCGCCGGCAATCTATATCAAGAGTTGTGACCGTGCGAAAAGAAAAATGCCCTGTGATGTCATTTGTTATATCTACAAAAATCTGTATAGGCTAAATTGTAAAAAACGTTTTGTTAAAATGGTCGGTTATTTAGATTCGGAAGAAGTAACTGAATAAATAGTAAGAGTTCAGAAAGTGGGGAAAATGTTTTGCAGTGTTTTCACAAGTTTTGCTTTACAGCGATAAAAAATAAATAAATAGAATCGTTTACTGCCAATAAGAGCTTGCGATATGAATACTATTATGATGTACTTGTCTTCATTTCTTTGTATAATTTTTTGAGACGAATTTAATTTTTCTCTTTTTCCGTAGGGTGCTGAAACCACCAGGCGGAGCTTCAAGCGACATCTTCGGCGTGAGCGGTGCTGAGCAGACTGCACGCCCTTGGAAAGTGAAGAATCACCAGATGTCTAACGTGTTGATGAACGACGAAGGCGACAAAGCTCCGGCGACACCTGTCACACCTGGTAAAAATTCACACCTTCGCCTCTTCGGCCCGCCTTCCCCTCCCAAGCAGACACCAAAGAAGAACAGTGCAAAGTCCTCAGTCGGCAACATCATCACAACCGACCAAAATAACGGGCATCACTTAGGTACGTCAACGGCACTTACACTCGGATGGAATGAGATTTCCTTCTACCTCCGTTCTCCTCTCCTTGTGAATTTTTTCTGCTCTCTCCTCTTCTCTTTCACTTCATTAACAACTCTTCTTTCTCGACCCTCGCCACTTGGCGTTTCAACTTCATATATTACTTACCTTCGTTCTAAAAGTTTTAACTAAAAAATCAGAGGGTAAAAACGGTGGAATTCAAAAAATGAATCTAAGAATTGTCTCTATGAAGATAAAATATTATACATTGGAAATATGCCAATATACAAGTCTTTTGTTAGTTATGCCTTGTCATCGATTAACAGGTGCGTTGGAACTGTTTAGTGCACTGTTTTACACCATGCCATTGTTTCAGATAATACCTTTGCCAGTTCAACTTTTCCATATCATTCAGAGCCAAATAATGCTTGGAAAATAGATAAAAAGAAAATCTGTTCAGAACATAATCAATTGTGGTAATAAGCATAATACAATGATGAATGAAAATTATATTGCATAATAGGCATTTGGCATAGACATAGTTCTGGATAAAGATAATCTGTCAGCCGAACTGTTTGTTATGTTGAGCTTCATAAATAATTTTTTTTACAATCCTTATTATCTTTCTCTCTCTGTTCTTCTTCTCCTCTCTTAACTTAGTCTATGGAGTTTAGAATATAGAACTGAACGTTCTTATGATGCATGGTCTATTAAACATTTTGAAAGGAGTTACCCAGGCTTGGTATATTATAAAGGCCAACTATTTTTCCTCTTAAAGACCTCACATTTAATGCATTGATGTAATCTAACAGGAGGAGCGTTGAAGCTTTAATATGCCTAGTCTATTCGTTGAGATGAAATAAATAAAGACGCTCTATAAGGTCCGATCATGTAGCCTTTTCCCTTGCGACCTCGCTAGTGCTTCCGCTCGTTTTTTTCTTTTTCCTTTTCGACCTCCCTTGCATTCTTGATACTCTATCCCGCGTCGGTTTTAAGTCTCATGTAATCCGTGGATCAGATCCCCAACCCTTCTCCGTATTCCTATTAAAATCTCAGACATCCATTTGCATTCTTGTGTGAATGGGGAGAATGACTGAGTTTCATAAATTGTAAATTTTAACGTTTTTACCTTTTTCAATTGTACAGATTAATGTAATTTTACGTTTAGGAATTAAGACTTTAACAATTAAACGTTGTCAATACTGAGAAAGGAGAAATATACGAAATTAATGAACAATTGCTTCACTCACCACGAACACGGTTGAAGATTTAGAAACGAGACTTTCTTTTTATAAACTCATTTCACATAACCAATGATATATGCTGCAAAGCTAATTACCACTTGATACTCTAATTCTGTTTAACACTACCTCTTTCTGGTGCAAGAATTGCATGGTTAAACCAGACGTTTTACGACGTCTGCCAATTTTCCTTTTCATGTGGGATCTCCAAAGCAAGGACTGTCTAGAACCGTCCTTGGTTCGCCCACCCTGGTTTCCTTACAAGGATACCAGGAACTCGTGGGTGTGGTGGAAAACTTTCAGAAAGGAAAACGTATTAACAAAGGGTGGCTGGCGACGTCCAAAATGATAAAAAAACCGATTAAGTTGAATCAATTAAAAAAATCAAAAGGTCTTCATCTTGAACGTCGGGATGCATCAAGCTATGTTTCTTGTTAAGCGTTTTGGACTTAAAGCACTGCTTGAAATATTCTAATTGAATTGAAACTAATTCCTATTTCAATTAATTATTCTTTCTAATGTAAGGTCTTTGTTGAGATGACCACGACCTTCGGCTGGGTTCGAACACTGCTCGTGTCACTTACTTTTTCATCTCAATCAAGATCTTATATAAAAAGAAAAATTAATTAAAAGAAGTAATTTGGTCAATTAGACCACTAAATATAAATGTACTAATTCCTATTGTGTGCCTTGGGGCACTCAGAGAAATGTAGATTCTTTAATTTTTGGATTTTGGTTGGTTGGAGGGAGATTAACAGGCATGGTATGAGCATGAGTGAGTGTGATAATTTTTATTGCGGCGGAAGGCAGTTGGCCTAGCCAGTACTACAAGTATTCCAGGTCAAAAAGGTGCTGTAGCATTTCTTCCTTTCCCCATAAGGTAAGGACCTTCGGATCGCTCTTCAGGACCAAGGTAGGTGCCACTAACCCCCCAGTATCCGTTGACTAACCATAATTTTATGTTGAATTTTCTGTTCGATCTTTGGTTTGTGTATTTTTGTTTGCATTCTATGTTTTTTGTGCTTGTTTTTGTTTTAGTTTGATTCTTCTGTTTTGTTTTGTACTGTCTCAAGCATGAATTGACTACTCCAAGTCAAAAACAGACTTTTGTACCACACACGTTAAATGTATTGTAAAACAATTTTATAAAAGGCTCCAATATCATTGTCATATTTTCGTTCGGGTTGTCGTCTTATATAATTTCCTTATTTCGTCATGGCTCGTTCCAAATGTGGGTTGGAGCCGTCGGGACACCAGATGGTACGATCGCACGGTTTACCTCCCGGTTAAAAATAGGGTGACGACGAAAATAGCACTGGTGTAATTTTAAAAGACACGGCCTTTTACTCGTAAATTCGTAACTCGTAAACTCGTAAATCCCAATTGTGCCCCGGATCGTCGAAAAAGGCGGAAAACGTTTTGCCGCGAATTGAGAACGTTCTGTGTCAAGGGTAGGCCGTGGGCATAGTTGAAGCGGCTCCCACGGGGCGAAGATATTTGACGAGGGCCGCCTTAGCAGAAATTACGTTCTTCTGGTTTCTGCGATAAATTCTTCTTCAAACAATAGCGAGTCGTCTAAAAGAAGTCGCGAATTGAAAACATATAATATGATGATGATGTTGATAGCCCAATATTGTAACACTGCAGTTGGTCGAGGCTCATGCTAGCGCAAATCACTCCATAAAATCCTCTTTTTAAAGGTAAACGGGTGTCAATAAACATTATGCGTTCGAATTGGACTTCTAAGTATATACAGTTTTCGCCGGATTTTTAATCTACATTACAAAGCGATCGTATACAACGAGGCAGCTTTTAAAGGATTATTTTTTGTCTCCTCCCAATATGTCAAACAAAATGTTCCTATCACACGGCATAGAATTCTTTCCAAACTATTGCTATTTCGAGCCCAGTCGAATAAAGGGTAATGACGAAATGGGCCAATCATGCTACTAAATTCGGCAGCATTCAAGATTTGAAGCTTCCGAAACTCGATTCTCTGAAGTTATTCAAGGAGTGGCAATATATTTATGGTACACCTGGAAATTCCTTTTTATTATTATTAAATTATTTCCAAATGTTAATAAAACAGCCTGGAATGTATATGTAGGCGGTAATAAAGGATTTTTTTCCGTCATGACACGAATCCAGAACGAGTCATGGAATAAGCGTGTCTACCTTTACAAAATAAAACAGAGACAATCCCTCAATTTTGCGATGTACTCGAAGATTTAAGCATTTACGTATCAATAACTTTAACAGATCCGCAGATGGGCTATAGTGCTTATAATCCTATTCCGCTGTTGAAAGTAGTTAGACTGTTTTTTATAATGAACTAGGCGTCATTTGTATTTTAGCATTCCTCCATTCCAATCAATTCCTAGGATATTTAGTTCGCTAGGATAATTGACCAGAGAAAATATACTTTCTTGGAAAATATTTGAAAGGTATGAATCCCGGGATTGTATGGAGTTTAATTCCTTGTTATTATGAGCTGAAATCATCTGCAGATTCTAATTATTATAGGATTATGTATTTTATTTTCAACGTTTTGAGTGATATGTCTTGATATATGAAATGTCTTTTATAGAATCTCAGAACGGCGACGTTCACGATTCTCCCAAGGAGGAACTCCAAAACGGCAACAAATCTCCCCAGATGAATGGAAATGGACACGGGCTCGGAAACGGATCTGTGTCGACAAACGGCCACTCGAACGGCGGCACCGCACCTAGGGCCAGAGTCCCCCCGGGCGGTTACTCCAGCGGACTTTGGTGAAGGACGACCTGGACGAAAAACGGATGGAAAGCCGGAGACGGCGGAAAACACGACAAAAAAGCCTTTTCTACTTTGAACAACTTTCCATTCGATTTTTCTACTATTTCTCCTGATCGACCTATTTAAATTGTACACCATTCAATTCTGTTGGATAATTTAAATGCAAAATAATTTAACTTATATTAATCAACTATACTCGTAAGGCTGATTTTTCTTGTGCCTTCTTAGGATGTATTGTTTCATCTCATTTTTCTTTTCTCTTCTTTTTTGTATGAATGCTTCGTTTTCCCCATCTCTTTTCGTATGAACTTTTTAGAAGTACATCATCATAGTGTTTAAGTATCATCCTCACATCATTCACCAGAGCATTAATTTGTCTTTGTTTTGTAGCCTATGTCATCTTCTGAGGCATGATTTTTATATATTGTTTATAATATATTGTAGTTATTGAATAAAAAAAACTCGAAAAAATGCCAATTTTTTTTCTCCTAAACCCCTTTGCTCTATAAAAGGGTGTTAGTCAAATAGGGAGGTTAGAGTAACATACATAGTAGTAAGTTTTGAGTAAATATGAAAAAAATGTTAATTTTTTGTTGATACTTGTTTGTTTACTGCTGCAATGTTGACTGAAAGTTGCCACGGGAAGTTAGATTTTAGTCTGTCTCTACATCGTCTGCGGCACTGCGATTTACTTCATTTCAGGTTAATTCTAAATGTTTGATTTCTACCTGTTCGCGATGTTGCTCAATAAAAACATTTATTCGTTTATCAGTTTTCAACGGTTAGATTGATCTAGATAGGTCAAGGACCCAGGATGTTCAGGGCGAGAGGGACGACGTCGAGCCAGTCGATTCCTCAATAAAGAAGAAAAGGTAAGCCTTAAATACAATCCTGGTTACTCATTTGGACCTCCTTTACGGCTGAAAACATCTTCAGGCCGCAATAGTAATTTTATTTAAAATATTGTAAAAAATAGAGTTGATGATGGGTTTTGGTCTTCGAGTCGGTGAACTCATGTTGAACCAGCACAGGATCATCACTGTCTCTTTATACGCGTTTAAATAACTCAAAGAAAAAGCGAGTGGAGACAGTAGTCAGAGACCCTGTGCCGGTCCAATATGAAAAAAATTGTGCAAATTCCGTAGACGATCAACTTAGTTTAATTTATACACAAAAAATCGGATAATTAAAACGCTGCTGGTCAAACTATGATAAAATAAAATTAATGGCAATCAAAACGAATCAAGAAAAAGGAAGGAGAATAACAATATTTTTACTGGGATTCTCGTTGGCTCAAGTAAAATTCACGCCGTCTTCAGTGAAGAACGTCCAATAGCTGAAACGCCTGAACGTAAACCAGTGAGACTAACCCAGTAAAAATATCAATCTACACTTCAAGGTATCGGTTTAGATTAGCAAATAAAATAAAAATATATTACTATTGGTAACCTAACTACATATATGTAATTAATTTATTATATATTTATATTATTAATTAAATTAATAATTATTCGAAAATTTAGGCAAATAAGCGAAATAACACATAACACTTAAAGTACATTAAAAAAAAGTAATAAATATGACTATAACCGTCAATACCTAAAACGTTTTTAAAAGTTTTCCGATTTTTTTAACATAATGGTCTAAGCCGTTTTGAGGCCTTAGGATTTTTGTTTTTTGCTTGTGCTCTCAAGCTTTGCCGTTGGCTAAAGTTTTAAAGTGCACACCGCGAACTAACGTTCACTGTAATTAGTTCGTTTTCGGCATAAAAACGTGGATATTTAGAAAGGGATGTCATCTATCCTGCTCTTCCATTTGGTCCTGGGTCTCTTTCTGGGCTGCGTACAGTGCTCTGTAGGAGACGACCTTCTTCGGGTGTTGCTCGACGAATTTTATCTCTGCTGTGAAATCTTTTTCGTCGTCGTACGCCCTGATGAACTGTGGCGCCATCGCGAAATCGACGTGGTGCTGACTGCCTTGCCGGCACCGAGACGGTTTCAGGATACCTTTCACAATGGCCTGAAAAAAAAAATAATTCCAACCTGAGTTGGCTAATTTACTCGATTACAAATTTTTCCCGGTTTGAGCGAGAACACGTTTTGTCTAGAGTGTCCAATTGGACTTCGACAACTGTTGCATGTGATTAAGAATTGGTGTAATGTGTACTTACATCAGTTTCCTGTAATAAGTTATTTTCTCCAATTTGTCCAAGATCATCAGCTACAGAATTGTTTTGTGCTTCTTCCTCGGCAATTTTCTTCGAGACTATGCCGAGAAGGTTTTCTACCGCTGCGACCACCTCGGCATATTCACGATCCACTTCATCTGCGATAATTTCTCGAAGGGGTTCGTCCTTTATTTCAGACTCCCCGTCTATACCGTCGTTAGAAAGCCTATCTATTAAATCGAAGCTTTTTATGAATCCTTCCTCGATGCCGAGTGCTGCGGGCCCTTGGGTCTTTTCTAATCCGATCGTGACCAGGTCTAGCAGCTCGCAGAGTTTGTCGGCGACTTCGACGTCGCAGGCCTGCTTACAGGGGTAACCGACCATTCTCGGCACGGTTCGCGACTGACTTGCCTTGACACCCGGGATTAACTTTGTGCACAATGCTGCATATCTTGGGAACGGTCCAAATGCCCTTGCGCATCAGTTTTAGACTATGCCGATTCCTTTTCTCTCGTATTTATAGATCCCAGTCAATGCATTCACTCAATTCTGGCAGATCATAACAATCCTGAAACAGACGAGGCAAAAGCATCGTTAAAATATCATAACAATCATGCTCTGTTAGTGCTATGCGTTTGGAATTTTCTGAAACTATTTATCCACTCCAATGATTTTCTAAACATCAACTTTCAGATTTCATATTAAAAGGTGTTTTTTCTTAAATTCAGCATTTATTTATATCACTTTATAAAATTATTTAAATTTTCTGTTTAATTTTTTTGCTTAATCTGTTAAAAATGTTTTGATGTATGCCCGGACGTTTATGTTTCTGCTATCCATGTTTCTTACGCTTATGTTCTTACTACATACTACGATAAATGACAATAAAATCACATAAATTGGTATAAGATTCGTATTTTTCAGTTTTTTAAAGTATCAAAACGGATGTCCACTTCGTTCTAAGATCTATTCCGCCAACTAAAGTTATATTATGCCATTTACATTCCACACGGTAATGGTCCTCCGCCGCCCCACTCAACCGCTAATCTCTCTCCAGTCACTTAAGAAAATGCTCCTTTAAAGGAAATCATAAACACTGGAACATTTTATTTTAGGCAATTAAGGAGGGTATAAATTGGTAGTAAAGGAAATCACATTTGAGTATGTGGAGGCCGAAATTCAGCTATTTCACTAAGGGTGTCTTCCAAAACATCCACATTTATGTCCGTACATGACTGCCTCCACTTAAGGCATTTTTTCCGCTTTTCTCTAGAGAATCGCTTCTCAGCAAGGGAACAAAACTCTAATTTTAAAAGCCATCTCCAGGCCCATGTTGTACGTCTGCCCTACATGGAGCTACACTTGTGACAGAAATATCAATAAACTTCAAGTCATCCAAAACAAATTCCTAAGACTGGCCACTTCATCTCCCCCCAAATCCATACGAAAAATTGCATAAAATGGATTCGCGACGACATGGTCGTGAGCACGAAACAATTTTTTGCATGTCTCTCTAACAGCCAAAATGCAATCTCCAGATTGGTAGGGAGATATACCACAGCTTCGTGGCAACATAGGAGAATAAAGCATAATATAATGTGTGATGTTTAGTGACTGTTAGTGATTATTCATCGATCATAAGATGCACTCTGGTGTGAAGTGGTTTTTGACATTTTTCTTTAACGTGCCAACGTTTCCATCTTCATTGAGATCATTTTCAGGGCCTGGGATTTATAAACGTTTAGGAAAAAGAAAAGGTTTGTCTAAAACCTACCGCACACCAGACCGCATCTCATGTTCTCCGAATAAGCATAATATGAATAATGTACAGAGAACGATAAAGCATGTAACTTGTACGTAATATGAAAAATATCTGACTCTTTAATGAATAAGCATTTGTGTGTTGTACCTGTTTATTCATTTAGTTATTTTCATTTTTATTATTTTATTACTTTTTAATATTTTATTGTTGTTTATGTTTTACACTTGATGGTATTTTTAGATGTTTTGGATCATAGTTAAAAGACAACGCTTACTAAATTCTCGTGAAACGGGTTTATTTGCCAAATATGAGTCAACTTAGATGGTGAATGTTTTTTTGTAAACTTTTTCTCCCTAAGTGAATACGAGGTTCTACAATCTATACCTAAAGTTTTTAAATTTCCGGATGATCGCTTTAGTATGTACAGAGACCTACTATTTTCCCCCTAAATTATAAGATTGTGTAATACCTAGGTCCTATGTAATTTGTCAGTAAATATATTATAACTGCAACATTTTGCTCACGTTTAAGCTGATTATGGACTTAAGAGGTAAGAGCTGGCCTATACCGTCTGAAACGTTTGAGGAAATTTTCCTCAAGTAGTAACGCTTTCTCAAGATGGATTCAACATTTCGTAGTGTACTAGAATATGATAGGTAATATGATGTACAAAAGTTAAGTCTATTAAAACTATGTGTTCTCCTCCTGATGGAGAGAGGCAATCACGAATATGTTCTTTGTCAGAATTTGGAAAGGGAATTCTTCCTCAAGAAAAGTTAGGGTAGTTTAAATCATATTTGAGCGGAATCGGTGTGGCACGGTTGTGTTCCGTAATCGCATTGGCGACTTTGGAAATTTACCTGCTCTTAAAATCGTACACGTCATTTTACTTCAGATTTTGACATGGTACAGCGACCTCTGTTGTATATCCTACCCTTCTTCTTGAACTCTCCTTTTCACGGTTTACTTCTGACTTTCCCGTTAACCGAGGGCACAGCCTTATCTACCTTTGCTGACGAAATAGCAATACTTTTCGTTACGTTGAGAAATCTTCAAATACAATTTGTGGTGCCTCGACATACGGTCAAAACGGAACTATAACCTGTTTAACAATATTTCGGTTACAAGTGATTTATACAAATGAAATATACATATATGTATAATATTATTTACATATATATAAATTAATATTTATATTATTTCCACTTGTATATTCCATTTATTTAGGTCAGTACAGGCAAAAAATTCCACCCGATTATATTATTGCAGTTATGCTTCTTTCAGCGTCAACATGTTTCCTAGGAAATGTTGAAGTGAGTATTTATCATGGTCACATCATAAATGTTTTCGATTTCATATGTAAATTGTAGGCGTGTGTGAGTTATTAAATGTATCAAATGCAGTTTGAATTTGAATCAAATTCACCCATTCACCACAACGTAAACATAAAACATCAATATCTCACTGGCACTCTCCACACATAATGACATTGTGACGGAAAAGAAACTCTTTGAGTAGTACAAACACTTTGATGAGTCTAAAATTTCTAGTATTGTATACATTCATTTTTTCCACATCCTACATGTATTTGTATAATTTAAACAATGTTTATAAATCCCAGGCCCTGAAGATGATCTCAGTAAACGATCGAAACGTTGTCACGATAAAGAAGCTTTTTGAAACCTACGTCACGCCAGACCGCATCTCACCATCTTCAAATAATCGTCAACTAATGGTGACTAAACACCACACATTTCGACCCATAAATATTTGTTTATGGCTTTTTTAAATCGACAATTTCAATTAGAATAACCAACCACTCTTAATCCCTAACCAAGACGAGGATAAAGGATTTTTCAATGTTTACTTTTTACGTAAATTAAAGCGTCATTCGAATTCTGAAGCAATAAACTATTTAGTTTTCATTTTTATTTTCTTAATTTCGATTATTAAACTTAAAAGTCCCAAGTGGAGGATGTTGCGCGTGATGTGACACTTGCTGATGTTGGACGTTTCGTCAGATATGCGACTATTGCCATCGGAGTTCCTTTCAAAACTCTGCAAGACGTCGTTAGACGTTTTATAGAAATTGGGTCCTACCATAGAAGGCTTTGGACGCCCAAGAGTAACAGAACCACAGGTTTTGACTTTGAGAATTTTGCGAAACCGGAACCCTCAAGTTCAAGCGACTTAGCAGCTCCAGTTCGGGTGTCCAAAATTAATGGCCGAAGATTAAATCAATTTGGGCTGATGGCTTTTAGCCATGCAAGAGGACCAGAATTGGCCATACCACAGAGTTACACGGCTAGTATTTGCCCGAGTACACAGCCTTCTTTGGATGATTGTTCTGCTGTACTTTTTACAAATGAATGTAGATTTGTGACTAAAACCTCGCCTGTAATCCCAGTGTCGTAAGTAAACAGACGTCCTGAGACAAATATTTATGTGCGAGTGGGCATATTTAGACGACGATTTTTCAATGGGACGAGATCGGGGGGCCATGAAAAGCTTTAATGCTTTATCAACACGATTGGAAGATCTCCAAGCAGAAAAATCCCAATTATTCGGGTCAAGGAGCGAGGGAGGAAGGAAAATTTTCAAACACAAATAAAGCTGGCCTCAATCAATCTAACATAAATTAATCATTAAACAAGGTTTTGAAACTATGTGTAGACTATTGGTTTTATCCAAACAGGTCCGGCCTTAATGCGAAACTAATTCAAAACACAAAAATAGCCTAAACCAACCTATGATCGATGGAATTGTAAATAATAACAGTACCCAGTATCCAATATAATCGTGCCTCTATGTTGATCAAACTTTTGACATTTTTGTTCACAACGATCTGCTTTTTAAAAAGGGTAGTTTTGTGGGAATTCTTTCAACATGGAGAGTGTTAGGTTTTTATTTTATTTTCGATTATTATTTCCTTACGAGGCTTCACAACAGCAGAAATCTATTAACCCTCGGACAGCCGGTGTTTTTATTCCAATTTGTATTGGCCAATTGTTCGAACCCGGGACCTTTATCTTACAGTGATGAGAGCGGCGTGTGAGCGCCTAAAACCGTTGAGCCACCGACGCCTCTCTGATAGTATTATATACCAAAAATGTTATGGCCTGTTGATGCATTCAAAACGGATGTACATACAAATAGGTATTTAGAAATCGTGAGATGCGGTCTGGTGTGATGTAGGTTTCGGAAAAACATTTATACAATTCAAAATATATTTTTTAGATTTTTAGGTCAAAACCGGCCCTGAAGATGATTTCAAGAAAGATCGAAACGATAAAGAAAATGTTTTTCTGAAACCTACATCACACCAGATCGCATCTCACGATATCTAAATAATTATCGATTAACGGTCACTAATCACCTCTTACTTGCAAATAGGCTTTATTTTCAAAAACACCTACACCCCGAGGAAAGATATAATTTTTGCTGTTGCAAAAAAATAAGTTTCAATAATTGTTCTTTACACATATGTCCTACAAAGGCCTATTCTTTAAAATTGCATGGTAGTTTTTCTATTTATCTTACCAAAAGACATTCTTCATCTTCACAAATTTGGTCTTCCTACTTTTTGTCCTACAGTGTATGATTAAATTTAACTTTCCAATTATATTTTTTTTTAAATATACTATATATAATCTTTACCAATTTTTTTGTCCCCAGTGAATTTTGCGATCATTATATGTGCAACGCCTTTGGATATTTCTGTCTTCAAAAGTTTCACGTTATTTCGGTATTTTGCAACATCCCAGCTATAATGTAATTTTTACAAATAAAGTTGGCAAAAATCACATGAAAAATTGCAAATGGTAACAATTTTTTCTGTTGGAGTATCTAATTATTTTATTTCCACGCGTATTTATATATAATGTAATCTTCCAAGTATTTTTAGTCTGCCGTCTGTGTCAAATTTATTACAAGCCACGCCGGCCAGAAAATAAACATCTTGTTGACTTTGACCTGGTCAAATTTGTCGAAATAAAGAAGACTGCCAGTCAAGATAAAAATCAAGCAAGTCGGCCGAAATCAGTTATGGCCACGATGAACACGGTTTGTTAGGTTTCAGACGTTGGTCGTACAAGACGTGCGTTTTCTACGGGTATTTTTTAACCAAATAGTTTTTCACGAAAAAAAGAAAACTGGCAAGAAAACAGAAAATAAAACTTGCGCCATTATTTAAAACAAATACATGCTCACAGTGCACCAGACTAAAGTAAGGCTCATTCCCATTTTGTTGAACTGCAACAGCCAATTTAATTATGTTACTGGGTTGGTGCAAAATTAACACAGGTTTGAAAATTTGTATTATTTTCGCAAATTTTTGTCATGTAATCTAAGCTAAATCATCAAATCTAATTTTTGGATTATAATAAATACTTTAAACTGTTATATTTTATTCAAACCATTTTGGTTTACATTGAATTTTATAAGATTGAGGTCCTGCGAAATTAAATATGTCAAAACAACATTTTCGTCAAATTTATTTGTATGAATTTGAATTTGAGCGACGCGCGGCCCAAACCGTGCGTAACATCTATACAGTTTCTGGGAAAGGACGGGTTAATGCACGGTGCAGAGATGGTTTCGGAAATTTCGTCTTGGAGTTTTGATCGCGAAGACTGGAAGGTCGCAGCAGGCGTTCCGTTGGACAACTACCAACTCAAAATATCATGGAATAAAGAAATTGCCGAAGAGTCTACTGTTGATCACTCAACCGTTGTTCGCCATCAGGAGCAAATTGATAAAGTAAAGAAACTCGACAAGTAGGGCCCGCACGAATCAAAGCCCGAAGAAATTGACGCTTTGAAATTTGCACGTCTTTTCTGGTGCTCAATCTAAAATGATCCATTTCTCGGTCGAATCATCACGTGCGAGGGAAATGGATGGTGCAAGATAACAACAGGCGTACTGGTCAGTGGTTGGACAAGGATGAAGCCCCAAACCACTTACCGACACCGAATATCCGCCAAAAAAAGGTTTGATGGTGTACTGCTGGGGTTGTTAAACACATTTCGTAAATTATGGTGAATTTATCACAGCAGAGAAATATTGGCAAGAAATTGACAAAATGCAACGTCTTTGTTCAGCAGCGGTAAGCGGTAAAGGCCCGATTCTTCTTTACGATAACGCCAGGCCACATGTCGCAATGCTAACCCCGAGAAAAGCAAAGGAATAAGCACTTGGGACCTCTCGCCTACAGACTTCCACTTTTTAGTCATTTGATCACTTCGTGAGTGATAGAATTTTTAGATAATACGAGATTTTATGTCACCGGACTGCCTTTCCAAAACCTGCATTATTTTTGCACTAACCCAATATTTAGAAAGCTGGGAATGGTATACCATATAACAATATTGGATGGTTGGTTCTCCTGAGGATGTATGCAATTGATAAATAATACTGTATCTGATTAAATAATGTATATAATTTGTCAGATGGTAATAAAAAGTACTAAAAAAGATTTTGTAAATATTTAGCGAACTACTTAATTAATTAACTACTACTTAATTATTGGATAACTACTTAATTAATTTATAAAATAAATACAATTTTATTATTATTTTGCAAATTTACAATTGCTATTTCAAAACTGGTATTATTTTTGCACCAGCCCAATAAGTTATTTATCAAGGATTGCATTTATTTTGTTGGTTTCGCATTCGATGTTTTTGTTTCATACTTTTTTTATTAAGTTCAGATAATTCATATTCGTGATTATGTTGTTTTTGGCATAAAAAGCCTCGATCTTCTGTTACCAGACTTTGAAGGCTTGAACGATTTTGTTCAAGTTTCAGGGCAGACAAACTAAATTGGTCATCGCCAACCCTATCCGTCTTTTCTTACCTTTCCCGCGTTTTAAATGTACTAATTTATTTTACTGATTCTCTAGCCATGTTATATTTTATGTTATGACAGTCGATACTAGTCGGCCAATAACCGAATAAACCAAAATACAAACTGTAAATAATCTTGATGATAGAAGAACACATATTCTTACTGTTCAGAATGTGTATATTGCATCAGAAGCGTTTTCTGTTCACATGAACTTTATTGATCAATTGGTTTCTGTATATATTTCGTTCATTTGTTAGTTTTAAATGTAAGCCACTGCAGTTTAACAAAAGGTTTATTGTGTTTAGCATACACCGTTGAAGGATATAAATTAACGAGGTCATTGTTCAATTTAAATGTTTGTGACAGTGCTCGATTCAATCGCTTTGACTTCTTGAATCTTTTGATTGAAAAAAAAAAACAAATAAATAAATCCATTATCACAGAACTAATGTAACTGTTGCTTACAAGAAAATGAATGGATACCAGAACAACCGCCTGCGTGATGTTGGAAGGAGCGAGTCACAGATCAGACTGCGGAACAAGCGGCCAGAACAAGTCCCGTGTGTATAAAAATAAGGCGAATCGGACCCACGCCGCTCCTTGTTCCAATCGTATCTATTTATAAAATCATACTGTTTATTAACGGGCTGAAGTGCTATGAGGTTGTCCGCACCAACGAAACCGACAGGAACAATCCAGATGGATGAAAGCTAAACGCATTTCGCGAAGAGAGGAGCCCCTCCATCCAACCCCGCTCCGATTGTCTATCCCTACACAGCTAAAATCCCGATCTCTAGGCCGTTAACTGGCTCATGCTGAAATGAAAGTAGTAGGTCGGAATTAAACGCTTAACTGTAAGGAGTATCACCTACTCCTGTGTTTTTGACAGACGGGGTTAGACTGCTAAAGTTAAGCTGGGGAAAGGAATGCTAGTTCAGCCCTCAACCCGTACAGTTTTTGACTTATATTGACACTCTTTCTTAAATGTATTATGCTTGTAAAGCAATACTTGAGTGAACTTACCTGTGCACGAACTAGAGAGGTAAAGGTGGAAGAGGTCCTGAAAAATTCCGCTTTCGGCCTCTCACAACATTCGCGCTAGTAAATACATTATTTTCTATTAACGTACTCTTCATTCAATTAGGGCTATCTCAATAATCCTTCATGACACTACACAGAAACAATTTTTTTCCTTTTAAGAGGGCATACGGCAGCTTGGTCATTTCAGCGCGCGTCCGAAATATTTTTTTTTTTTTTTTTTTAATGGCTTTACGTTTCCGCATTAGCCACCAGACTTTAAAATTCGTGTGTTACAACATGTGGAGGGTTGCTATTTAGGCGGTATCAAGAGGTCCACCCACCCGGACGCAGCCAACCAGCCGGGCGGATCAACGGGCCTGCCATTTGGGTATTCTTCTTTAGAGGAATATTCTTTATCAATAACGAGGGTCTTAGCGGAAATGTGGATAAAAACCACTAACATCGAAATAATGTGGAAAAGTCCACATCTCCCAAACCCCCGGAGCAAACTCGCTCTGGAGGCCCCCTTCTCCACCCCACAAGAAAACAGCAGCCGGACCGACGGCCCTCCCGACACCAGCCCGGAACCCCCCCCCATTGGTTAGAGTCATCCATACAGACACGAAGTCAACTAGAGTAGACCATACTAAATAAATCAATCACCCAATAAATAAATAAATAAATAAATACACAAATAAATATACAAATAAATAAATAAATAAACAAATAAATATACAAATAAATAAACCAACAAACAAACAAATAGATAAATAACAATAACAAATCACTTAGTTAATTCTCATATGGTTAACGCGCACTTATGAATAAATTTTAACAAACATAAATAGATGCCTTTATTTTTTGAAGCCAATAAAGTTTTGTAGTTGAAAGGCTTTTCGTTATCTTTGATCGCATACATTTTTACAAACCACCTTTCTCTTTGTGGTGCATACTTTTTGCAGATCATTATAGCATGTTCAAGATCCTCTTTCACAAAACACTTTTCACATTTGCTATTCTCGCGTTTTCCAATTTTATGTAGGTATGCGCCACATATCCCATGGTTCGCCCTGAGTCTGGTAATTATTGTACAGTCTTTCTTTGTCATTCCGGAATTATGAAACCAAGGATACCGATTGATGTTGGGGTTTATGGATGTAAAAAATGCTCCTGTGTGTAGGCTTTCGATTATTCCGAAATATTACAACAAACATTCAATTTACACAAATAAATACATTGAATTCATTCTATTTGATAGATAGAGTACTCAATATTCCTTCATCGACCTGCATATGTTAACTAATCTAATTGGGGTCGATGGGGCACTTTTATAAATCTTCCGCCATCGACCAAGTCAGTACACATCTCGAGGGACAATACTATACCATCAGTCCCTCACTATTCTCTCATATAACTACCCTCACTCATACAAACGCAGCAACACAAAACATAATTGGTGGCTATATACAATAAAAAATTCCTAATTCCCCTAAAATGCTGAACAGGAGTCCCCGAAACTTGGTACCGTGTCTGGGAACAATTCTTATATCCGGCGTGCCTACACGTTCTCTGTATGGAGCCAAGGCATGACACGCCTCCATTAGGTTTTTTCTAGGTTCTCTGCATGAGGGTCACCTTCGCGGGTTTTGATCCAGCACACAAACTATTCCACTAGTAAATAAGGGATCATGGAGTACTCAATATTTCACCAACTCCCCATTCACACTATAGTACAATACATTCTGTCTAATCAGAAAAAGCGGAATAACCGGTGAAATTCGGACCATAGTTAATTATGACTTTTTGGTTTCATTTTGAATGTAAATAGAATCAATGGGAAATTTTATTCGGAAATCCGGTATTCAGAAACAGTTTTTGCGACTAACTTGAGAATGAAAAACTGGTAGCACCGTTGAATTCAGCGTCAAATAATATACAAAGATGAGTATCTTGCCATTTGAAATGGTTAAAAGAATAGAACGGAAGTAAAATTCACCCAGTATAGTAGAACTGTTTCTTCTAAACATTTCACCATGAGATCCAAAGACTAGTCGTTCAAGAACAATTGTACTACTCATCTGGGCGTAGGATCCATGATTCCCTTACATTATGTTGAGATGACTTGCTGGTTTTACAATCGCTTTTGGCTTTATTCAATTCGAATTATTGTTTATGTGAAAACAAGAAAATCTTTGAAATAAATGTATGGAGTGAATGTGACAGTAAAAATAGGGAGAAACAAAACCGTATTCCGATATAGCTGAGAAGAATGTACCATTGAGTTGGTCTGTTGAAAAGGAATCACAACAAGGAAGCTAACACCTGTACAACATACATCTATTATTAATATTAATTTAAAAATATCTTATGTTTTAAAAATGATATGTACTTTGTGAAGAAAACCATAAATAGTGCGTTTATTAATTGAAACTATATTCAGCTAATTTCTGAACGTGTGATTTAGTTTTGTTGCCGCTTTGAGGTTTATGACCTGAAGGCGACACATTTCAGGCCTAAAATTAAAACAGAATCAGTTTTATTTTTACGTTGTAAGGATTTACAATCGACTTGTGTTATCGACGGCGTTTCTGCGGTTTGTGACCCCACGTCATCGGTCATAGTCGGAATTATCGACGATGTCACCCATGGCGATGCAGGTGCTGGGACCGCAGATCCCGGTGAAAACCACTTCCATGCCATCTAAGCGAAAGGATAAAAAAAGAAAAATCAATACAAATCTCAAATCGCGAGAAAAAGGTTTTCAAAGGAAATGTCAGCTTGTTGATTTTCCGAAAGATTTCGTGTCATGGTATTAAAAACATCAGAATAAAAAACGCATGTTTTATTCTTTAAAATAAACTTATATCTAAAGGTAAAGCTACACAATATGCTAGAAAATTACAAAATTATTTAACAGGGAAAATGTTTTCATAGACGTTCCCTCGCAGCAGGCAGCCTTCAGAGTTGCAAATTCCGGAGAATACAACTGCTTCTCCTCCTATGAAAAAAATTCTTAAAATATTTTAGTAGAAACTCTTAAATATATTTGTATTTTGACACTGGATATCAAGATTTTCTCCAATGAATTTAATTTTTCGCTTTTCGCCAAGGAAATTATTCTGACTGTTGTTGGTACGACTTTTTCGATTAAGAAGAATAAAAATAAACACAGCGTAATGAATATAACAATAAATGTCGATTATTGTTCGTCAAAACATAGAAAAAAGTCACAATACCACCCCTCATAATTTACGTGTTTACCATGTCCTAGGTCACCGATAACACGCAAAAGTAAACATCTTATAAAAATATCCGTGACTACACTTTAAATTTATACAGATTCTGTATGTTAGATAGCGATGTTACCTAGTTGGAAACGCTCTCAGTTTTTTTTTTTATACGTTCTTGCCAGATTTGTGTCCACCACGACTCGCGTTTTACCCATCTGTACTATTAATAAATTTCCACTTAATTTCATTCCCATCTTTTAGTACAATATAAGACTTAAAGTTTACTCTTTAAAAAAAAAGACTATTTTGTTGTTTATTTCCAACTATATGTATTTTTATCAAATTCCGGCGTTCGAATCCTGCTCGTGCCATTGACTTTTTATCTCAACTAAAATTATTATTATGTATTATTTACAACGTACTTATTTTAATATCAATGTAAATTAAACGAAATTAGAAATCCATGAGGTTTAATAAAAATTGATCGTGATTGTTTGAAAGAAATGGCCTTGAATCTTCTAGACATCAAGTAATGGCCAAGGAAGTTACACCAACCATGGTTTAAACTCGGTTTACAGGAACCTTACCTCCTTCACGTTCTGAAAGAAGGGACTGTTCTAATGAATCTCGCGGCCTAATGGTAACCCGTCGATTAAATGAGCATACATAAGTATAAATAAATAAATAAGCAAAAGAAAAAGCATTATGTTATATAGTAAACGAATTAGAAATTGCCGGATCTTTTGCTGAATAAAATAAAAAGATTAGAACTATTTATAAGAAAGAACATCCATAATTTGCAATTGTTTGGAAACGATGGAACAAAAGTCGATTCAACTCGCATTCCAATTTTGTTGATCAAAAGTTCAATCTTTAATGCTTTCGTTGTCTCTTTAACTAGACTCACAGTGTTTTCCGCTAACCTTTTAACAAAATTGCTACAAAGTTTGGCACAAAGAGTAAACAGGATAATGTACGTATGAAATGGTATCAGGCATGAAATGAACTAATATTTATGTAAGGTATTGGTTGAAATGAAAAAGTTAGCGTCACGAGCGGGTTTCGAACCCACGTCCTTCCGTTCAATACACCGCTACTCTAATCGCTTGAGCTATCGTCCAATCCACTTTTACACTAACTTCCCATGACAACCTACAATTTTTCGAATTTTCCCTCCTTTTCCCCATTTTTCGAATGTCGTGTAATCATACTCAGTGGATCAAAGTGTGACCGATCGACTGACAAAGTGACACTAACTTTTTCGTTTCAACCAATACCTTACATAAGATTAATTAAATGAAAGAAGTTATTTGGTCAATCGGATCAAGGGATATAATGTATGAAACGAGCCTCGACACCCACTAGGTCTAAACCTTCGCTTAAGTGTCATACATAGTCCAACAGGTTTATCTTTGAACTCATTCAAGATAAAATGAAAAACGGTAATTTTTATTTGAACTCTGTTCAGATCTAAACTGAGTTTAAACCAAGTTGGTGCAACCGGCTGTAAACATGCAATTGGATTACGTCTTATGAAACAAAATCCCATTCCTGTTCCACGCTTGGAGGCGGCGAGAAAAATCTAACCCGTCTCTTTATCATGCCCCATAAGTGATTTTTACTTATTTTAGTACATTACGGGGGGGGGATGACCCCTCCAATCAGGGCAGTCATATTAAAATATTTAAAACTAAAAAAATACAAATATTAACTAATTAAATAAACTACTTATAATCATGACGACAATCATTTACATATTTCGTCTTTGAATACATTCAATAAAGATCTAAATATATCGAAGTTTTGCACATCATAGATTTCATTAAAATTCTTTTGAATGTATATATCAAATTTCGTGAAATTAGATCTAAAGAACTGGGTATAAAACGTGTTACTGCCGACAACTGTATCGAGTAAATGGAAATTTATCCGACTGAGAGGTTGTGTACAGGGGTAATGGCCGTTTATTATCTTCAACAGGAAACACATCCCGATATCGATCCTGAAGGGAGAGCATTATGCGCAATTTCAACCATTCGTCTTACTCGTTTTTATCCAAATGAAATCCTAACACGTAAGTAAATTAGGTATTTAATAAAATTCCTCTGAACACCTTCTAGAAGAATAATCTTAGATTGAATGCCTAGGGAAACCAACCCAAGGTACAGTATCAAGTGTGCTCTGTACCAATCTAAAATACAAATGTTTTAATATAATTAATATTTCGGAAACCTGATGTATTCCTCTTAAGGAACCACAAGCTTCTATTACTCTTAGTCAGAACTGAACCAGTCAGAGAAAAGAACCCGCAGAGTTAAAATTTACTCCCAACTCAACAATCTCAGGCAATTTTCTCTATTGAGATCCCAGCAAAGGGTAGTAGGGAGCGGTAGGGACGTTTCCTCTTATAAATTTACATTTTTCAAGATTAAGAGAAAGTTTGTTCCTCAGACACCAAGAGGTTAACCTATTTAAATCTTCCTTCAGACGCACATTTTCCTCGGTATTACTTACAATGGCAAACACTTTTATTTCATCTGCCAATAGTAAAAATTCTAAATCGTTTAAAGAAGAGACACAAAATGAGATCCTTGGAGGACATGAGATGTTACTCTGACGATTCTGGAAAGTTTACCTATAAAATTTATGTTTAGATTTCTATTGGAGAGATAGGATCTAATCTAAGCCAAGAAATTACCACAAAAACCCTAACTGTTCAAGCTTACCCAAAAGCCTTCCATGGTCAACCGTATCTGACCGGTCTGATAGCTGCGTCCACTTGCTTACTATTCTCAATGGAATTAAAAATTAATTCCTTGTACGTTAATAGGTTAGCCATATTTGATGAAAACATGGCGAAATACACGAGTGTCGTCTGTTCTTATAATATCACCATCCTTCATAGGTAGGGGTATCCTTTCTCGTTGATGAACGACCAGAAAGATCTGACATCACATGAAGTCTTAGCTTCAACACATAATACATATTTATTGTAATTCTTGTCAGCACACTGCTTAACAAAAGCACTGCGTGTTCTAGGTGAGACATGTGCGGGCCAATTCATTGTAGTAATCCACCTTCCAAGTAATGGTTGACAACTCGAGCTAAATGCTGTCGAGCATTATCGCGCCCTAGCACGAAATTGTCCCCAATAAATAGAGCGACTGAGACCGCAGCTTCCAGAAGAACTTTCTCAATGTAGTGCAGTCAAAGATGCATTCTGTATGATAATGAGTCATAATGGGCATGAATGTTGGTTCCACTCCATACACTGGTGATACTTTTCTACACGATCCTGCAGTACTACTGCATACAGAGAAACGCCTGCCGAACTTCTAACGACTAGGCTATTCTCACGAAGCCTTCTGATGTCTATTTTTCTTTCTGATTGAATCTTTAAGAACTGATTATCTTTTTGTTCAATTTAAAGAGTGTAAAAGGGTTAGTAACTCTAGAAAGGTAAACAATAAGTTATTAATATTGTGTCTGTAAACATTAAGTTATTAATATGCTTTAATTCAATTAGTAATCTTCATAGGTGCTTAGTTATTAGGGAAAATAAATATATGAAAGAGATTTTTTGTCTTTGAGAGTATTATAAATCGTAAATTGTAAATTGCAGTCTGCTTCCTTCTGCGTCAACATGTTTCCTAGGAAATGCTGAAATGAGTATTTATTATGGTCTTATCATAAATGTTACTCAAAATAAAATAATTTTAAAAGTACCATCTTTAGTAGGTACAGATTGTGTATATTAATTGATTTTATGCAGTGGAAACAGTCTAATTTTTATGTTTTATGTGCTGTTTGTTATTTTTGCATAGGTTACATTTAATGTTTTGTTCAAAGACGGTTTATCAATTTCAGTGTATTGTACGACACTTGTAATTAAAGATAATATAACATATTATTACTACGATTCTAGGTATTTAATTTACAGAGTCGAAGTGCTTTCGAAATGGTCAACAATTATTACTGAAGTCAGGAGAAAATCTGAACTAATACAAGACCAAATTCGATGTTGTTCCGTGTTTTCTCTTTTCATCTGGCCTATCTTCATCTTTTGGTTGTAACAAGGTGACGATAATTGTTGCAATTAACTTACAAAACAGGCTCACATCTTCTGCCCACGTGCTTTCGCTTCCGTTGACGGATTTGTAAATCACGGTCGTTAGTGTTACAAGATGATAAAGGCTTCTTGACGAAATTGAAAAAATTTAATTATGTTTACCAGAAACTGCTTGTTGTTTTTGCAAATCAAATGTTTGAATATAACCTTCTACCCAGTTCGTCATGATTTTAGTCACATTTATTTTATTTGGTGGGCAAATATTTTGATTGTGATAAAGGTGATAATGTAATCTTTGTAAATATCTTTGAATAGTAGGAAATAAAGATATGAGAAAACTTGTGTTTTGGATGAAAACTGTATTCATCTCACGCGTTAAATTGCTTTAATTTAAACACAACTGGGTTCCAAGATTTATCCAATCGTACGTGACGTGAAATCGAGGTTGACGTTCAGATTTCAACTTTAATATTTGACGACTTGAGGTGAAGACGTAGACAATAGACTAAGCGTTTTATGGATTATGCACTAAACAATGTGAAGATACAAAATTTCTACAACAATGAAACATATTTTAATTAATTCCTATGGTATATGAATAGGAAGATTAAAAGTCCCTCAGACTGGGTCGGGGTAAATCTTCTTCTACAGTTCTTGGTAAATCTCTTCCCCTGAGTTACTCACCTCGGTTTGGGGTGGTTAGGGATGGTTAGGGCCTCCCTTGGCCAGATGATGGTCAAATTCAATTTGGTTTCAGAATAAATCAACTACGTTGAGAAGCAAATGAGAACTATTGGCAAAGAAAAAGTTTACTACCAAGAATACAACTTGCTGACGACAGCTTTGAGCCATGGGACTTGTAATCGGGGTAGTATGACATTTCAAGACGACCCCAACCAAGGATCAGGCAGGAGCAATAACTGTAAACTTAAAATAAATCAACACTAAAATTGTGAAAGTTATGTATAATAGGTGAATAACACCTCACAGTTAAACCCACACCAGTATAAACACACCAAAGGAAATACAGTGATGTATATTCGATAATGGTTTCCAGTAATTATTTTAAAAATTCAGACACCCATTCTTAGTAATAGGAATGACTACATAATCCGGAACCACATCCTTTGTTAGTCTAGTCACGTCTCAACAGACTTCAACTGAGATCTGATCCTGATATCATATACAGGTGGCTCCAAAACACATGAAGGAGCCGGACCAGGCATTTTTTCTACTAGCCCAAAATATGAGCAAGCATGCTCAATCGAGAAGTACACCACAGTCCTTCAACCGAAAATATACCAAGCTTGAGCCTTAGAAAATTTTAAAAGTGGTTACACAGAACGAACAGTCAAGTATTAAAGAACTAGTTGGAAAAGGAAAACACATCAAAATTAGCCAGTGAATGCATACAAAATCTCCAAAACCTGGAGAAGCACAATAACCTGATGATTGGGTACCAGAACACAAAGAAATTTTGGGTAATGGAAAAGCAGACACATGGACCAGAGGAGGATCTGCAAGACCAAACGCTGAATCCTCAGTCACAGAGGAGATCCAAAAACAGTTAAAACGAGAAATAGATAAATCTAGATGTACTAGGCACAGTAAGTCTATGTTAAAAGAAACTCACTGCTACAGTTAGAGAAGGCTAAACTCAGAGGAATGCTAGGACTACTACTACTGGCGTCTGAGAAAAAATCAACACAATATGGTACATTCAGAGATGACCCTATTTGTAGGTTATGCAACAAGGAGGAAGAAATAGCCATCCATAGCATCTTCGAACGCAAGCAACTGCTCGTTGGAGACAAAACCTGGAATGCAAAGAAACCTCAGGGAAAGGAATTGTCGCAACGACACTCAATGACCTAGTCTTAGGAGAAGGATCGAGCTGATTGCTCTGAAGGAATTACGAAAGTTCAATAAGCCAGACGGTTGCAGGGCTTCCGAACATCCACCACCATCATCATTCTCATCAACACACCAAAGGAAAATAGTATTTTGGATTGATAAAGGACTCCAAACTCACATGGAAAGTGGTTGATAATCTATTAAAACAACGACACGGGACTGAAACACACCGAATGTGACTTAAGCCAATGTTAAACGATTGTAGCTGGTTGTAGCACTCATGCGTCGAATGAAAGTTACACCTCACTAGTGTTGACTCGTAAATACTGAGAATGAAACCGAGACAGAAGTAACCAATTTTAAATATCTACCGGTTTAACTTTTGTAAGATATTTATTATTAGTATATTTTTATCCTTAATGTTAAACTGAAATTATTCCTAATTGATAAATATATTAGCACTAGTTATTGGAGATTCACCATTGTGCCGCAGTAGTCGAATTGTTTATTGAGCTGTACTGTGATGAAGTTATTGGGTATAAATAAAAATTAAAAAAAAAAACAACAACTATGTCTGACCTAATGCTTCCATTGTTATTCTAGAGATATTTAGTCGTAAAATCCACTAAAGTGGAAATGAGACAATTAAACACTCGTTTGTGTTGGTGAACTTGCGCGAACGATTTACGTTATCGTGGAACGTTGACGGCTCTAGGTCACGGCCGGGGAAACACGACGGAATGAAAAATGAAAATGGACAAATGTTTTATTTACCTGTGTCTTCTCTTTGCGGTTCCTGCCTGGCATTGTTGAGGTTGTCGCGCTGCGCGTGCGTCCCTGGGGTTGTCGTCGCCTTTTGGGTCGTCGGTCTGACAGCGGATCTCGCAGTAGTGGTGGTCATATTACTGAAAAACAATTAGAGGGTAATTTAACTAATTCTTCGTGATATAAGATGCACCGAAATGGTTATAATTAACGCTGACAGAAACCGAACTCTTCTACGCGGCAGAAGATTCATTCAATCAGAGAAAATTCAAGAATGAAGAGTAACATTAAAGAAACGAGGTGATCCACTCAATGTGCATAACAAATCAATATAATTTTCTAGCGAGACTTGAACACAGAATATATGAAAGAAGAGTGGGAAAGACTCGGAATCTTAACTGGGACACTGCAGGCTAAATGGGCACTTGGAAAAAAATTACGAACCTGAGGAAACCGACACATATACACTACCAGACTGTGCGATAAATTTCTCTACAGTAGTCCACAACATTGTTATTGGGACTATTTATTAAATTCGTGGACGAATTAGGGCAATCACAAATGAACAAGGTATGCAACAGCTCTTAAAGAGCCCGGTCCAACATAACTCTAATAGCTTCATCAGATAAATACATAAAAGGTTCTGAAATTAAATACACGACAGGTTGCTTTAACGTCAATTAATTATAAAATATTTTCTAAATCTATAGCTTTCTTGTTAGGATTTTGATTCTTCAAGGGGGTAAAAGCGAGCTAGCCTGTTGAACCAAAAGTCCGATAAGTAAAGGTTTTCCTGCTCTCAGAGTAACTTTGCATAACAACTGAAAAAATATTTATCTAAGGATAATACTAAAAAAGGGACAATAGTGTCAGTTCATGTTTCATCTTTATTGATTTTAGCCACATGTGACAGTGTCAACACTATACGGATATGATGGACAAAAATATACCAACCCGTCGCCATATTCACCATTATGCTGAGTCGTGCTCAAAGGAAGGTTTTCAGTAACAAAACCTAGGCACACTTGGTTGTGCAGCCGGTCCGTTTTAAAGAATATTTAGAATATAATATATCTAACGGAACCATTTTCATAAATCAGTCCAGTTGGTTTTGGGGGTGGTTTACACATTATAGCAAGAACGATGGATATTGATAAAGAGCGCCATCGTTAATATTAAAGGCATGGTAATTCATGAACAACAGTTTCGACAGACCCCTAGTAATTTCAAAAATAAATCTCCGATAGCAAGATAAATAATACTGACGACACATAAATGCTGTTTCGTCTTAAACAAACACTTTAAAAGCAAGTTGTTGACACATGCTACAAAGCTAGGTGAAAAACCGGCCTATTTTAGGGTACGGTTCAGAATCTTGGACCATGTCCAACAAGGACGAACAGCGCTTTTTGGCGTTCGAGAGAAAGACGCCGCGCTAAATCTGCAGTACGGGAAGCTACTGACGAACTTCAAATGACAACTTGATCAAGTTCAGCAGACCGAGATGGGCTTTTCAGGTCATAAGGAGAACTAGACATTTATCTCCAGATTTGTACTCGAATACTGCAAGAAGCAGGAGCTGGGGAAAAGTTTAAATGGGTTCAAGACCTAGATAATAGCGCTTTACACCACTGAATAAAGATGAATACGTGAACATTCAGTTTCACACAGCTTGTTTTCTTACGGGTACAAGTTGAACTTTTTCCAATAAATAATCCTAAGTAAAATATTCCAATGATCACATCTTTTAAAAGACTCGAGTCGTTTCAAAAAGGTATTGAGTGGGCGAATTTTATAATTAAACAAAAAATTAATGCTTAAGGTCTTGGTGGTTGATGGCGGGTGCGATCCTGTTAAATTACAAACCTTTATATGCCAGGAGTCGGACCTTGTCCTCCACCTCTCCCACATAAGACAAAGGCAATGTGCATTTATATATTTTTGTTTTGTGACTCCTTGACATACAAATTAATTTTTTCAATATTTGATTCAAGGTCTGATATTGGATCGGTAAAAGAATACGTAAGAAATTTCTTTTTGGTTTTATGAAATTGAATTTTATTAAAATACTAACTGAAAATATTACTCTTTTAGGTTTATCAAGCCGATAAAGATTTAAAAAATAATTTTAATAATGAAAAGCTGAAAGGGAGATAAACTTCCATATGGGAAAGTCAAGATATTGTGGAACTACTTTTCTAACGGGTACTTTTCGGTAGTTTTTTGATCTAATGCGATCTACCCACAATTGGCAGAGTTAAATGCTTTTTGTTCGCTTTACTAATATAATAGTTAAGCTCAACTGTAGAAAGAAAAATGGACGGCGTAAATCGATCGTTATTACTAATGCATGTCTATTAAAACATGCCGTGTATTTTTCACTACAGTTTCTTTTTTAAAACGCATTTCACATTTCTAAATGTTAGTTTATTTTTTTCAGACGTCACCTGTGCGTTGCAGTAGTAGTGGGTCCTGTAGTCGTAGCTGCGTTGGTAGATGACAGGGGAGCTCTTGTCGTAGAATTCGCAGGTGCCGAGTGTACACCGAGCACACAAATCAGCAGAATTAGACAAACGACATCTTCAAAAAGAATGTTAACATGTTAAAAAGAAAGGACAAATCCTATTTTTCAACTCACTCATTTTCAGTACAAACTCCGGACTCGGCTTTCTTACAAATACAAAATCCGACTCAAACGAGCTTACTAAATACTGCTTTTATCTGAGGCCCTTATGACACCGGGAAATTATCACTCTTGCTATTTTCTTTTTTGGTTTTCGGAATCGGAACAATTTCACAGATAATATTCACCTTTGCGCTATCGTCTCTGCTAAGGCCTTGGCTCGTTTACCCACGTACTAACGCCATTCTGGAAGAAAATGCGTTCTTTTCGAGGCCTCGAAAACTATAAATACTTAATAATCAAATAGAAATCAATAATGTAGGTGCACCGTAGTGCAAAAGTTCCCGTTCTTACCTCCTGCTCTACAAACCATTCTTAACAACGTTCCATCAATTATTTTAAGTAAGTTCTTCTGATATAAACATTTAATCTGTTCGTTGTAGATAATCTGTCTGCCCGACCTCATTGGGTTGTCATGTAAGACGTGTTTATACATTTCGCTATCTTCAATAGGTGCTGTTTGTGTGTACCAAACCAGCGTTACTAGGCAGGATGATCAAAGGGTCTACCATGCAGTCACATATTCACTAGCTTTCGTCTTCTGAGGAAGTAAATATAATAATATTAAAAATTCTACAGTAACTCCCTCCCTCCGAAAAAAATAAAACGAAAAGAAAGTTCTGCCACTATATTATCTTATTATTATCACGTAAAATTTCAAATTGTAAATTGAGTCTCCCACTTCAGTATGTATTGCCTCAACATAAAATCCCATTTATTTTGAAATATTTCTAAGCCCTTTCATTTCTAAGGTTTTCATAAACATCCTGCATGTTTAAAAAAAAGGCTTAAATTTTAAGAAAAATGCACATACAGAAATATACTATGGCTTGTCAAGCAACTCACCTCTCAAATCAAATAATACAATAATTTTTCTTAAAAAAAAGCATTAAGTACAATTTCACATTTAAATTAAAGATCTGCTCCCCAAGGCTAATATTTCTAATTTTTTAGATCTGTGAGGAGTGGTCAGTAAAAAACAACAATACATTTCTAATATTTCGGTTCATAGTTCAACAAAATTAAAGTAGGTAGGTATAAAATAGGATTTTCCTCCTCCAGTACTGACTTCGATTTATGATGGTATTTATGTAGAATTAGAATAATTCTATGCTTTTAGTTTTTATGTCTTATGACAATGTATATATGTTGTTTTATTTTTTTAGATGGGTTCACAACAGCAGAAGTCATATCAAGCCATGAGTGCCAGGGTTTTGAAAAAATCCTATTTGTATGTTGGGGTTGATTGCAGAGCCACTGGATTTGAACCTGGCGCCTTTACCTTACAATGATGAACGCCTTAAATATTGCACCCACTGATACCTCCTCTATATGCTGTTATAACAAAAAATGAAGTCAATTAAAAAAAAAAAGCTCAAATTGCAGTTTCATCACCTGCCAAACCTCAAGAAAAATCTCACAATTTTATACAATTATGTAATATATTATAAAAAAATATTTACAACCGTAACATTGTTTAGGTCGATTATATTGAAATTATGGTGTTATGGCTTAAACTAATCTTCCACCTGCTTAGTCAGTTGGTTCCAAAGGTTCAACTGTGCTTTTATCGGTCACCTTGTGTAATGGCAATGATTCAGGTGTTGACAAGGTTAATCATCTATGTGTATTTTATGTTTTCTGTACTATTACTAACTATGCCTAAAAATAAGGTGATGTTGCCCTGAGCAGTTGGTGGAATTTGCTCGCTACTGGAGTTCAATCCAAGTGAAGAAGACTGGAACGTTACAAGAGTTGTGGAACATGACAACCCCTTCTCTTATATGGTATAAGGTATCAGAATTTCAGAAAATGGTTGAATTTTATGCACTTCATCAATATAGAGGTGAATGACTGGATCTTACAAGTAAAAAAAGTCTGCGTCTGTGTCAATTTGGAAACATTTTAGAGGACTATGATAAAAATCGCTTTCTGGCTAGATTAATTCCAAGTCCGATCCACGCATCGTAACATTAATTTTTTTTTTAAATTCCCCCCCCCCCAGTTCTGCTATGTTATTTATTTCTCTATTCTGTAAGTTATATGAATTAGGGATTTCCATAAAATGGTCAATTGTATACAAAATCTGTATAGTGGAACTTCTATCCCCATATGGTGTCATAATGGGCTAACTGAAACATTTGGTCCTATATGGGCATCAAACATGTTTTGCCAGTTAAGCCCGCCACTTTTTTGCACCTTTCATTAATGGTCTGCAAACTGCTCAGTTGGATTCTGGATTCAATTAAAGTTTATTAAATTGATTTAAAAAATGGATTTTAAAGAGTCTTAAACCCGAAAACAATAAAAAAATATACAATAAAAATAAATAAATAGAAAGTTATTACATTACTCTTGAAACTAATTTTTAAACTTGAATTTACAGCCCAATTTTGTTTAGATATTTTAAACATGATGACAGTATGTTTTTCACACTGTCACAGCACCAACACTAGTGCTGCACCTGAGGACACATGCCATGAGACTCCAGCCAATGCTGACACTCAGTGTGAGTGATAAGGGACAAATGATGCAGCTTATTGCATTTACTCAATAATGGTCGACCAGTCCCAAAGGTTGTATGCAAATTCAATAAAACTTTTCCCATTATATCATAAAACAGGGCAAATGAAAATAGAACTAGCTTAAACTAGTCTTTCTGGATCAATATGGATATTGAACGAGCAAAGGATTAAAATAATTTCCCCTTCATTGGTTCCGCTTTCAACATGTTTGGATGGAATTCGGTTTTTATCAACAAATGTAGAATACTGTTTAAAAAGATAGAAAATAAAAATTACTTTTGTTTATAATTATTATTATTTTATTTGGCAAACATCTATGGTCATAGCTACACTGCATTTACCCCTTTTCTGCATTTTTTCTTACACATCGCCATAGATTAGCAGTCACTAATGGGCGATTTACCTTCTGTTGAAATGTGGGATACATTGAATACATTACTTCTCTCTTCATAGACATGCCCTCTTACATGTCCTAACGGGACCTAATCTAATCAACATTATAGCAAACACACACAGGGAGTAAACGAAAAATCTATTCTATACCTAACCTGACTAGTTTGACATATCTGCCCGGTATCTTATATTCCGCCACAGACCAAGTCCATCCACACCACCCATGCAAATAAATACTTTGTTAAAGATAGAGCCTTTCAAACAATTAGAAATTGGGGAAGCACCGGGTATGGATATCAGCCAATATCTCACCCTCCTATCACTCAACTCATATTCACTACATAAATAGACATTTAACTAGTTTGGGAGGTTTATGGGGTACTTCGTATCCCACCACAAACCAGCCCGTTCACACTTACCCTGTGTCCAAATAAATACTGTACCAAGAAAAGACATAAAAACCTTATGTGAGAGGTTATATATAACCACTTACATTTATCAATTTCAGATATTGAATGAGTTTATCTTCATTGCTGTGCTTTAACATTTTCCGTAAATTGTTATGCAGGCTGCACCAAATCCTGTGCGGTGCTAGTTGTTCACACTCTTCTAAAATAATTACTGCTCAGGGGACACCTTGTGGGTCTCTTCCGATAAGGAGGTCCCCATATGTCAGGCGAGTATGTAAGGGCGAGTAATAATGACATTATTATTATTTTCTACCTTGATAAGTACTTAAATGATAATGAAAAAAAGATTTTTGTTGAAAATGTGTTTTTGGTTTTCGTCTGTGGAATAGAATGGGCTGAGATAAAAACATTTTTTAGAACAACTTAATAGAATGGAATAAGTCTTGGAAGAAATATCATCACATAACAATATTATCAAGATATGATAAGTTTTTATTGTTAGTACTATTTGTAACCAGGCATTGAACAGTTCTGGGAATCGCTGTGGGAATATAGTTGCGTTTTCTCAGATTACTTTGGGACAATTGATTTTTTTCTATAATATTTTTCTAACTTTGATGTTAATTAAAGTTTAATTAAAAAAAAAAAAGTCTTTACCTAGTTGAGAAAACATATTTTTGTAACTTCTGACTGTTGTTGTCATATTTAAATCTGTAATAGGTAAAACAGATAATGTTTTTCTTTTGGAACGTTGATTCCATTAAAATTTTTATTTCATTTATTATCGGCAAATTGAACCATGATGATATTGACTGCTGGGGCAATAACGGAATATTTGTTCAAACATCCTCGCTACCTGACTACCAGCAGAGTGTTGAATTTCCATTTGTAAACCCCTCCAGAAAAAAGAGAAAATTAAATTAAAATCAGAAAACAGTAGACAAGGTACAAATAAAAAATAGTTGTTATATAAATAAAATTTACCCTCTGAAGGCAACAATCCTCACTTTGTTAAAATGCAAATAATAATACTTATTATTTTTACTTCTGTTATCACACCTCTGGAATCAAAATGATGATCATCATGTCATGCAAATTTTATTATTCTATCAACTTTTGGATGTATACAGAACAATGAAGGTGAAATATGGTGAGTAAACAAACATGAATAAATATATTTGGCAAATTAGAAAGCTTGGCTTTACTTGTCCCTGTAACCTTAAAGTTCTACCAACTAAACAAAAATAAATTTGTAAACAAAAATTATCCTTTCATCCCTAAATTCACGTTTAAGTCTTTAAAAAGCTATTAAATCCCTTGCTTAACATACCTCAGCCAAACATAATTTACCAATATACTTTTTCCTTAGGTTACCCCAGTGTGATACACATGTTTATCCTGCAGAGCAATCTGCCAGGAAAACCGTTTCAACTTTTTCTTTGCAGAATTCATGATGCCTTACTTTTCCATATTTCCTTTGTTACTACAGTGCATGTTTCAGTGGGCTTTCTTCTTCTAAATTGTGTAAGGGGTCTCAAATGTTACACGTGCCCGGAGGAAATATACGAAGTAATTTTCTTTTTCTTTTTTTCAAATTCTCACTTTATTCTTAGTTGTTATTCTCATAATAAATTTCTAAATCCAGTACTAGGTAAAAATCCAATTAGATGAAGAGGATCCTTCATTATTTTCAAATTTCTCCTGACCTGGTTAATCAATACTCAGCAACATATTATGTTTTGCCCCCCCCCCCTTCTCCCCCGAGCGATTTGACCAAAATGTTCACAGTTTTTTTTAATTCAGCCAGTTTTGAAAGATATGAATGCAAATATATTTTGGAGTTGTTCTCACTATCTGCGGCAAATGCCACCTAAAATGGCATAATGGTTGAATAAATGTACATCGAGTGGAGGCATCATGGATGGGGATGACAAACGATCTTTACAACATTTCTCGATGATAGATTAAAATGCAAATGATTGATAATTCTTCAGTTTTTATCATGTTGATTGGATAGCGATATATATAGTGAAATGTTAAAGGGCCGGCTCTTAAACAAACAGTCGGAACATGCCTTAGGGAAAAAACTCTGATTAACAATAATCAAATTTTTTATGATTCATGGCCAATTTCAGTGAATTAATAAATGTGATAATACATTTCATTACATCTGTAGCCGGCTTTTTCCATTTTTAAGCCCTAGATACAAATTGAACATGATTTACATTAGGTTTTTGCATGTGACCCATGGTAAAAGGCATTCAATTGATTTTTAAATTAGAATTTACAATTACAAATCATTTAATTATTTTTACAAAAAAAAAATTGTAATTACATTTCAGTATGAAAACTGAATTAACCTATGTATTATTTGAAGGTAGAAAACATCTAGGAAAACTGTTGTCCACTTTGCAAGAGTTATGCAAAGCAAAAGTCAAAACCAGGGAGGTGTTTTGCCCCCATTTTTTGCAATTATCCTAATGAATGGTTTGATTGATTGGATTTTGGTTTGATTGATTGGAAGATCGCTTGGAATATTAAGCTCATACATATGTTGATGACTTGTTTTAATTTTTCTGACAGATAATTTAGACAATATCTTTAAGCTTTTTAATAGTTATCATGTGCACATACGATGCACATATGAAGTCGAAAGTAATGGCTCCATGTCGACGTGGAAATGGCCGAAAGTCCAGCGGGCGCATTGATGCATGGTGGTATATAAAAGAAATCTACTCTGACAGATATTTTGATTATTTCTCTTTCGGTCAAAAATTGAATTGCACTAAGCAAGCTACATAATTTTGTTACTAAGCAACTTATGTTACTACTTCTGGAGGGAAGTTAAAGAGTGAGCTTTCCAAATTTTAAGAAATAACAACTACCCAAAGACATTGGTTAATAGACGATGAGATATTAATTAAAAGAAGATAACAAATGATGAAAAAACTGAGCAAAATATCCTTGATAGCTAGGAAGTTAATTGTCTTTTCCACAATAGGCATTTATGACTTTTAAAAAAATAAAGTAGTTTGATGGTTTTCCACATAGTTATAAGTTCAAAAGTGAATGTCTGCTAGACTATGAACATGGCAAGTAGTCTGTTAAGAATAATTTCTATAACTGTAGAAAAAAACAGTCAACTTGCTTTATTTAAAAATTAAAATAAAATAAAATCACTAAAGATGGTATATATATATTAATATGAAACCTGTCTGACAAATTAAATGCCTATTATTGAAAAAATAATTTACTTCTTACTCATTAACTTATTTAACTTAAAACCTCCAAAATCCTCACCTAGGTCCATCCTAACCTATTGGGCTGGTTCAATAATAATGCACATTTACAAAAAAGTCAGTCAAAACTAGTTTTAATTTTTATAAAGGAAAGAAAATTGAGCTTGATATATTTTCAATCATAATCTTCATAATACATCTTCACCAACATGAACTAAGCAACTTCGACTCACGATAAAATCTTGGACAACCTTTTCACGTTTTCAAAAATCTTGTCCCTCAAGAAATGACCAAATACCTAAAAATTTTGTAGGCGAGAAGTCAGGTGAATATGGAGGTGTGATAAGATGTCATATACTAAGTCCTTAGTTCCTTAAGTTTCCACAGGGTAGGCATTGCAACTTGTGGTCTCGTGTCATCGTGAAGAAGAATCAACCCCTTATGGTTTACCAGTACTAGAAAAAGACATTGTAGTTTCCCTTGCATACCAATTTCTTGGCATTATTTTTTGCTACACCACCAGTGACCATAACCTTTCTTGAGTGTTTCAGGACGTGTTGTGGCGCTGCATCTTGTCCAACCTATATGCCTCCTCTTAACGTACAGCATCCATTTCTCATCACACGATGATTAATTGAGAAATGGACCATTTTTAAAAATGATATATGGTGGGGAGTGTGTGTTGTTCGAATTTTTTGTGAATTAGATACTATCTTTTTAAACAGTTGGATCATTTCAGATTGCATAGCAGAAGAGATGTGCAAATTTCACAAAAGCATAAGTTTCCTTGGGTTTTGGTTCATGCGGTGGCCTACTTGTCGACCAGCTTTATTTTACCAATTTGGTCCAGATATCAAACAATGGCTCAGTGGTCAAGAGTAAGCTCTTCGGCAATTTCCCATGCTGTCTTATGTGTATTTTATTCAATCAACGCTTTGACTTGGGCGTCATCAACAATGGGAGGCCTACCGCGACCTTTCCTTTCTAAAACTCCAAGATGAAATATTTAAATCCATAGCTGCATTCACTAATGCTTCCTTTCTTACAAACTGTATTGATGAGCCACACTTCCCTCAAGTTTTCATACAAATAAATTAGCCAAAAATCTAGTTTAGGCATATTTAATTTTGTAGGACCGCACTCAACTGTAATGGAGTTAACAACAATTAAAAGATTTGTTATAATTCATAAATTAGATTTGAGGATTTAGCTTTGTTTACATGACATGCACCTGCAAAAATTAAACAAATTTTCACAACCTGCATTAATTTTGCGATAACCCAATAGTTCTTGTCCCACCCCACAATCTTTGTTTTTGTCTTGTCCAGCTATGTTCCATGTAATCCTTGTACGTTCAGCTACCTCTTCGCTTCCGAATTGCTTGCGTACAGTCCACTAGTTAATCAGCCTCCAATGGTTATTTTATTTCAGTTCTTTCTTATTTCAAGAAGAATTTTTATTTTACTTATTAAGAATTACTGTGTCTAAAACAAAAGCGAGTGCCGCCTCCTCCATCTATGATGTGACACATCACCCCGGGTTTCGGATGGAGCCCCAAAGGTAATAAATAGACTAGGAGTCTGTTTGTATACATTTATAGTACTCTACTTTACTATAACATGATTACATGTTAGTTTTGCTATGTTTAAAATAAGTTTTCCTACTTCATGTGGGGTGTAGGGGGTGTGGGGTCTGATGACCCACCTTATTTATACAGTATAGGAATATGTTCAGGTTAATTTACAAATAATAAGATTAATAGAGAAATGAATTTTTACAGTTTAACAAATAGTAGAAACTAAAACAAAAGGCGGGCATTTTCAATATTTACAGTTTAGTTTTATATACTTACAGTATATATATTATGTTTAATGCTTATTTGAACATAAAATGCTTCTCTTATTTAATTCAGACTCGGTGGAGAAAAGGTGCAATACCCTGGTATATAAAATTCCATGCAATCAAATTCATAGACCCTGCACAGGATATCGGAGAAATGTACACATCAATGCGTTTTATTTTGCAGTTTCGTTAACGGACTGCTCAGAAGCTGCCATCAGGTTAATCATGAAAACCACACTGTTGCAATTGAGAAAAAACCTCATAGATGAGTTATGGTATGGTATGGTGGCAAGAGTACAAGGAGGTGGAGTTTGTGTGCCCCAGGCACTGCAGCCTTCTGGGTTATTGAACCTTCCTAGTTCCTTGGTTTAGTCAATAGACTCGATCCTTTTTCTCAGAAGTATCAAGTCATTGACTGTTATTGCTTCAATGTGGTTCTCTGAGTTGCTTTTATACGTCAGATTGAACCTCCATTGAGCCGTCTGTGCCTTCAATGCCGCTCCTAAGCCATATTTGGCTCCTTGCAGCTTCACGGCTTGTGCTGCTAATAGCTTTTTCGTTTATAGACGGAAGCTATGCTTTTTACTTTTCTCTCTTTTCCTTTGTATTTCTCAGACGGTCGTATCTCTACTCCACTTAACGAGTTCTTCGTCACAGTAAAAACTGCGTCCGGGATGGGCCTCGCGGATGCGGCTCGCTCGGGATTTGTAAGTGGAGGAGGAATATGATTCGTTTCGTCTTTGTTCTTCGTATCTATTTAGGTTTCCAACCTTTTCTCTTCATTATACACTTCCAAAAATGTTGAGTCGTCTTTAACCCTGCTGGCGTACTTATTGCTTGTTTCAGCACCTCCATGTTAGCTGTTTGTGCGTTGTTTTCAAAGAGCCATTGAACACGCGCTACAGTGCTCCATTGAGCCGTTGCTTCGCATTCGAAGATGATATAAGTGGCTGTTTCCTCCTCCTCATTACATAGTCTGCAAATGGGATCACTATTATATATGCCCATGTTATGTAGATGTTTTCTCAGATGCCAGTGGCCGGTTAGTAGTCCTACCACTCCTCTGAGATTTGCCCTCTCCAATTGTAGCAGTGTTTTTGCCAGTTTTGATGAGGGTTGTTTTATCATGAGTTTACTGTGTCTAGCACTGCTAGAGTTTATCCCATAGATGAGTTATAGGCAACTGGTGTATTGCAAGTAAGGAACAGCGACACAGTTCTTGAGGGAGCGGTGCATTACACCACTAATTCTTCACAAGGCTAGATAATAAATTATTCTACAGTTGTGACTGTAATGAAATTACATGAAACATTGCCTAAGTACATAGCCTAAAGTTATTGTCATTATAGCGTATTACTTTTTGCAAATTTTGGGTAGATTATTTTCATTAAATGTAGATTTGCCACATTTGTTTTTTCTGTTTCTTGGTTTGGATTTCCCAACAACATTAAATTTAAAAATATAGTGTAGTCATAAAAAAAACAACAGTTGTCATACAAAAATCTATCTGATTTTGAATTTAAAACCTTTGTATATTTATTTTTTATTTGTATCTTGTCTTAAGTCACTCGTTTTGTAAATTCGATCAGCACGCTGCTCTTTATTCGGCATTCCTTTGAGAAAGTTTAATTGATTCGAAATCCCTATTGGCTGATAAAGGAAAAAAGGTTCAGTCTCGAGACTGGCCGGATCCCCTCAAGGCATACTTGACTCCTTTAACTCCGAGTCTTATCTTGCGTCCTGATTTTCTCAATCCTTTAAAAAGTTTCACTTTTCTACGTCCACACAGACAGACCTTGGGTCCGAACGTTTCGTACGACTTGTGCCATGTGTGAATATCATAAAATAAACCGACTAGGACATATGGACATCTTGAACAAATTGTTTTAAAATAGACCTTTTTTTTGTACTGTGTAGTAATTAGCGACCGATAATTAATGATTGTTTAAAAATCATGAGATACGGTTTGGGGTGATGTAGGTTTAGAAAAATATTTTCTTTACCGGGCCATCGTTTCGATCTGTATTGAATACCTCTTCAGGGCCTGGGATTTATAAATATTGTTTAAAGTATACAAATAAATTTAAAATATGAAAATGAATTTATACAATGATGTACACAATATAGAAATTTTGGGTGCAATTATTCGTTATTGCTCAAAGTGTATGTTTTCTATGTAGAGTGTCATTGTTGTGTGTCGTGTTGAGTGTGTTATTGAGATATTAACGTTTTTTTGTTTGTTATATGCTTGATTTTTAAGGAGTGGGGAAGGATGTAGGGTTAGAAATTCATTTATCTATTGATAAGCCGGCTTTTGAGGATAAAAGAAAAAATGGTAATGGTTTGTTGTTAGATGGGATTGTTAGCGAAAGGAATGACGAATTGTTGGGGTTTTGGACTATGTAGAATTATTTGAGTGTAAATGTTTTATATGTTTTGTGTGTTATCGATATCCAATTTGATTTATGATATAAGCCGCGGTTGAGTTTAAGTTTGATCCTTAATTTTTTTCTGCGTTTGCCTCTGTTGTTGTAAACCATTTCTAAACATTTCGTTTATGTTTGTTTTGTACTTTGTTTAATATTTTTGGATTGTTGAAATCGAAATTGTGCCAGTGCTGTAGGATTTCGGTTGGGTACTTTTGCCATTTGTTGTTTTACTCTCTTATCCCAGATATTAGGATGCAATTTCGATGTAAGTTGCCGGACAATTTATACAATTGATTTTGTAAATTACATTAGACTTATTTGTTACATGTATTTAATTTTGTTAAAAAAAAGGGTGTGAATGGTATTTTAGTTTTTGAAGGCTATTTTAAAGTTATTAGAAGAATGTGTTTAATTTGAGGGATAGGATAGCGTTGGTTTGTCTGTGTTCGATAGGTGTACTGTTATTAGTGATAGTGTTGAGTTGTAATTGTTACGTAGGATTTGTTTCTATATATTTATGTTCTTGTGGAGAAACGATTCACGGCTCAGGGTAATAATTCTGTTAGTAGCCATTTGGCCATGTTTATTATTGTATGAAGGAAAACGATGTAAAGTTGAGGTAGCGATTTGTGTTTCTTGGTTTTTGATACCGATCTGTGATGAAGGTTCCATCTGGTTGTTTTATCACGAGTGTATCTAGAAATGGTATTTTTTGTTGTTTCGGATTTCATGTGTAAATTTTACGCGTGGGTGAAATCTGTTAAGAGAATCTAATATCTATCACACCAGACCGCAACTCACGATTTCTAAATCATTTTTTCTCTGTTTGTTAATTAATTCATTGCAATGAGAGATATGCGAGGTATTTATGCTATTATAAACCTGGAAGGTCCCTGTCCTAGGTTTCGAAAGGGTTCGACAGACTTCAAGTAAGAACAGTTGCGTTTTGATTTTTTGCATATCATGTAATTTCTTCTAACAAGCATTGTTCTTATATATTCAAAAGGATTTCTGTCGGATAAAATTATTATATTTTTCTCTCTTCGTATGTATATTCTCTATGTGCCATCACTGGGAAGAAATTCTGCTAGTTTTGTCGTGCTCTTCGGCTTGTCTTTTATGATTTATTGTTCATTTTTTGCGCGTTCTTATAAGCGAAATCGTTCCTTTTTTAAAGCTCAAAACTGGCCATAAGTTTCTGGGACCGCAGAAAACGTCACTCCGGTTGAAATGAAACGTGTCCTTATGCAGCTGCCAAAAATATCTCGTTCAATCATGTGACAAGGATCAATTACTCGGGATCCGGATCGTTGAACCTGTCCGTCGAGATTAATTATTATCCCCAAGGGTTAACAATTAGTTTATTTGCTTATCATCCGTTATCACTATTAGAACTAATAAGCGGGGAAATATTTTACGTGGTAAAGAAGTTTTTTTGGCGAAAATGAAAGTGATAATTATATAGTAACGAATTTCGCATTTCACTTTTTACTCTGAAACTACTCCATTTTTCTTATTTAAAGATCCCTGTTTCCTCGATTCATGTTGATTTGCTCATTCCAATTTTTTTTTCTAGCCTGAGGAAGTAGGTCAAAGATTTACGAGACGGTTGGCCAAAAAGAAGATCTGCTTTTGAAGGGTATGGAGGCGATACCGTTCACCGCGACTTGTTTCAAGTCCTTTCGTATGTGTCCTAGGCCCGTCGAGGCGCAAAGCCCGTGCCAAGTCCGAGTGGGGAAAGACGTTGGTGCTTTGAAAATTAAGTGGGGGACCCCCAAGACGTCGAAGGCGTTCAGTCTCCAAGGAAACTTCATTCGCCAGTCTTCGGTGTGGGTGACCGCGTGTCGTCGTGTGTGTTTCGAAAAGCTTTTTTTTGTGCAGTCGGAGAATTTTAGCCGCCGCCTTCCAGCTTTGGCCGACTTAGTGGATTATTGGATTTTACACCATCTCTGTTTCATGTAGGCACAACATATTTTCACTTATTAGACTTTAAGTAGAATAAAGTTTACGCGAATTATTATGTATTATAGTTATAGAATATACTATTATTCAAAAAATAAAAAATAGAAATAAAACAATAATTGCATGGAAATTTGATAACACAAATAAATGGCCGATGAATAGCGCGCGAAAACTTTCAAAACATGATCAGGTCCATTAGATCTAGAATTTGTGACACAGGATCAGTAAAATCATTGTGTGTTTGTGATTTAGTGGATGGTTCAAATCTAAAATAACATTTTAGTAATTATCTCAATTGCTGAGTCTCTCTAAAAAAAATTATTCAAAACATGATCGCGTTCCTTAGGTATGTGACCCCTAAATCATTGGCAATTTGGACTGACTAATAGCCTTTTGCAAATTAAGACTTCCTTAAACCGTTGTTTAAATTGTAAAATGTAGACTGAATTACAAAAAAAATAAAGTAAATGGCACGATAGGAATTTGATTTAATAAGCGTTTTATTTTGATTAGTCAGTATAATATATTTTAAAAATAGGGATAATAAGGTACTTGCTTATCGTACTTAATGATTAAAAACCGGTAGGGAAGACTGCTTTTCAGACATGATAACATTTATTTTAAATTTTGTCATATTCGATTATTTTTTAAAATATATTTTTTAAATATGTTTATGCTTTACTGTTGAGAATTTCTTTATCGAAGAAAGCCAAAGTTATTGACTTCAGTATTTGTTTTAATTGCAAGCCAACAGGAACTTAATCACGGAAGAATTGCACATTGTGTCCAAAATGGGGCGGAATTAAATTTTAACTTCATCCAGCTCCGAATAAAAAATGTAATAAAATTTTAGCGATCATGAAGCTTGGAGATGGAACTGAAACCGGTACCGGCCTCGCTCGGGTGACGTTTTCCGATATAAATTCAAAATTTTTCAAAGGAGGGATCCCGAAATATTTTCATAATTACGTGGCGATCAGAGCAAACATGTTCACGGCTGCTAGACAAAAGTTGTAACTTGACAATACTTTTTAAAAACCTCCACGAAACGCGTTGGATGACGATGGATTAAATCAAAGCAACGTAAGATCCCAAGTAATATATCACTACAAGTTTTGAGAAGTAGAAAGGACAGAATTTACGTTGTTTTTAAATGCCTAAATAGGAAAATATTGAATATTTTTTACTCTGGCAGAAAAACTGTTTCAACTTAATTTTATGATCATCTGAACTAGAAAACAAATCGGAATAAACTTCATGCACAGAATTTTTTAAGAAATATATTTGAAGAAAGATCTAATAGCAGGTTCTTTGTAGCCACGAACTAAAAAGACGATCCATTTAAATTATTGACTGTGTTTCTGGATCGGCTGGAGAGAAATATCCTGGGAAATTATCAGATTTTATTCGTACACCGTTCTTCTGTGTAGTCTACTTTTCGCTCTGTAATTAAAAGATGGAAAATGATTCTTAAATTAGAGAAAGTAAATTGATTGAAAGTGAACCAGCTGAGTGGTGTAGAGTGAATTCAGAAAGGACGCGTTCATTTTACGGCCGAATAAAATTTCTAGTTCGATTCAAATGCCAGTAAAGCAGCTTTAATGCTTAATACAAGATTTCGGAATTGTTTTGAATTTTATTCTAGATAAGTGTAAATCATTGCTGTATTTAGAAAAATATACAAAAAAAAAAAAAAAAGAAAAAAAAGTTTCAGTGAGATATTTTGTTTTATCAAAAGGAAAATCGAAGGTAAAGAAATGGGGAAACTAGTGACAGACCGAAACAGTGAAAATAGGCGGGCTAGAGTATTCCGAACAACTAAAATGGATACAAACATTTATTTATTCATTTATAAAATTGGTATACGGTATAAATGTAATATATAACCGTTTATAAATATAATACATCGTATTGTATTAAATTGCCTTAAAGTCCTTAAAAAACATCAAAATAAAAGATTACTTGCTTAATCATTTTTAGATGTAAACCTTTTACAAAATGCAGCAAACTGTAATAACTAACTTCGGTCAAGTAGATATATATATATTTTTTTTATATGTCACATATAATGAACGAATGTCACACCAAGGAAAACAAGGCAAACTCAAAACTTGTAGTCAAGCTTTCGGCCTATTTCAACCCTTCATCAGGACTACAATTTATAATTTAATTTGAAACAAATAGAGACAAAATTAACAAAAATACAGTCTTTATGTGGTCATCAGAGAAAAACAACAAGGAAATGAAAATAATTTTGTTGCTTTTTGTTCTAATTTAAGTTGTCCTGATGAATGGATTGGACGAAAGCACGGTACTTGTACATCGTATTTAAAATGTAGAAGCGTATCAGGCGGAAGAAAACAGCGCAGGTAGACGGACCAGGAGGATTACAAACAACCAAACTTTATCAATATAATCAATATATAAATAGAACATTCCCAGTAATGATCTAACGTCTTTATTAGCGTGAGGTATTTTAAATATGACAATTTGACCCCTTACCAATTAAAACATTTATTCTTTGTTTGATCTTTTACCAATAAAATTGTAGTTAGGGGACTATTTTTTAATGTTTGCCATTTAACGCCATCATGAAGTCTTTTTTATTATTATTAACTTCATTGAAGTTGGTGGCCCGAATGACTGAATAACATTTTTTAATTAATTAATGTTTATATAAGGCACCGGTTGAGATAAAAAAGTCAGTGTCACGAGCGGGATTCGAACCCACGACCCTCGGCTAAATACGCTGCTGCTCTACCTCCATCCACTCGGACACCCACTTACCATCTCAACCCCTCCGTTCGTTGGTTCGAATCCCGCTTATGACATTGTCTTTTTTATCTGAACCAATGCCTTATATAAAGTTTAATTATTTGAAAAATTATTACAGCCATTCAATAATTAATATTATTTAATGGATGAATTTTTAAGAATCACCAAAAGCTTGAAATTCATTCTATTTCATTGTGAACAGTGTATAATAATTCGACACTTTATTCTGAATATACCATATACCATCTAAAAATATTTCCTGTGTAATAATTATTTATGGTTTAAATTTTATCTAATTAGTTCCGAATTTGGGCTAATTAATTCAAAAATTGAAAGCAGAAAGAAACGTTTTGGACATAAATTCCAACAGGAAATTTTAACATCATACAATCTAATTTCAAATATACATTATTCACGTCGAGCGTGCGGCTTCGCTTTTGGTAAAATTTGATTTATATCAAGATACCTTTCTCGTGAAATTTAATTATTGTACGAAATGGCCCAAACATCCAGCTGAGATTGGCAAAAGGTAGTATTATGCGCCCACATACATGAAAGCACACACACACACACACGTCGTAGAATTTCTAGGCCGATCGGGTTTTCAGTCGAGAAAAACCACCTCGTTCTCTGTGAATAACGTATGGCACAATTTGCTGAATAGGTTTCTCCTCCGGTTTGCCTTTACGTCTGTATAGAAATTTAACCAATAAAATTCGACAATTTCCAAAATATTTATGCCACACTGGAGTAAAATATCATAGGAATTGTAGTAAATAAGTAGTACGGACTTCATCATAGCCTACAAAGAATACACAACAATACATAAGGAAGGTACAAGAAAATGACAAAGAAAATTGTATATTTCTTTATTCCTCTATGTTCTCAATTTTGAACAACAAGCAAGCTTTTGAACATTGTTTCTGCTATGATTGTAAAAATACTCTACTCAGTTGTTAAAATATTTTTTTAAAAAGAATTTTTGTTTACTTTAAATTGCATATACTTTATTTTTATATTTATAATGGGAACGGCAGGACTCTTATTTTCTAATTGCTTTTGCTTATTTTTTAATATGTCGTGTGTTTTTGTTTAATATATATTTTTTGTTTTTAAAATGATTAGATTGTGAGTTAAAATTTATGTAACTATATAGTAAAATACAAGAAATGACGGTTTTAAAGAGGAATAAAATCAGTCTGATTTTATGCAAAACCGCTGGCTGACACATGTCGACGTCTTGACCCGGGTGTCAAACATTAAATGAACGTTACCGCCCGTCTATTTGAACAGCATAGCCCGCACTTGTAACGGTTGTAAAGGTAATCGTAAATGAAAGTGGGAGCTAGAAGGTGGAAGCCAGGAAAGAAGTGCAAGTAGGTGCCCCTCGCTATTCGGAGAGGCCTTGAGTGACACCCACATCCATCATCCACCACCTACCATCCCGACGGGAAACGACGTTTCTGATTCCCATTCAGATGAGATAGACGTGGATTTACATTTTCGAACGTACTCGGGGCGAGAAATTGTGCCAAAAGTTCGAATCGGATTCATAAGGCTTTTCATCAAAAGTCGAACTTTTGATGACTTGGACAGGTGCTTCACGTTAATTCGCACGTAAAAGATATTAAGATTATTAATAGATCATCAAAACAAACATGAAGATAAAGGAAATTGTTTTAAAAAATTATAACACAAGCATCAATGATGTTTCAGTGTCAAAAATAGCAAAAACTGACCCATGTGCCACATCGAAGTAGGGTGTAGTAATTACCTTGGCAAGGAGTTTGTTTATTAAATATTATCATTTTTTGTCATCATCATTGTTTAAATTGTAATGGAGTCAAGTATACGCACTATCAAGTTCCGTTTTTCTTCTTATCACAGCCCTGACCCATTCTCGCCCTGGAAAAATCAAGATTTCCTTTATTCCATCTGCCTTATAAAGCCGTCTCGATATTTACGAGGCTTTTTATTGTGCTAAGTGTGAACCAACTATTTTTGTGAGGGCTGGTAGAAAAATTAAAAACTCCAATGTCGCCCTCTTCAAGGACAGAAATGTTTGTTTATTGTTATGACGGAATATCCAGCGCCGCTCCCATATCAATCATTGACTATCATTTTCAAGTTTCATTGTTACAATGATTACAAATATGAAGAATAACAATACATTGAAATTTTACAAAATAACAATTCCTTGGATCAATTTTTAAAAAAATATGAGCCCTATTAGAATATTTCCATAATCCTGTATACAGTTTATAATTTAATTATTGGCGATCATGAAATCAGTCGGGCGGATTCTAGATTTAATTAGTTTTTATTACAACATATCCCAATTTGCCTAAATAAATTTGAATGCTTTTAAAAATTAAATTTGGCAGTTAAACCCTCAATATCTTAAACATGATAAGTTATTGTAATTTTGTCATTTCCAATCATTCTAGTTTCTCGTATTCTTTCTAGTTCGGTCGGAAAGACACTTCGCCATCTTCGGTGGTTGGTCGATCTGCGTTAAGACCATGTTTTTTATGGTTAGTTAACAAGTTGTAGGTAGGTTTATTCGTACACTTGTCCTCGCTGTTTTAGTCTGTCTGACGCGTTTTAGCCAGTTGCCTTTAGATGTGATGTGCCTAAACAGAACTTACAGAGCAATTATGTTTTATTTAATGTGAAGATTGAAGTGGGGTTTCTGTTCGTTAAGCACCGTAGCTGGTCTTATTGTACATTCCTACTTCCTTAATTCGATGTAATTGAATCGATCCTTCTTTTACGTAGTACTAGGTCATTTATTGTCGTTTAAAATTCCTTTCCCTGGATTTCCTTTTTACTTCATATTATGTATGCATTGAGCGCATAACAAGATGATACTGATGGCTATTTCTTATTCCCCATTGCAAGACCTATAATCTTAATCATTTAATAACGCATGTAAGATGTTTTTCCATATGCTATCACTCCTCGGATTTAGCCTTCTCTAACTGCTTGCCGCCTTGGTGTGGGGTCGTTTTAGCGCAAGCTTACTTGTTTAGCGCTCCTTTAGTTTATCTACTTCTCCTTTTGTATTTTTTGGGTCCATTGTGTGATAGAGGATTCTCGGTTTGTTTTTGTGATACCAATATTAGGTTCAGGGCTTATATATGTTCCTGTAGATCCTCCTCTGCCCAGTGTACATGATTGTTCGTTATCCAAAATTCCCTTATGTCCTGGTACTCAAAACATCAACAGGTTGTTGTGTTTTACCACGTTTTGGATATTTTTGTTGCATTTCCCGACGTGTACTTCCCGAATGAGTCGATTACTAATGATTTGGATCAACAAAATCGTCTAATCCGTTTTCTTGATTTATTTTGGAGACATCTGTATACTTTATCTTTGTACCTTATGTCAATATATTTTAATCTCGCAGTGTAGGCAATTGAAGTGGTTGATTTTGTTGCACCTGTGTTACATAGATTTGCCAGTCTTTATTTGCTGCCTAATGCTTTGGTATCTCGTTCGTGCTGAGATTTGGTCCACCAGATTATGACGTCCGGCTTTAGGACTTAGGCTGTGATGGCATAGGACTTCCCACTTTCAGCTTGTTCATTGCATTGTTATTCTCTTGTATTATTAAATAAAAATGTACAAATTACTCGCTACTACACTATTAGTATTAATTTCTATTTAATTCAATAACTCGCCACACACATGACAATGGGCCCCAGCAAATTTTCCTAAATTTTGACAAAGAGCAGCCCACGTTGTCTATTTACGACGTGGAACTGTGAAAATTATAGTCATGTCCATAAACGGTCCCAAGTTATTTTTTCTATTGAGCAGTTGCTTCACATACGATGATGATATGGGTGGATAACTAATCCTACCTCCCAATTTAGCCCCCTAATTGTAGCAGTGAGTTTGGCAACCTGGGTGAAGTTATTTTACATTTTCAAAATAAGTTTACTGCGTCTATCGCCTTTAGAGTTTATCAACTTCTCCTTTTGTACGATGTTGCTTGATCGTCTTCGTTGATTCACCTGCCCTGATGTTTCGGTTTGACAGACGCGTTTAGCATATTATCATCTTAGGTATAAGGTCTCCTCGAAGGCCACATTTACTGAACAATCACGTAATTCCTTGATCGTTCCGTGTTTGCCTTTTTTCTAGCTAAAACGTTAACATAATCCACAAACCGTCTGAAAATGGTAAAACGCGTATGACACACAGAAATAGCCAGAACTGCGGACGAGGGTCATCAGAATCCTCATTGCTCTCACAAAACTATTGTATCTTCGTTCTGTACCAACAGCACACCGGTTAGTTCCTTCAAAAAATTTGATTAGTAGGGCCGGCTTCAGCGGTTGAATCTTTCTAAGGTTATGTTGTACCTGCCAAAACACAGTGGTCAGTCAGTTTCCAGTGTATTTCTGGGAGAGGGTAGTACTCCTCTCCTGGAAAGTCCTCCACTGCCTCTACGTTTTTTCCATCTGTCATTGTGTATATTTGGATGGGAACTAAGTGACATGAATACTGAAAGAAATGAAAGGTAACTAGTGTTTTTTCTAATTAGTGCACATGTACGTGGTTTTTTCTTCCAGGGTTACAGGTTGAAAACTGTCCTTTGGTGTTGTGCGGTAAAGAACCTAAGGTGAGGTAAATATAGCATGAAGTATGTTTACTCGGGACATCGCCATATCTCCCATGTTATGTTATTATTTTGGAGTAAAAGGAGATGACAGCAGTTCCCCCCTAACTGAGCATTTCGAATTATTTTTTAAAACAATCTCATTACAAACTGATAGCAATTAAAAACAATTTTTTTTGTGTCTTCAGACGGTTTTAATCCAGATATTGGAGAGACAATCAATTTCATCCACAAGTAAATATTTTTTATACCACTTTAACTTTAGTTTATGTGAATTAAAATCATTATAATTACTAACTAATTGAAACTGATCACACCTATAAGGATTGTAATTGTAGCTGCCTTACACTTTATTAGGTACATTCTTCTTTTAAGAAATTCGAGTTTTTTACTTCTGAAGGGCGGCCTAAAGACCGAAATATTTTTCATGTCAGATTGCGAATTCTAAACTTTTTCTTAGATCTGTTGTGAAGATAGTTTACACCCACGTCGCGTCCTAGGATGAGGCTAGAACGACAGCTTCTACAACCGGAGGACCTTCCGGAAACCGGTTTCTGCTTGGAGCACTGAACATTCGATTTACATCAAATCGCGTTTTATGTTTTATCCTCTTTTTTTTTCTCTTTTTATCTTCTTCTTCTTTTTATCTCCAGAAGTATTTTTTCGTCGTTCGCTCAATTTGTTTCGCTTTATTAACAGTATGCGTTCGGTTTTTTATTAGAAGATTATCTCTGGAAGCATTTCCGTATAAAATCAAATCAGTTCTAATAAAACTAAAATCGCCCACTTCAGTGAAACGAAGATCTTATTTGTTTTTGTTCTGATTTATAGATACTATTTTTATTATTTTTCAAATGGCATTAAGTTATAAGAAATTTTAAACAAATATTCTTATATCACTTAGCCGAAGGGGGGAATGTTTATGTATTATTAATGAGGAACGTACTGTGCTGCCGTTAATGCAAATCGAAATTTCTCGGAGGTCTTGCGTCATTGGAGACGAACACTATCGCGGCTCTGAAAATGCCGCATTGGCCGTCTTGAGTTCGCATTTAATAAAAATACATTCTACGCTTGCATTGACATTGAGTGTTCATCACGATGATGATTTTGAAGTATTGTCTCCGGCAGAAACGTAGTCATAAAGAAAAAAACAATGTTGCCTACAAAAAATGTTGAAAAAATAATCAATAAACTTGATTTGTTTATAGCCCGTTATATCGAGGATTAGGCATCAAAGATAAAGTTTACAATTTCTGCCTCTTTTTGTCTGAGATGTTTATCGTTATTTATGGTAGGTCAAATGTATAATTTGCTTTTTTTTCAAAATTTATTTATTTTATGTATGATAAACTATCTCAAACTTAAGGACCCATGAGTAACTGATAAATTACAACAATTAACTTTTATAGAAAAACTGATTTCAAAGAAAACCTTTTTTGATGATGAGCTGATATCGGTGTAGTTATGCGGCACACTTATTGGGTCTTCACTCGAGCTCAAATGCGTTTCGGCATTGTACCATGGGAAATGCTCTAAGTTCCTCACTGAAGATAGCGCAATGTCGTATCAATAAGTGACGTAATGCCAGTTCAGTATGAGGTCACGGATTCACAGACCAATACCCGTCACCACAAAAGCCATTTCATTAAAATATTCCTATTTATAAAAGGATTATTGGAATAAAAGGTCAAAATTAGATTGCAAATTGCATTAGTTCACATCATTTCCGGGTTTGTTGGACTATTCAGATGCATTTCGGCATTGCACCATGGGAACTTTTCCTGAGCTCCTCTCTGAAGATGGCGCAATGCCGAAACGCGTTGAGTAGTTCAACAAACTTAATGCCAGTTCAGCGTGAACATTCAGCTTTTTTTGATGATATGAAATGGAACAATATTTACGTGTTCTAGCGTTCTTGCAAATGGGATCTTGGTGCCAAGTTTATTGCATTATATAAGATTTTTTAAGAATTGTCTGAATTTCACAATTATTCTCTCTCAACAGATTTGAAGAAGTTAGTTTCATAAGCGGGATTCGGTCCCACGAACTGCGCTGGGTTCGAATCCCGCCCTTGACAATAACTTTTTCATTTCAACCAAGACCTTACATACAACAATTAATTTAAGTAAGTAATTTGGTGAAAGAGTCTACTAAATATAATATATCACAACCAATGAAAAGTTGGATATCGTTCTTTCGGCTACGATTTTATGAAAAACTGCGTAATTTCTGGTTGTTCTTCTCTCTTGTTCATATTGTTGTTCATATCAGGCGTGATCCATGTCAGTCACCATCACACGGACACAACACATATTCTTAACTATTTACTTTAGATTACTAATATTGTACTTACTTATACTACAGATTAATGATTCGATAACCCATCCAGAAGATCCCAAGAAATCACAAATTTGATTTTGATTGTACTTTATATCAAAACTGACGCACTTTGTACTGGTGGAAATATTCAATTTATTCAAAGAATTTAATCCCCTTGAGTCATCTATGTTGGTGGTTGAATGCGTTCAATTTTAGCTTAAGCCTAAACGAGCATTAGCCCGTAGCTTCTGACCAATTTATGGATAGTCCGATGGACAAACGAGCTGATATGTAATTTATTTTTATTTTATTCTTAACGCTGAGCTGTAAGAATTTATCAAAGCTTGTTATGAGATCTGAGGGACCACCAGGCGTAAAAATTAAAATTCCCGTTAGCGAGTCTCGACCATTTTCTATAAATCTTTTCATCCTGTTATGAATCATTTAAATTGAAGAAGTCTAGTAACTCTTCAAAGTGTATAATTCCAGATTGGAGCGAGTTGTAACCGGTCGGCGGTATTAATGTTTTAGAGCTGGTTCGCCTTCTTCCGTCTGCCTAGGAGCGTTAAAATGAAAAGTCGAAACATCACCGAATTCCCGATATGGGAAAAAGTATTAATTGTCCCCCTCTTTGAGATTGTTAATATTCCTCGGAGTCACCCGACCAGGAAGTCTTTGATCTATGCTGGACGCACTCCGTCGTTCGCCCCGTTGCATATATCAACGGGATTCGTTTCGGTTTAATGAGCGACTCGGTTCCACCAATGTTTCTTTATCAACATTAACAAACGTCGTTCGATTTAAACAGTCTCGCCGGATCCCAATTTCGATGTTTATATTACGGAATTACACATTTCAAAAATCTTGCACGGTTGAACGAAACTTGTAATAATAAATAATTTGTAGCAGTTCGCAGATCATCTTAGGGCTTATGTTCTGAACGTCTATGCGGCATAATAATAAAATATCTACAACAGGCGAAAGATTCCCTAAGGCGAAAGAAATCCTCCAGTCTTATAAAAAGTGAAGGCGATTGAAACTTCACAGGACTTTGTCCGTGACGCAAGCGCCCTAATTCTCCGAGGCTGGAACCGGGCATATGGCCGTTTTATCATATTGCCGAAGCACAAAGCATTCGACACATTTATTTTCGAACGAAATTGACGAGAATCAAAGGCGAAAATATACACGAGCGAGTTCCTATATGGACGGTTCTGTCCCACATTAGTCCAGAAAGCGTGATTCAGACAATCGTAAAAAGCAACGAGAGTGAGCCGTTAACCCACACTTGCAGTTTCACAAGAATTCTCTTTTATGATGCAGTCTTTACATATCTTAACATCTCGTATCATTTTTTAAAATCTATATATCAAAAGACTATCTGCCGAAAACAGACAAGACGACACTATATTTTTATTTTCCTTCGTTCTTTGCTTTTGAAGGTACAACGAAGACACCTTGGGGCGGTTGCGAAATAAACTGCCATAAAACGTCAAGGCCGTTTCTCTCTTTTGGGCCACACTTAGTATTTTACCAAATGCCTACAAATCTGTTCTCGATTTTTTACGGTTCGCAACACGGTTTTTGAAAAAAAAAATCCTTTTTATACGTATGTCGGGTTCGAATGCAGGGCCGATGGATTCGTAACAGGGACCTTTGCCGTACATTGATGGACACCGCGATGGTATTATCAACACTCACACTAAACTAAAGCAACTTTCGATCACTTACCATAATGACTGGCATTTTTATTTATTTATTACACCTCAACTAAAAATATCTAGTGTTTTAAAAGTAAGATGGGTAAATTAAAGTGTAACATATAAAACTGGCCGTGATGGTACAGCGAGTTAAGTAGACTTCATAAGTAGTGTGTCCATACCATCTAAACCATAAAAGCCTTAAAATAAATAATTAATAAAACAATATTAATTTATTTATAGATGCTTCCAAAAGATGGCTAAAAATAAAGCTGAAACCGTATTTCCTTAATGAAAGGGCTTTAAACTAAAATGTAATTTATTTTTTACATTCGGGCGGTTTGTGTAAACGAGTTTGGCTAAATTTTTAAAAAAGTATGAATATATTTGTTGAAACAAAAAAATTATGCTGATAGGAATTTCAAAGATTTTTTTAAATTATTGCAGAATTATATACTGCTACAAGTCTGTATGAAGTAAACTGTTGGAACAGGTTGTTGAATCCTACCACCTCAGCCCTTTACTACTTGTTATTTTTATTAATGACTTAATAGACAGCTTGGAATGGGGTATTATTATCGATTATGAAAACCCTAAGGACTAATAAAAAATTATAATTAATAGTAGAATAGACGATTACAAACGTCGACGAACGATTACAAAAGTAGGGACAATCTGGACAAACCGAAGGTAATGATTTTTCGTATTAAATCGAACGGTGGCCGACACAGCAGGAACGAAGTTTTGTGGTTTGGTGGACAAGTATTTGAAATAGTGTCGACATATAAATAGTTTAAAAAAAATTTAGGCTGTGTCTCGTACCGTCCTCATTTATGACTGCCTGGTTTTATGATACCATTATTCCAACACGGTTGAAAGAGCCCCGACAGTGTTTTTAAAAATTAAATCATTCATGTTGAAGCCAAATGTCTTCCGATCCATGTTTTAGCAAGGCATGGTGCATGGCACTAGGAAGTGGAGTTTGCGCTCTCCAGGCAGTACAGCCTCGTACTTTGTAGGCTTGTACTTTCCAAGTTTCCTAGTTGAGTGCAACAAATTCAGTCCTTTTTCTTAGAAGTATGACTGTCGCTTTTACAATTTCATTCCTTAGATTTTTTAGGTAATCTCTGTTGAGCTGTTGCTTCGCATTCGAAGATGATATAGGTGGGTGTTTCCTCCTTCTCATTGCATAATCTGCAGTTGGGTTCATTGCTTTAAATGCCCATGTTTTGTAGATCTCAGATGCCAATGACCATATCGTATAATAGTCGTCCTATCACTCCTCTGAGTCTCGCCCTCACCAATTGGTGGTGAGTTTTCCAGTCTTGATGAGGGTTGTCTTTATCATAAGTTGACTGTGCTTAGCGCCGTTACGGTTTATTCACTTCCCCTTTTGTTTTGTTTGGATCCATTCTGCGATGGTGGATTCTATATTTGTTTTTATTATGCCAAGTATAGATTCGGGGCCTATGGTCTTATAGATCCTCCTCTGACTCTCTGTGACTTGGCTTTCAAGATATCATCAGGTTGTTGTGTTTGTTGTATGGTTTTGGACATTTTGGATCCCTTCACTAATTTTGATGTTATTTTCTTTTCATACTAATTTTTTTATGCTTGACTTTTTTCAAAGGAAAAAGCGTTGATGTATTTCCTATTGAAAAAGGCTGTGGTGTACATCCCTAATGAGTTTGATTGTTCATGTTTTGAGCATGTACAGAAAATGCCCGATCCGGTTGCTTCTTTTTTTATTTTATTTTATTTATTTATTTATTTTTTATTTTTTTTTTTTTTAGCTTCTGTATACCATATCATTGTATCTGACGCTCTCCTGAGTTCTTCTCTCCTTTAGTGCATTGAAACTTTGTAAGATGTTATAAAGAATATTTCCAGGATCAGTCAGTCCGCAATTGCTAAGAATGGGAGTTTGATTTGCTCCATGTGTTAACTTACTTTTTAAATTTTAAATGTTTAAAGGGTCCTAGAACTTCAGTTATCCCGTTTACCTAAATAATTATCTCTGAAGTTATTAAGAAGAACAATCTTTAGTTTTATTAGTAGAATTGTTGGATGAGAAGGCAGATGATAGCATTGCTTTATGTTCTGTAGAACAATGGGAAAGTGGATTGTGCCTTAAGGGTGAAATGGTAAATGTTTATCAAAAGGAACGGAGAGGAAAGGCGCTAACTGGACAGAATCATAACATACGTAGACAAATAAGACTGGACGTGGGCTATATGAATTTATTATTAAATAATGTTTCTGATACACTAACTAAAACTAGAGGGGAATTATGAAATCTTAATTATCGTTATAAACAAAAAGGGAAAAATTTACTTTTGCTCCTTATTCTATACGAAAGGAAATGAAGATATATTCCATCTTTTTGGGCCGTTGCACAACATTAAAGAACATCCAGAATTTTTTTTAGTTCCGAATACCTATCATATATAGCCGAAGTTAATCTTCTAAACGTAACCTGTGGTGAAATTTATTAATTTATGTTTAGGAATTTTTAGGTGAAAATTTTAAGTACTATTCAAGTAATGTATTTACTTTCTTTTTTTCATTTTCATTAGTATATTTTATAATAATTTTAATGTATTTTTATCAGAAGAAAGTAATATGTTCTTATATTAGTTTAGTTCATTTAAACGTTTGGTCACTATAAATATTTTTGCGTAGCATTCAATTTTTTTACTCAAATGGATGAGAACTCATGACAAAAGTTGCTTCTTCCCTCGGCTACTTATATAATTTTTGTTATTACTTCTGTATTTATTTATAAGATTGTAAATAAAAGTACCTATTTGTCTGTAAGAAATAGATTAAAATAAAAACAGCCTAAAGAGCACAGAGAGGATGTTTTTATAATTTTTTCGATTTTTCACTGTCGCTCAATATTTTTTTCTTTATAAAATTTATCTTAAAATCAACTAGACATCCTCATAAACGGTTAGAAATCTTCAAAAGTTAACTTAAGCTCTCGGCAGGTTATATTTTTCCTTTTGGCCTATGCGTGATGACCTTGTGACTACCCTTCTCGCGAAATGTAAATTTTTTAAGGTTTAAACTTTAAAGACGTTAACAATGAAAAATCAACTAGGCACATTCACAAAAGAACAGGTTCAAGGGCGATGAGAAGATTGTACAACTTTACGATTGACTTCCTCTTAGAAATAGCCCTAAGGGTGGTTCGATTAACACCATTCCTAACATCCGCAAGGAGGGCGAATTCTCTTCTGAGTCCTATTAGGTTTTTGTTATTTTTTTAAGAATAGAATAAACCGACGATAAATGACTTTCTTCTGATACGATTATTGATGACAGATGGTCATTATGATTAAATGATTAGGTGCGACGTTTGTCTGACAAACCAGGATTTGATTGAGCCTTGTTGTCCTGTTTAAGGTCGCCCGGCGTCCTTGGCGGCCGTCGTTCCGCCGGCACGAACTAAACCAGACGCTTTGAAAATCCCAATTAAAAATAGAAAAGACGCTGAAATACTGAAAAACCGTATTTCCTCTAATCTTACTCTTTGGAAATTGTTCTTACAAACTTGGCAAAACGGGAACAAACCTCCAGCAGGAATATTTCATCGGAATTTATTCTCATGCATAAGCTTATATTGCCGACCTCCAAAACGCTTTAAAACGTTTCAACGATTTCAATGTAAATGTCAAACTTTATCTCTATATGAAAGAAGAACTGTTATTGCTTTGTTTATTTGCTTTGTGGGCATACCCAGGGAGAGTCGTCCAATTTTGGTTCAGCAGTTTTACTGTTACATTATTAACTTTTGCGGGAATTCAATTTAAACAAACAAAACCACTTCGGTGTGTGGTTTCAATTTTTTTCTGGATATATTATCAACACTCTCATTACTTACGAACGCTTCGTTGCTGCACTCTGTTAAATCAATATGAAATCATTAACGCAAATATTTAATTTTTGTAGCGACCACGCGATAGATTAGGTCATTAAGTAAGTTAAAAAAGCAAAGAAACTCAAGCGTAAAAGATTTAATATGAAATATAATGATGGATTTATATGCAATAAAAATATGCCATATAACAACCCTTAAATGTGCCGTATAATATGCACTAAAACATTTAAATATGCTGTATAATATGCACTAAAATACTTTGTATGTGTAATATTATATGCATTAAAAAAACTCTCAATATGATGCATAAAAGTGCCATATAATATGCACTAAAATCTTTAAAAATGCCATATTATATATACTAAAAATAGTAAAATAAGCACGATGAATCAGACATCAGTCGACTAACTTTTTTTCTAATCTAAACTTTTGTTTATCTGATACATATTCTTTGGGAAGGATGTACAGGATTAGAACAGAAAAATTTCAGTCACACAAAATGATTTTATGTATTGTACGAAATAAATAATTAAGCTTGGAGAGAGAGAGAGAGAGAGAGAGAGAGAGAGAGAGAGAGAGAGAGAGAGAGAGAGAAAGAGAAAGAG
>CM077109.1:494380-542067 GCA_039619505.1 Cimex hemipterus
AGATCGAAACGTTGGCACGATAAAGAAAATGTTTTTCTGATACCTACATCACACCAGACCGCATCTCACGATATTTGAATAATTATCCGTTAACGGTCACTAATCTCTACACAGTAATTTATCTAATTTATTTTATCTAATTAAATACTCCATGATACATCTCTAAAATTAGGATGGAGTTGTTCATCGTACAGAGATATCAGTGGGTCCTCCACGACATTTTTGTATGTGAAGAGGTAATGCAGTATAACCCTGAAGACGAAGAAATTTAACAAGAAGATTTTTAACATAAATAATTTTATGTCGAAAAATTTATTATTGTTAAAATATTAATTTAAAATTGTATACTTACGGTAATTGAAAAAAATATGTACATTTTAGATCTAGATATTTTAGAAATAGTTTAAAACAAATTATATTATGATTATTTAGAAATGTACTGATGTTTTTTCGCATAAATGTCCGTATAACGTTTTTGAGCCAATAAAAGAAAAAAAGTTGTATGTACATAATTATAAAATGTGGGGTTATTTAAAGAAGTACAAATAGGCAAGATTTTTGATTATTAAATTATTAGTTGTCAAGTAACGTTCAAATATTCAATTGTCATAATGTGCACCATTCTTTACTAAGAGCATAGTTTCACACTAAATCGTCCAGTTTATTGGAAAAACTGGACAGATTTGACGTCTGAATTTATTTCGAGTGGTTACCAATGTATTTAAACGGTAAAGGTTAATAAGGAAACGTTTAATCACAGCACGAGCGGGTCATGGCAGAATAATTTTAAAAGGTCCTACATTACCCAAAGCCATGTTTTCTATTTCTACTTTTACTAATTTCCTCTGAAAATTCTACCTACTTATAATGTGGTAATTTTTTTTAATGATACGTACTTGTAAAAGGCAAAAAAGAATACAAATAAACCGCGCCAAAACAAGCGATCTAATAATAATAATAATAACAATAATAATTACACTGTACAAAACTGCTTGACAGATTTTTGCGCGATCTGCACTACCTATTAGAATGATTGTTGATTACATAGAAATTTTCAGCTCCTATATTGAGAAAAATTGAAAATTCTGTATGCGTTTAAAAAAAGAGAAATATGATTTGAATATAACACACACACACACACACACACACACACATACACACTCACGCACATATATATATAATTCCAGTAATAAAATAAAAAAATAAATTCTTCTGTCAGCTCGTATCTGTACGTACTTCCAAGCCTGCGTCACAAACCCAATCAAAGGTCTCGATCTTGAATCCTTCAAAAAACCCGAAGTTCACCCCTTGACAGAGTGAAGCAAGCGGAATTCACCCAGAATTGAACACTGCCAAGAAATGAAAAAACAGATTCTAGTACATGGAATGGATGCAATGGAATTGCAAAGAACAGAAGCCCTACTCACCCCTAATTCCTCATGAAGAACACCGCATCGCATTTTAAAAAGCCAACGCAGCTCAACCAAAGAGTAACCTTTAAAATTTGGCTTTTTCAGATTGAACAACGCTGGTCGATCCCTTAACTCTTCATAAAATGTAAAGTCCGCCGAACTCGTGGCACGATCAGCACATTCACTGCGGTGCTGGGAATTAATCCGAGTCAAAACTGGGTGCTCCAGTTGGTGCTATTTTCCAATAACAGGGAGAAGTCAATATCCGACGCCTCACACGAAATTGAAATAAACTATATTCCATTTTTACTTATATAATGTAAACGAGAGAAAAGTACACCTGGTATCATGCCCCTCAAAAATGATAGTTATCCAGTAGATAGAGATACCATTAGACTTCATAAATAGCTAATTTAAATAATTATTAATCACATAGTTTTCATCTGTTGTTCGAATCTAATCGTGAGTTATTTGTTTTTACAATTTGTGTCCAACTTATTTGTACACCTAAATCTACATTGGTGACCCTTGTGCATCGTTGTCTATTGACCAAATTACTTGTTTAAATTACTTTTATGTAAGGTTTTGGTTGAAATGAAAAAGTAGAATCGCTGCTCTATTGAGCCGAAGGTCGTGGGTTCCAATTCTGCTGTTGAAACTAACTTTTTCATTTCAACCAAGACTTTACATGAAAAGAATAATTAATTATTTTGTTTCGCCAGATTTTGAACTCATCCATTTTAAGATGTATCCTCTTTTGTGGCAGGATGGCTAAAGCACAGTAAGACCTAGTGAGTCCATGTCGGCTCCCCCTTTGGTCAACATGGCAACCGTTTCGTTGCCTCTAGGCCCCGAATTCACTTTCGTCAGGCCATCCATGCAGTTTGCCTTCACCTCCCGTGAGGCTAGGGCCTTTAGTGTTGACTGAATATCAGACTATATAGCTATCTCCCCAGCCTTTTTATTTTTCTGGCTATGATTTCAGAACTGTAGCATATTTAGCTAAGTTTACCGTCAGTTCGGTCTTTGGATTCATCCTTAAGACTTCAGCCCCGGTGTCCTTGTCGGTTTCGGATCCGTCAGTGTACCAGTTAGGGCTTGCCTTTAGCGGTGTTCCTTTGGCCCATTCTTCCCGTTCTGGTACAGTACCTTGTACTTTTTAGTTTAATTGTATTTTGGAGTAGTGGCATCCTTACATCAATGATTTGAAAACTCATAATTCTTCAATAACAACATGCTTACCAATTCCTTAATTCGAAATCTCATATTTTAAAATCACTCCTTGGACCCATATTATCTTTGTTTTATTTTGGGAGTTTTGACGTTTTTAAACTTGTCGTTAATAATTATAAAACAATATGAATATCTTTTTGATTAAAAAGTAAATCACTCGAAATACACCATGTTTCACTGTAAATTTACGATTTTTTCAGCCTTAATTATTTTGTTCAATACATTTTCAATATAACACATCGGCAACTTAATCGCATAAACCTCGACCTCCATTTTAATGTACCATAACCAATAAAAAGAGTAATAGGGACAATAAGAATGGTTATCTGTTCTTCTCACTTGGTTCATGTATATGATTAAAAAGATTTATATAATAATAAAGTCGTTATATAATTTGGGTGTTACAACTTATGACATGTGGTTCTCGACATGTTGGTCTTTATGAAAAATAGTCTGTATTTAATGTTTAGAACAACAGTAACTAAATCTTTAATGATCGTTACACACAAAAGTCACGCTCTTGTTTAGATCTGTCCTTTTGCGGTCGTACTTGCCAGGCATATTTTTTCGGAATAAAAACATTGGGAAATTTTGAGTGAATCAATAATGAAGTCGGTAAAGATCGAATTGTTCCAAGAGGGGTGTACTCTTAGTGCGATGAGGATGGGAGCGATGATTTGACAGGGGACGTCCTTGGGTGACGCAAGTCGTGGTGAAAATGCCACTCCATATAGGGGACCGGCCTCCCATGGCATACTTACCTGGCCCAGATAAACACGGCTGGCAGCCACCCCGCCCGATGGTGGCAGGGATGATCCCCCCAAAACAGGGGTAGATTGAATTCTAGCTCAAACATTCGATAAATGAAAAGAATAAACGCCTAAATGAGAAGTCTAAGCAATTTTGACAATGTTTGACCAAAATTGGATTTTTTACCCGTTGTTCCATTGTGATCCAAGCACTCCGAGGTCACAAGTACAGTCACATTGCATAAATCTATTGGAAGTGGATAGGTCATTTTATATAGCAGGGGGCACGGATGAGGTCAATGAAAGCCGCATTTCGGATTATCGTGCACACATGTTTATAGGATAGTACATACTATTAAATACACAAATTAATATTAAATTAAATTAATGTGGTTATAAGTGCTGCACAAGTCTTAAGTTTAATGTAAGATATACATATATGAAAAAAATCATAATTTTAAAAATTGTAATATTAAACTCATTTATGTTCAGAGGACTAATTGACCATATTATTTCAATTATTCTTTTTATGTAAGGCCTTGGTAAAGAGAAAAAAGCTAGTGACACTAGCTGTTTCATCTCAACCAAGACATTACTCAAAAATAATTAATATAATAACTTCATTAATAAAAAGGACTATTTAGAAAACGCCTATATTAAAGCCTTTAAAAATGTGGTTAAATTCGAGTCGAGAACATATTTTGAATTAATTTACTACTGCTTACTTGGACAGTCTGCCTTCGCTGATTCACTCAGACACATTCAGATTCGAGCCGGAGAACCTGCCCGTTTTGAATTAGTTTCAAATGTAAAACCAGCGAGACAACACGGAAGATTTATCACCTAAGAAATTTCGACTTACCAAATTTCATTATACAAGATTCTCAGCACGTGTTTTTCTCGCCATCTTCAGTTGGTCTATCTAAAGATTGTATCTCGTGAACCAATTTGTTATTGCTCGATTCCATTTATTTATCTGCATACCCTCGCTGTCCATCTTGAAAGCAAACAAGTGACGAAGCGGAGATGTTGAAACATGTCTGACATTCAAAAACTATCGAGGACAGTCAGACGAGATGATCGAAGACCATATTCCTAAACTGAATGACTATTGCCAAAATGGGTTTTCATTTTTCTTTAAGTACAACTTAACACCATTTCACTTTATACTAATAATCATAAATATTTGACTTCTTTCATAACAGTTTTGATCATATTGTTTGACAACTAAGTTTCAACCGTGAAAAATACCAGATCTGGTCAGAATTGATCATATCAAACATAAGCCTTAAACATTTAACAACAAACCGTCATACATGTGAGTTTTGTAAACAGTCGTTTATACGAAAAGGAAAGTACAGAAGAATCATATATTCGAGCCTATTAGGAATATTTTATATGTATAATTCTTATTGCATCACAATTAGTTCTGTTTTTCTGTTTTCTTTTTGTATACCTTATACATATTAGTATGATCACAATACTTTTTCACGCCGTCACAACACTAACACTAAGGAGGAAATGAGGCCAAAGAGGGCTTGAGCAGTTTAGGATACATCGATAGGATCAGTTTATTGTGGATAGTAAGGTTAGTGGCGTAGTAAGGAGCTTTGACGATTTGTCTGAGAACTTTTGATTGGAAGGATGGGATGGCTTGGCAGAAACCCACAGTTTCACTCCGAATGCCCAAATTGATCGCAGTACAGTTTTGTTGAAAGACGCTCCAAGAAGTCTTCATGGATGCCACAGTCTTTTGTTAAGATGTTGGCTTTTTAAATTTCTGTAGGATTCTACGTCAGTGTGAGTTTTACGAATGTAGCTGGAATGGAAATATCTTGTACCTCTTAGTTATTTGTTGATGTGCATTTTTCCCTATCTGAGCGTACACTGAGTACATTTTTCTTCACTCAGTCTTATCCTCCACTTTTAGTAACAAGCTTTCAAGTTGATCTTGGATGTTGGATGTGGCTTAGGTTAGCTGTGAAGATTGTATAAAGGATGGTACCAAGAATGCTCCCTTGATAGCCGCCGGCTTGTAGATGTCCAACTTCTCTGAACTCGTTGCTGCACTTCTTAGTTCAGTTAAATAGAATTTCAGGGGTGGAGAGAAAGCGGTTTAGTTTATAAAGCGGGAGGCAGACCTATCAAAATCCTGTGCTACTTCTAGGAACGCACCCTTTACTCTCTGAAGCGGAGGAGATGGCGTCGACATTTCGACAGCACTGGAACATTGTTGGATTATTTTATTTTAATTCTTTGGAACCAATTATCGTTTGATAACAATACGTGAAATTGAGAAATGTTTGAACGTATGATTTATAGTTTCCATATAAAGTCTGGATTCAAATGTATATAAGCGAATATTTTTCCAAGTCCAAAAATAGATAGGATAGGAGTAAGTGTAATGTATAATCTGTATATAATCCTTATTATTTAAATATTCGTGGTTTATATCCAGGCACACAAAGTTGCAAAAACATTAAAAGCTTGTGATTTAAGATGATTTGGCCAAATAGTTGAACGAAGAGAGTTGGCTCGCAAACTTTTTCCTGAGACGAAACTATTTCTCAGATTACTCCCTCCCAAACTTTGATAACTACCAACAATTTAATCTCTACTTGACTGAACAAAATGGCTTTTCTACATATTTTCTTAGCTTCTATCATTCATCAGTAAATTCAAAAATTTCGGAACTTGTCAATCTTTTGTACTTTTTACGAAAACTTTACGAAAAAGTTGAGCTGTGGAGCTAGGAAATCGTTCTGAAGCGGCGCTCGGTAGCAATCGACAGGAAATTTCATCAAGTCTTACTCGGCCACCTTTCAATTTTCAAGATTCCATGAATTTTGGATCGCCATGTTTCCAATTTATAAGCTCATCAACTTTTGACCCGAGGTCTTTTTAAAAAAGTCAACTTTTCTTATTTTGACCTTTTGGGAAACTTCTGCTGTCGATAACCACTCGTTTCCCCTATCACGGAAATTCAAATTTTCCTTCCTATTTCATAGAAGTTTTGCTAAGAATAACGAAATGTGGTATGTACCATATAGGTTTATGTATGGTAACATCGGGAGGGACTTTTTTCCACGAGCATGTACAAAACGACGTTACCACGTTTTTTGCCTCACAAATCGCAAATAGCTCGAAAACTGTTGAGAAATCGGGAAATTTGAATGATTACCAATTAAAAAATTTTAAAAATCCCTATCGATTGGTAAAGGGCGCCGCTCTATTCCAAGTTTTCGTAGAAAGTGCAATTTATGACATGCGCCGAAATTTCTGAATTTACTGGAATGTCTGAAGCTAGGAAAACATTTAAAAGACCCAACTTGTTCAGCGTACAATTTTCTAAAATATGAGCCTAGCGCAAGCCTCTGACTTAAAAACTGAGGAAATACGATTTTCCTCCAAGTTGGCCGTTTTTCCAATCAAAACCAGGTGTTCGGTTTTTTGGTGGGCTGTGCATTTTTTTTTAACGCGTTGACCCTAGTAGTTATTCGATTCTTTATTCATATGACTCGTTCCCGGCAGATCGCCACAGACTTAAAAAAACTCGTTCCTTACTTTTTGCAAGTGATATTCGACACTTAAGGCTAACCATCATGGAAAGTCCATTTTAACAATCGGCAGGTCACTTCCCGGTTTGAATACGGGGCCTCGAGGAAACTCGATTTGCATGACCTCCGCAGATTCGCTATCTATAAACTATTACATTTTGAACGTCGATATGTATTGAGATATAATGGAACTTGACGCCATAAACGCTCTCTAACGATTTATTGTAGATTAATTATTATAATTTTAAGCTATTAGATTTTACATATTTTTAAGCATATGTTTTTAAACAGTACTTTTATTGAACTATATTAGATTTGTGTTTTTTGTCCTAAGTCTGCAATATATATTTTGTTACCGTTGGCAATTCACCCATACGTCGGGTACCTGGGGCTCATGGAGATTTTTTCCGTGGCCGCTTCGTCTCCAAATATAAAATAATCGGGCGCCATACTGTTTTTATATTTTTTCTTCTTTTCGGACAACAGTGGAACCCTCGGGGTGAAATAACAAGATAAAAAACTTACATGAATCATGCCTGGTAGATGTCAACAGTGGGAGTAGACCGACTACGATGATCGGAAACATCAATTAAATATAGAAGAAAATATATTTTTTGTTTAATCGTGTTTATCTTCCGAGGGAATCGTGTCCTTCTGAAATATCCAAATATTATTTGTTGATTTTTTGTTAATTTAATATATTTATATACTATCTGTAACTTTATTTGCATCGTGTAGCGAATTCATTAGATTTCGTGGTCCGATTGATTAAAGAACACCTTTCAATTAAAATGGCAAAAAGGAGGGGAAGTTCGAAAGGTTGGGTAGCGGTGGGAAGTTGGTGCCCGAGAGAATCGAAGTAACGAGAGCTCAAGTGGCAGAACAGCGGTGTATTTAGTCGAAGATCGTGGGTTCGAATCCCCCTCCTGGCACTGACATTTTTCTCTTAACTCACACCTTACACAAAAAGATGAATTAATTTAATTATGTAATGAATTAAATTTTAAAATGTCGTGGATGATGGACATGATTCGTGAGTGGAGTTAACAACAATGATTGTTCGCCCATACTAAATCCTTGCTAATTAAGTTAAGGATTGAGAAACTCGAGTGCGGTGGGAGGAACTGTTTTGGAGATGATGTTTTGCTTCGAAAAATTAATAATCTGTGCTTTTGCCTTCATTAAACTTGATACCCAGTTTTTGCTACGTTCGGCTATTATCAGGACATTTATCTGCAGCTCCGAAGCAAGTGTGGGGTCGGGATCAGAGGTTAGCACAGCTGTCTCGTGGGCAAAAGGTTCAAGTGAAGTTGGGATATCTCCGGTGTAAAGGAGGTTAAGGATCAGCCCACTTACGATGCCATGAGGTATCCCGCACCCAAAGAACAATAGTCGTCCTGGCAGATTGAAGAACGGTCGGTTAGGTAGGAACGAAAAATTATGTATAAGCTATTTGGAAGGATGATGCTCTTTAGTTTGTACTGGAGATCTTCGTGCTATTTGCGACAATTGTGACGATGCCCAATACTAGTAATATCAAGGGATTGATAAATATTTACTATTACTAGCGAACCCTTTTAATATAAATAAATCGAACTGTATATTTTCCCGAAAAATGATTTATCAGAATAGGAGGCCACAATTTGTACGCTTCTCTACTCTTTTCTAAATATTTATTGTTTTGTGACTACGGTTGTGTTAAAAATAGGAGGAACGGATTTGCGAGGGACCCGTTGACCATCTTCGGGATGGCCGAATCCGACCGGATCTGTTAATTTTCAAGGTTGAAACTTATGAAATTTGAATATAAAGGTCGCCTCGTTTTCATTCGAAGTTCGTCATGAAATCTGTCCGAATGAAAACCCGTTATGTATGACAGTTTTGTTTACAATATTTTAAAAACAGAGGATGAAAAATAAGATTACCAAGAATTGAAACGTTTTATTAAGCTGATTCCATTGATTACCTCATCATCATTACTTTCAAAACTCGATTTGCTTCTGCTTTCTTCGTATCTTTTTTCTATCCTTCAAAGCAATCGCTAATATCTTTCAAATTCGTAAAAATTCGACGTCTACCTCTTTTAAAATAACTCAATATTCTTTTTAATTGGTTAGAAAAATTTACTTATTTAGAAAACAGCAGCAAGCGACGACAGATCCTGCATCCTGACCAACATCCTAAAAAGAAGTCGAGACGCGTCTGTCGGACCAAAATACAGACGTTAGTAGGATCGGACTTAAAATGACAGATATATATAGTCAATTATCTTGTTCACAGTTATACAATTATTGGTGACGATCCAAATTTGTCGAAGAACACAACTTTGTTTAGGCTAATCGGTAAAATTAGTCAAATCCGAAGACGATCATTAATAAACCTGGTTCAGCATTTGGGCGAATATTAAAATAGTTTTTAAAAATTCTTCTTTAGGCAGGGATTTGTTTTATTTTCCAACTCGTTTGAAAGGGCAAACCAGCATGGATGGAAGGACCAGGGTAAAAAAAAACTGCATAACTTGATATTCAATTGTTAAAGACAGACTTCATTAGACGAAAGTGACTTTTTAATTTTAACTTTTTCAAGGAAATTACTTGTGATTAATTCATTTTGCAACATTAGTATTAGGATGTTGTTTTTAAATCGTAAACAAAATAGAAACCCGTAAAGCGAAATCTACATAATTTTATCGTTTATCGCACATCCATACATGAATTTTCTCTCTGTTAAATCATTGTGAATAGAATTTTGTGTAATATTAGTGCCATGGGCAAGCGCATTTCACATCAAACGGTTTGTATCGCCTTGGTATTAAAAGGCGATATTTCTTGGTGGTCCTAAGGAAAAGACGGCGTATTAAATTTCTGAGTTAAACATGTGAGGGGTTCGCAAAGTCTCGCTCTTTTCCGTTTCCCTGAGGCCTGAGGCAATTCGAATCCGTCAACGCAACCGGCAAAAGCAAAATGGGCGTGGCCCCTTCGCAAAAGGTTTCGCATTTCACGTTTTTTATTGTCCGAACGATCCGCGGCATTTCATATTCGGAGAAGAGACGTTATATGTGAAAAATTCATAAAGAAATGAAAGTCAAAAGGGCCTAATCTGAACGGCTGTCGAGCGCGGCCTTTGCGTTTAGGGCCTTGAATGTCGCATGATCCTATTATTTCTAAGAAAATAAACAGGCATTGGAAATCATGAGAACATTACCACTAATGTTAATTATTGGGCGAATGTTTGTTTTCAGCGTCACATGCCATATTACACCAGCGATCTACAACCAAATCATAATTTTTTTAGCATTTAAATATTACACGCCTATGAAAACGAATACGTTTATGCCATATGTACCTCTGACAGGATAAAAAAAAATTCCTCATAGTTTTGTACAAAGTAAATTCTTCGATCATTTCGTCTTCAGCAACTTATATTTATTTTAAATTTTACTTATTTTGAGTTATTTTTAGAGATATAGGGCCATTTTGCATCAACAACATCTAGCACGATGTTGACCATTCATTCAGAGATATTGATGTGTTTCTTTCCTGGGTGTACTGTTTTTCCCGGTCCTTTTTAAGGAATTTTTTCTTATAAAGATGTTTTTTTTTAAAACATGGAAATCTTTTATACAATTTATCATTTTTTTTGTTTTATAAAACAAAATTTATGACATGTAATATTTTAAATTGAGCATGTTGAATTAAGTTATTAAAAATAAAACAAATGTACCTTACCTATTCTACATAGCACTGACTCACCGTCCCAACGTTAATTATTTCAAACCTCATGGGATACAATATAGAAAATAATTAGGACATAAATCCTAAGAATAATCACGATTCAGAAAGACTCGATGGTAAATCACGTTGGGAAATTTGTTTCAACACGGCTTTGCCTCGGTTGCCAGGACACTTTGACCGATATTTGATAAATCGTTTAAAAAGTACAATTTGCGTTTTCGGCTCGTTGCAGATGGGGGCCTTCTTCAAAGAGGCTCGTGACGGGTTTTCGTGCCTGTTTTCCCGATGAATTATTCAGCGGAAGAGAATTTCTCGGGTGACGAAGCAACCGTACCAACGATGCCGAGTGTTTATTTATTGACTAATTGTTTTAGAGTAAAATGTCAATGAGGTCTGGTGTGACGTAGGTTTTAGAAAAACATTTTCTTTATCGTTCAAACGTTTCGATCTTTATTGAGATCATCTTCAAAGCTCAAAGTGTTTCTTTTCCGAGTAATTGTGTCATTCTTGCGCATCGTGTTGAAAGTGCCCTCTGTCACTATGAGCCCTGAAGATGATCTCAATAAAGATCGAAACGTTTGAACGATAAAGAATATGTTTTTCTAAAACTACCTCACACCAGACCGCATCTTACGATCGCAAAATAATCATCGACTAACGGTCACTAATCACCACACATTAAAAATTAAAGTAAAGAAACTTGTGCACTGTGTCAAGTCGGTCTCTTGTCCTCTTCGTATAGCTTCAGGCCTTATACCAGCGCCCTTAACCTTGATTCTATTTCGCATTTGTAATTGCTGTATTGAACTTTAGCGACGTCCATTAATTCTCTTTCTGTTGGTTGAACCTATCTGGCTGTCTTCTGACATTTTCAGCCTATGGAACATAGTCCAATTAACAGTGACTGGATGACACAAGGTGACCGTAAAGAGGTGAAAAATCTTTACCCTGTAGCATTCTTTTCTTTATCCTCAATTTATTTAAAAGCCTCATTGACGATCAATTATCTGCAACATTACACTTTGCGCTCTTAACTTATGGGCCAGTTTTTCGAAAATTGTTGTTTTGGCATTTATATTTGGTAATGAATAAAATCTGAATGTTTTTGTCATAAATCAGCTTTTTTGGGTTTTTAGAAATCTGTGACCATTTTCAGTCTGTAGGGCTTTTCTCCCATGATGTTCTTTCTGATATTATAATTTATTATTTCTTTGCAAAGTTCTATCTGGCGTATCGTTTTAATTGTTTGGCGACGGCTCGAACGAAATTCAACAATGCCTGTGGTAAGGAAACACCGAAATTCTGTTCTACATAAAAAAGTTTGTATGTATATTCAAACTAAAACTATTTGTTAAAAAGGAAAGTAAAGAATTTAAACTCTCGAAAAAAGGCCTTTCTTTTCTAAGGGAGCTGGCAAAAAATACATTATCCAGTAGGTGCATACCTGCGACCCTAAACAGAAAGGGCGGCGTCAGTTTTGGCGAGATTTTATCCACTCAACTTAATTAATTTTCCTTAATGAAATGTACATATATAGAAATACTATAGTTGTACAGCAAATAGGGTCAGTTATTGGGTGAGTCTTCACTGGAAGTTTATTGAATTACTCAAACGCGTTTCTATATTGCGTCACCTTCAGTGAGAAACTGTGAAATACATAATAAGAACTTCTATTTAAAGATTTACATATATATTAGAAAATACCAAATAAATATAATACGTTGTTATATTGTAATGTGCGCTTTGATCTTTGTCTTATGTCGGGCGTACTTGCGTGAGGTTATCGCCGTGGCTGGACCATATGTTTGCGCTCATTTTGTAAGGTTTTCGGAATTTTGGATTTAGCAAAACCCATAATTCATAAACAATTGATTGTTTATAATATACAACATATTTTAACAACAAGCTGTGGTAAATATTAGGATTGTAGGGGTTCTCATCACTTCTGATCATCGTGGACGCCTATATTTGCAGTTTGGTCTGTTTTAGCAGTTCACCTCTTCAGTGATGAACGAGGGATAGATCGGGAAGATCTGAAACTACACACCAATTTGTCTGACCGTCTATCCTCGCGGTTTGGTCCGTTTCAACAATTCGCCATCTTCAGCGATGAACAAGGGATAAATTTTATGTTATGTAACGACCAAACTACTTGAATATATTTAGTCAAAAACATTCTGAACCCCTTTAACCCGTTCTAGTAAATGACAGATATTATATTGTGCGTTTTGGTCTTACTGGCGTTCAATAGTTGGTCATACTGGATTTTTTATGCCACCAGTTGTTCTGACAGAAGCGTTTCGGTTGTTCGCACTTTGCCTGAAGATGTCGAGAAGCACACCGAAACAGCGATGAAAGGCAGATTCAAATGATCGGAAACAACCAAACTATTCTAAATCTTTTCTTTTCTGTTATTATACCATACTAGATCATTTAGCCAGTTTTCCAATTGATTCCAGCTCACCCTAGTTCATTCGTTCGTTGTTTACCACTTTACCATGTCCGTTATTATTTACAACGCGATCAAAATTGTTGCGGGAGTTGTTCAAACATCAATGCAAATTTTGAACGAGTTTTCTATTAAGTATAATTGGTCATAGGTTAGTGTTTTGCCGGGAGGATTTTGTGTAAATCAGCTTGTACCGCTGGGCCCGATGACATCTCAAAAAATCGCACTCCCATGGGACATTCAATTATTTCTTCCCGGTTCGGTTTCCATCAATTATCCTTCTGCCGCATGCAAAGCCTCTTCCAAGAAGTCGGCGTCATGTTGACATAACTGTTTCGGGTCAGGCGAGCCCATTTTTCTGGTTGCACAGCACACTTAAATCATGCTTCTATTCTCGCGGGATAAACGATCGGTCTTATGGTCCATTAACTCCAAGTGGACTCTTCAGCCGCGTAATTACCGAATCCTCCGGGAACACTCCCTACTTCCATATCCAAGTCCACCTTCATCTTCTTCCTACAATTGTTTTTCCTACGTAGGCAGAAATAATACACGTTTTGTGCACTTTAGTCGTAAAATAATCGAAATTAGCTTGGATTTTTGAAAAGTACATAGGTAGGTGAGAAAATTGAGAAAGAATGGTTACCCATCAAATATTTTATATCAGAAAATATGGAAATTTCATATTATCTTATATGTCATGAAAATATCATTCTAATTGTCCACTCTACAACAAAAATCAGCATAAATCTGCCTATCGATTGTTAATACCATAAATTAAATCCAGTGTGTTTTCTTTGTAGTAGTCAGATAGGCATATTCTTTCTGGGCAGATCGTCTGCTCCTGAAAAACGTAAAAATGTTAGCTAGTTAGTCTGTGAAACTAAAAAATCGTAACATTTGAATTGAAAGGCAGAAATGATTTGATTGCCATACATCAGTAAATATGCAGTTCTCACAAAACACGTTAATATGGCAATCCTGTCAGACAATCAAAGTTAGTGAAAAATTAAATAAGATGATGTATACTAGGAAGTGGGATTTTTATTCCGCAAGCACTACAGCTTTCTGGCTTATTTTACCTTCCCAGTGTTTTAATTCAGTGCAATCAACTCGATTATTCTTCTAAGAAGTTCCAGGTCATCGAATGTCATTCCATTTCCTCGGTTTTCTTTGTATACCAATGAATCCATGTGGCTGTGGCTTCGTCTTCAAAGATGATTTAGGTTGCTATTTCTTCCTCTTCATTACTTAATCTACAGATGGGGGGAGGTCATCATTGACTATGCCCATGTTAAATGTTCTCTCAGATGTCAGAGACCGATGATTAGTCCTATCATTTAGTTGAATGTATCCCTTTTTGATTGAAGCGATGACTTTGCCAGCCTAGGTGAAGTTTTTTTTACCATAAGCTTAGTGCATCTATCGCCCATAGTTTACCCATTTCTTCTTTTGGCTTTTCTGAAGCCATTTTATGTTGAGAAGTGAACAGAAAATAATCCTGTAATTCCTCTTAGTTTAACCTTTTACAACTATAGCAGTAAATTTGCCAGTATCGGTGAGGGTTGTTTTAGAGTACGTTTACTGTGTCTACCACTCCTCTTCTTCCCGTTTTTAACCCATTTTTAATTAAAGGAATCTGTGTTTCTTTTTGACATCCCAAGAATAGATTCTCAGGGCCTTGCACATCATCGTATGGCCATTGTGTCTGCCCCTCTCGTTACTCACACTTACTTTGTGTCTTAGTTTTCAAGATACCATCACATTATTGTTTCCCCCCATTTTTTTTTGGAGATGTTGAATGCATTCAGTGACAAGTTTTGATGTGATTTTTTTACACGCTAATGCTTTAATAGATGCTTGGCTGTACGATATTATGAGTTTTAACTCTTTTAAGCTTTTCCAAGGCAGAACCATAAATGGCCATCAATGAAAGACCGAGGTGTAATTCCCCAATGAGTTCGATTACTCATTACTCAAAAACCGGCTGTTGAGACTTTATAGTATGTTGTAGAAAGTACTTCCGAGTCATTCCACATTTCTAAGAATCGATGTCTGACTTGATTGATTATTGTTGTGTGCACGGAGTGTTTGGTTCCTGTCCAGTTTGTTTGTTTCTGTAGGATAAATGAGCTTTTCCTAGCTTCTCCTTGTGTAAATGTTCCCAATAAAGGTAGGTTCAGCAGAATTTCTACTGTAATTGAGAAGGGGTTGGGTTCAATGTCCCTCATGTTGTACCGGCACAGGGTTATTTACTGGTTTCTGTCTCTACTCGTTTGTGGTGCGGTGGTTAGTTTTGTAAGTTATGTTAGTTTCATCCATTGTATATGTATTCCAATTTAATTCGAATTTTTAGAACTTTCAATTCCTCAGAATTGGACAGATACATACAACGTGATAGACAGTGTCATTTCATGGTGTACACTTATATCTCCACACTTCTAGTGTATGAACTATTTAAATTACATTTTTATTAACTAACAAATCGTACAAAATATTATTTGTCATTACCTCTTTTGTTAATTACTTCTTAAGACTTTGACATGTACATTGAAGGACCCTTTGAAGATAGTTAATATATAGAGAAACAGTTTTTTATAAATTTATTTGTTATCTGTTGTTTGTTACATGATAGTGTACTATACAAATATGTAAATAATTTACACATGATTAATATATCTCACAGCACAACATTAGTGCTAATGCCAGCATTGCACCGGTAGAACACATGCTTGGAGGAGCCAGCCATTGCTGGCACTGTGTGTGTATGATTAGGGGTCAAGGAGGGCCCCGAGGCAAACGCCGGTTGTGGGTTGTCCGGATGGGAATGAGTGGAGAGGGCTCGAGCAGTATGGCTAGGTCTTCGTAGTAGTCCAAGTCTTGTATTAAGTTCTTATTTGAATACTTGTCTGGGGATTCTACGTCAGTCTGCTGTCGAGATATAGTCCCAGGTATTTGACTTGAGTGGAAAATAGTATCTCTTTGTTGCTGATGTACAATGGAGGGCAAGACTGCTTTTTCAGCGTAAAAGTACACTGAATGCGTTTTTAAAAATGAACAATCTGTTAGTTTCGAGATAAAGTAGATAAGCTGGACAGATGTTCCCATCTTTACTCATAAGTGTTGAGATCCATGAGGATCTTTTTCGTCCGGACTTATCCCCAAGGGGACTTCTCAGACGCCTGGTGCCCCCGAGGGACCACCAGGAGGATTTTACATGCATGGACTTGTCACATCCCTTGACTAGCGAGGTAGTGCAATACTAACCAAGTTAAGAGGTGCCCTTAAAAGGGCACATACATACATGTGCCTTAAATAAGACAGTTTTGTGGTTTCCAGCTTGGCCTGATGGTCATGCCTTTCGCCACCCCCGGAGAGATAGAGAAGGCTCTCTATCTCCGGCTCCGGTTGGCCGGTCCCTCCAGCTGAGGTACAAGTTGTTTGCAAACCACGGCCACCACGAGTCCAACCTCTTTTGGTAGAGCCGCTTGGATGCTGTACCCCCGTGGTATAGTTTTATTTTTAGGTTACCCCTAGGCACCGGAGTAGATGGTAGGAATTGCCTAGGCCCATAGGGGAGATAACTCTATGGGAGTAGATCGTAGTAGATAAGCTGGACAATTTTTGGGCATGCAGAACAATTTTTTAAAATAAAGTGTCTCTGGACGCTTTCTGCTTTTTCATATTCCCGATAACCTCTGTGCCGCCTAACATAAAATTGCTCGCGGTACGGAATCAAAAATCTTATATTTCCTGTAACAGACATCATAATTTTTTATGAAGGAGTTCCAAACAGGCCCTAGGACTTGTTGACAGGTTTTCTATTTTTCTTTTACTCCTTGTCCGCATAATCTCCTGTCCGTTTACGCTCAATACTAGTATGAGCTCTAGGGGTTATGAAGTTTACGAATTTTCATAAATGTCATTTATTATAAAATCTGGAGTGCACCTTAAACCGGGGTCTGGCTGGCTGGCAATGCGTTTAGGTCAAGCTGCTCTCACGACGCTGGCTTGGATTTGTCTAGTGTGAAGAATGATCTCGACTTGAGACAGTTCGAACATAAAGCTTATGCTATGGGTAACAACTAAGGGGGAAAATATATTTTTAAAACTCTCTTTCTTGAATATTTCTATAGTTATATTTAGGAATTTGTTATCGCTAGATTGATCTGAAGCGCACTCAAGACAAAAACGTCAAGTGATTATCCAGCCGAACTTTTAAAATTTTAATGCGCGTGATCGGCTTAATTGTCTGAAACCCGATCTTATGTTGATCCATTCGGACTACCTAGTCCACATTTTCGTCAGGCTTGTTTTGCCATTTCGACTTGACCTTTGGGTGAAATATTTATCATTACATCTATCGACAACGATATTAATCGGTCGAATACATCATTTTGCAATATAACTATTTCATTAAACAAAATTCATTTTTGCTAATAATCACAGACGATTTGAATGTGATTATCGGGCGTAAAACTTACTTTTTCACGATATCTCCGACGGTATGTAAGATTTCTTCGACCCCAAAAATTTATTCGATTACTTTAGTCGTGTGTTTCTCACATAAATCACCGGGCGACGAAACACCTGGTCTCGGCGAAAAAACATCATTTTAATTTACTAAAACCTGGTAATTACAGGCTGTAGTTTCACAGAAAACGTGAACATTCTAAAAGTGGAAGAATCGGTGAAGCAGGTGAAAATTAAATTAGAATGTAATTAGACAATAAATTTATGAACATGTATGACGCGAAAACGAGAAAGTGCCGATCGGAGGAGGCTTAACGACTCACATAGTTTGACCGCATACTTTTTTACGGCAAACCCAGCAAAACAAATCTCCAGCAAGCAAATGGTGACTGACGATAACGTTAGCCGTTACAAAAATAGTATAATTTTCCATGAAACCGCCCTCCACTCTCCGATTTACTTTCAATTAATTATTCTTGGTAATTATGATCCATCCTGATTACACGACGTTTGAAAATGGCAAAAAGAGGGAAAATTCGAAGGATTGTAGTTTGAGGTGGAGGATTGGTGTCCGAGAGGATCGAAGTCACGATTGCTCAAGTTGTTAGAGCAGCGGCTCGTGACACTGACTTGTTTATCTCAACCAAGACCTTACATAGAAAGAATAATTAATAGAAAGAAGTAAATTGCCCAATTGATCACACTAAAACGTTATTGGATGAAAATTTACGCTATCATTGCCACCACACACCTTTATTCCCTTATAGGGCGATCAGAAAATTGCCTTGTAATATTTTTTAAAAATTATTATTTTTAGCAACCATTTTCAACTCAGGCCAAAGTTTTAAATATTCCCAAGTTCATCATTTAGTTTTCTGGTTGAACGATGTACGCGCCATTTTATTTTTAAAAAATGTAAAAATTACATCTGAATTAAACCTAATGGATAAACAATACAGACCGGCATGGGGTCACTTGTTGGGTCGGTCTTTATTGCGAGTATGTTCATTTATTCAAATCGGAGTTGTGACATCTTCAGTGAGGAAGTTCTGTTCGTCCGAGAGCTTATATGCCATTGGGTCGGACGGCTGCTGTCTAAAAAGATCCCTGAGGACTAACAACAACAGACACACAAAAAATAAAGTAGACACACTGACCTAATCAGTAACAGCATGCGTATGTCAATGCGGAATAAATTTGGGGTCCAGTCATTGCACAGACTGGAAGGAAATTAAGAGTTCTATTCAAAAAACATCTCAGATTCTTCAGAGACAACGGCGGAAAATCAAATTACGCCACAAACTTAATACATTACAATCATAAACCAAACGGTACAGAAACAAGCATGACTGACTTAGAGACAAAAATATCATATAAAGACGGAAAATTTATAAATGTACAAACATTCACACTCCACTTTTACTCTACATAAGGAAAAACATAAATGTTTGGAAGAAACCGATAATGAATATCCAATACACACACACACACACACACACACACACACACACAAATCACGACTGACCAATGAACAACATGATAGCGTGGGATCGCGCTTGAGTAAAGGCGGACCCAATATTGACCCTGCAGTATTAGTTCAACGACTAGCAAACCAACACCAATCGTCAACTGTAACGGCTATCATTTTATTGTTTGCCTGAACTTTAAAGTTTTATTCAAATAGAATCGATAAGTTTATTATTTTAAGAACCGTAGGATTGCAAGTTAATTATACTGTAGAATAATCAATTGCAAGAGAGTGGAAAGGGCAGATCGGACGATAGGACTGCACACCTGTACTTAATTTACTTTCCCATCTTTCCTTCAAACTTTTTATCTTCATGCGAAGAGTTGTAAATTCTAAAAACGAAAGGGAGAAAACAAAGTATCAGATAAGGCGGAAAGAGTTAATATTTCATATCGTCGGCTGTCGCAGAAGGAGTGGCATGAGGGATCTATGAATAAATGCTGTTATAAAGATTTGTTAAGGAACTCACCAGGAAATTATTCGTAATTGTTTTGTTAAATTTTGTGCCTGCTCGATTTTCTAAAATATTTGTGTTTGAATTGTGAAAATTAGTACCAGTCCTTAGCGGTTCATAGGATAAGAAGGTCAAAGTTGTAATTATTCAATTAACATTCAATCGTAGGCAGGTGAAGAAAACGCCTCTGCTGGCGCCCAAAATCCCGCTTTTACTCTCGCACATATGAGAGAGGGAGATAGAGAAAATCCGTAAATAAATTTGCTTATACACAAGAAAAACACTTTGAACTATATACAATTTTTTAGTAAACCAAAGAACCTTTTTAAAATAGTGCGGATTAGCGGATAATAAACGTGTTTTGAGAGCACGCCTTGAACGTAGGCGGGAAATCGAAACAAAGGCCCATTTTGGTCATGTTGTGGCCTACCGGAGAGGCTTACCTGCACGATTTACCTGTAAGATAAACGGGGACGTCAGTGTCGACTACTTCCCATGAAACTGCGCAGGTATCCTGTTCAGGTCAGCTAGACTAGAGTGAATTATTATATTCTTCCTACCTGCACAGTTCTGTGTGTCTGTGAGTGTTCCACCACCGGTTCCAATATTCAATTTCACCATGCCATGCCGAAAGTGCAAGTTATCGAAGAGCTGTGCAGATAACAACCGTTTAAAAGTCAATGAGTATCATTATCGTCCAATGAAAGATGCCGTTTATGAGAAATTGTTGGGCCCTGCACAAAAACGAATCATTCTTTAAAAAAATTAATTATCTGAAGTGCAACGTACCTGAACTGAAGGAAAAATATAAGAGACGAAGACGTCCGGTGCTTCCGCGGACGGAAGGCCGTGGGCTCGAATCCCGTTCGTGACGGTAACTTTTTCATCTCAACCAAGACCTTACATAAAAAGAATAATTATTTGAAAGAAGTAATTTGGTCAATTAGCACACTAAACATAATGGATTACTATTTAATTAATATTGGAGAGAAGTATTTAATTTCAATATTAATACTAACAAATACGAATTAAATAAACTTTATAAGTAATAATCATAGTAAGTAGTAAGATAGTATAGTATAAGTAAATAGTAAGATATTGATAGGAATATACAACATTTCAATACTTATGCTGTCGTGCATAAATTAAATAAATTTATATAATTGTGATAATTTTATACATGGATATTTATAAGGAAATTGTTTAATTTTATAAAAATCGTTTAAATTATATATTTTAATTTTACCTAAATCTGATTGTACCATTATTATCAGCGTGAAGAATCCTTTAAAATGACGCCAGGATGAATAGGGTAGTATTTGATCAAGTTGAACTGGGCCTGAGATACCCTGTATCATTTTTCTCCAAAAAAGATAAAAATTTGAAATTAGGTTAAAGAAATGTTAAATAAGTATTTTTCTTTTTTTTTTAGCGTCATCGATTCAAGAGAAATTCAGCCGGGCCATCTAAAAAGGACACTATATAATATGTAATTTGCCATCAATAATCGGTATATTCCTAAAATGTGGTTAAAATAATGAGGAATTATTATTCAGATATCGTGAAATGCGATCTGGTGTGATGTAGGTATCGGAAAAACATTTTCTTACTTGCCCTTTATAAAGCCCATAATGAAGAATAAGAATAACAAAGCAAAAGTCGGAGCGCACTGAGCTTAAGAGTCCAAAATCAAAATTTAAACGTAAAATTTGGTTACGCGTTAACATCATCTTCTCCAGTGGACGTATCGACGGAGCCATCGCACATATTCTTTTAAAACTACGATATCGCGGAATTATAGAAATCGGTCGTGACTAATAAATCCTTCGTAATGTGATGGACTTTTCTAGAAATGCGACTTAATAATTTATTGGTCGAGAAATCGCAGATTCATGGTCGCTTTCGAGTTGGGCTGGTCCGAAATTCGCGATATCTAGCTATGCATATTTCACTGATACTTGACGTGATGCAATCTCTCAAAAAATACACCTTTCTATGCAATAGACATCCTGATTTTTTCCGTTTCAAGACAAAAATGTGAAACTCTTCTTAGAGTTTCTTTTACTTCATTTATTTTCATCTACAACTTTACATGTACAAGCAACCAGCAGGTTGTATTTCAATTTCTGATTGGGACATTACGGGCGTTATAGATATGCCACCCATTGGCAGCCGCTCAGGATTACTAAAATGACATTAATAATTTAATTGGTCCATTATCTTCTTTTCAGTCGCCTAGATGGTAATTTTGAGTATTGAAATAATCGTATTTATATGTTAATATGATTTTGTTTTGATGGATGAAAAACATTTGACATGTGAAGAATTTAAGTGTGTTAATGTTTATATAAAAAGGGGTAGAAATAATAAGTCTTAAATTTTGGATGAAAACTTTGTAATCTTTGAATATTGGAATATTTGGCTGATCGATAAGCTTGGCACCGTGCATCCAAATAGGCTTGAGTAGGTGTAGGTCGAAAGTGTTGGTTTTGATTGTCGGTTGAGCAGGTAATAAAGCATTTTAAATTGTTTGTTAAGTGTCTGTTTTTATAACCGTATGTGTGGATTACAAGTTCTGTCAAATGTAAGTCCTAAATGGTTAACTTTGATTGAGGAACAGGTGCGTTGTACAAGTATATGCTGTGACAAACCTCACTCCGTTGTGTAAAAGTGACACATGATTTTCAGATGTTAAACTTGATTTTTATAACTTTTTTTAACTTTCAATATGTGGTTTTATACAATAAGTGAAGCTTTTGTAAAAAAAGATGACTTGTTAATATGGCGGTGTCATCACCTGTTAAATACATTTTCATTTGTGGGGATATCAGAAGTAAAAATTGTGTACAACAGTGGAGCGAGTATTTACCCTTCCGGCACACCTGCAAACACTTCTTCCTACTCTAAGGCTCCTATCCCTGGTTTACTGCGAAAAATCTCTCCTTAAGGAATGATTGAATAATCAAATAATGGGTCTGGAGTGTAAATAATTTTAATTTGTATAATAATCCCTCATGCCATACTTTGTCGAAGGTCTGAGAACCTATAAGCACTCTAGTTGCGATGCTCGAAACGTGAAATAATGAAATGTGACTCTGAAGTTGATGAGCAGTGGAATGATGGGTTCAAAGCCCAGATTGATGTCCTGGTAAGACGTTTAAAGTGTCAACAGAGATAGTTCTTATGTAAACTTACTTCTCAAATAAATTAGAAGGAATAGGTAACAAATAATAGGACGATAAGATGATCGGGAGTTTAAATACTTTTTGTAAAAATATGTTTTACTCTCGATTGTCTATGCTAGTAGGTCGAATACTTAAAATATGTCTATAATTTATTTATTGTAAGTGTATGTCTTTTTATCTGATTTTCCCTCATCTATTATTATTATTCAGAAAGGTTTTTCTTATAAAATAATTTAAAAATTTTGTTTAAATTAATAGTGCTCCGTTGTTCTATGTATATGGTTTTTGGCCTGTGTTAAAATGGAACACATTCTGTTATAAGCCGTAGGTTTTTTCCTTTTTCTCTTTGTTTATCAGGACAGGCCGATGACTTATTGCCGACAGCTCTGTACGACATTCCTCATAGGAGACGCCGAGAGAATTTGAGATAAAAACAACTCATTTTTCAGTCTGCCCCATATCTGAGCTGCTCAAAACAAAAAATATCCGCTCGGAATTTCAAGAGGAAAGTAAATCCGTCCAATGAAACAATGAAATCAATTCCCAATCAAAAGTGCTAAATTCAGAATGTGGACTATTTGATGTAGTCATCATTGATCATTCTGCGTTTATATTTTTGAGTTGCGATATTTCCCTTAGGACATCCAATACGATAAACAGCCTTCAGAATTTTTCCTTGATCTGCCGGCAGTCTGGCATTTCTGGTCCTGACCCGATCGATCCGCTCAAAGAGCTCGATCACTTCGGACCGGCAAGAAAAAATCCCAAAGCGTGAGAAACGGATTGGCGTCTTAGGCATTTGATCTAGGTCCGTTTTAAACACTGACATTTTCACTGTGAAATTGTGTTAGCAATTGGGTAGAATCTAAAAAGGAAATAAACAAGTCTAAAAAAATTCTCTATGGAAATATCGATCTATTTACTAGGATTTTATTCCTTTAATGATTTCTATTTAATATAACTTTTGGTTGTAACTTGTTAGCTAACTATAGGTTCGGTACAAATTTACAGCCGGAAGGAATACAGCTCAATGATGCTGTCGATCAGTACAATTTGTTCGTAATGATTGCTGTTAAGTTATATTATTACCCTTTGTTTTATAGTAATGGTAATAAAAGGATGCGATATTTAAGGATAATTGCGAATTTACACAGCATAAAGAAATGTATATTAATCCACACACGGCTTGGATATCCGTCAGCCGGAGACTGATACGTAGTTTTGCTATAATAATAATTATAATAATTAATAAAAGGCTTACAAAAGAAAACTAACGTAAAGATGGCGACAAAATTATATATAAAAAAGAATTGCATTATAATAGTAAATTACAAAAAAAAAAATATATTGCATGCAAATATTGAAATTCACGTCAGCGAGTATTTGGATCCCCAGTTAGTTTGTGCTGCGAATGAATGTATTTATTAGCCCGAAGGTTCGATGTGGGACGATCGATGGCGGAATATTGAATTCCCATCGACCCCCAATCAGGTCACTTGTATAATATGCGTAACGGTTGTGTCGAGAGTAAATGTATTTATTAGCGTGAATGGTGCGATGTGAGATGGTCAATGGAGAATTATGGAGTTCCTCATCGACGCTCACTTAGGTCAGTTGTATAATGTATGTAAAGGTTGTATTGGGAGTGAATGAATTGATTATCGTGAAAGCGTGGGTAGATGGCGGAATATCACGTAATACATGTGTAAAAGGGCATTGGAGGAATATCGAGTACTCCATTATCTTAATGGAACGAATGATATGCAAATAGGAGTAGATGTATTTAAGAATGTACGCGAGCATAAATGGATTTGGAACTGCACGCGTTGGGTGGTGAATTGACTTGGCTGTTGAACAACTCTGTAAGAAAAAAAATTCCTCCAAAATAAGTACGTTAACAACGTAATAATTCCGTTCTTACTCCCCACACCAAACAATCAGGTAAATCGTCCAATAAAATTGAAAATAATAAAGGGCTCAATACGCATCTCTGTTTCAGATCACTAATACTATAGAAGTCGGAAATAACATTATAATCTCTTACGTCTGTCAAGGTTGCTTTAAAATAGAGTTTCAAGCACAGTAATGAAGTTTGATGATATTCCCAAATTATATGCCTTTAGAAAAAATGCGCTACAATTAATTTATTTTGTTTTATTTGTTATTTAAAAAATACCCAAAACAAATATGTTTTCTAAATCAAAAAATTTAAATAAGACAAGTTAGTCTTAAAAATTCCATGTTACAAATAAAACAACTCTATAAGAAAAAAAGTTCTTCCAAAGTAAGTATTTTAATAACATTATCAGCAACCCTTACTCCCCCCCCCCCCCGACCAAACAATCAGGTAAGTCGCTCAAAAAATAGAAAATAATAAAGGGCATCCCTCTTTGACATGACTATTACTAAAGAACTTGCAATCACACTTGAAGCTCTTCTACCTGCCACGATATCTTTGGAAATAGATTTTAGCACAGTAATGAATTTTGATGATATTCATAAAGTAAATAGCTTTAAAAATATTGTGCTATAGTTTTGTTTTATAGTATATGAATTGCTGGTCGATTTTTGGAAATGTTTCTTTATTTGGGGTGGTAATTATTTAATTTAATAACCGATATAAACGAAACCGCATAAAAGTGAAATTCGGATCGGCATCGTATCACCCAGTTCGGATCGATACCGGTCCATCTGTCATACGTAAAACAGCCGAGCTTTCTCCTCCGGCTCACAATCATTCAACGTCTCACGTCAATGTGTCATGTATATACACGAGTCCGTGTATTAGGATAATCCGACACGAGTTTCGTTGAGGGGCTTGCGAAAGATTGCAAAACTGCACGGGTATCTGCTGGCAAGTGGCCTTGCGTCCTACGCCCGACGCCCGCGCGTCCGCGTTTTCCTACCTGCAACCGATTCACATCTCAGCCTCGGATCGACAAACGAACCAACAAGTTTCTTCCCTTTTCGCAACTCAATTTGCATTAATAATATTGTTAAAGAAAAAAATATACACAAGATCACAATTGAAGTTTTTAGTTTTCTTTGAAGAGCTTTTGTTCCTGCTTCACGGTCTTCAACCACTTGTAAATACAAAATCCACAATGAAATGACAAACCTCAACTGATTTTTTTACTGGCGAAAAGAGGATAACGAAGAAGTTATTGGGTCGAACTAGTTTTTGCAAAAGCATCAAGACCGTCAGTGGTCCTATTCCATCAAGGAGAGGCTACGTTTCAGTAAATTTCTTCTACGGTTACGTTGTACCAAAATACTTCCTCTTTCGGATAAATGTTGCGCCACAGTTTGTTGATTGGTTTCCTCTGCTTTTTTGCAGAAACTAAACCGTGTTGTGGTAGGAACTTGTACTGATGCACGTTCAATCTGCAATGCCAAGATTCCTGTCAAGTTTTGGAGTTTTTCCTGCTTCCTTTGATGCATTCTTTTGCTACTTTCCTATCAAAATTTGCCAGAAGGTTTTCGGCTGTTCACGATGATAAGCGAATTCCGCTGTTTTCTCACATTCATTTTGTCCTTTTGCCTGAGTCATTGATCTTATGGACCGATCTGCGGAATTGAAAATCAACGCATCGCCTAAAATTTAGTCATAGAAAAAAGTAGGATATTAAAAAAAGGGGAACATGAAAAATAACTATTTTCGACTTGCTTTAAATGACCGTGTTTAGGCTATGACACAAATTTAAATTGAATGGTCTGTAATTTGAGTTTAATAGCTCATACCTTGCTTTTAATATTAAATTCTCTTCGTCAAACGGCCTGGACATTAATATAATCGTACAGTAAATTAAATTATAAATACTCTTTCTGGCCTTTAATTAGGTCTTCTTTTCCTGATGTCAATTTTTTAATATAGTAGTTTATCGATACTACTTAATTAGTTATCAAACAATTTTTAATTCTATGTTATTCAAATATTTTAGGGATGGTATCGACTATTTGAAGTTTATTTTGATTTTTTAACCTCGTATTTTTCTTTTACACAGAGCACCTTTGGCGTCAACCACTCTGATGACTTATAAAAGGGAATGCCTGAAACAATAGACCTCAGGGGCATATCTACTTTATGCACCTTAGGCAAACGGTATGTTTTTTAGGTAACAGAATTTTGTGTGCGTAACAGTGAATTTTCTTGAAAACTATTCAAGCATTTGGGAAAAATCTACCGATAAGAGGATTGTTATGGATTCAAAAATTGTCGTTCATATTCAAACTTGTACGAGGTGACACCATTTTTAATATATTGGAAAAATCTGCTTTCAAAAAATTGTACCTGATATTAGCAATAAAGTTTTAAGCATTTTTCGCAAAGTTTAATGATAGATAGGATTTGTGGAAGACGTCTAAGGTAATTTGTAGAGTAACACTTTTACACAACACAATATGACACCACAAGAAAAGCACCACTTATGCCCTGAAGATGTCCCGAATAAAGGTCGAAACGTATGTAAAAAATGAAATAGGTATTTCTCTAAACTACCTCATTCTTGACATCTCCTCATGAGTTCAACAAGTTATTTATACAGTATCTTGTCTGGGATGTCTTACCAAATACATTGTCCAGACAATTCAAAGTTTTTTTTTAAACTTTCCTTTAAGGAAAGCTAATTTATGTCCTTATGTAATACATATTAACCACAATTCAAAGTTAAAACATAGAATGTATGGACATGGCTGTAAAGATATGTCCAAATTATTAACCGGGTTGTCTCAACACCACTGTAACACTGGGCGAAATTTTCATTGTGAAAATATTGACGTGTTACATAAAGAATCTTCAGACTTGAGAAGAAAAATAATGGGGACTTTGTACATTAACGTGTAGGAGAACTATTGTAAAATGCAGAATGATTTTCAAAAAATCAGTTCAGCTTATTCGGGTACAATTTGTAGAAGAGAGGATGTCACAGGTGTGATTAAGTTACCACGTGTCCTTCTCAATCTCATAAGTGAGGTAATTCTTTGGAGATTTCGACTGTGTAAAAGCTATTAAGAGTTACCATTCCTTTTTTATTCAAAAATTTTTAACTGAAGAAATTTCTAAAATAAATTAATTAATATCACTTTATTACAAACTTTAAAAAACAATATAGCAGGTAGTTATCTGTGCTGATAATGTGTATTTGTTTATAAAATAACTGTTTATTGTTGTTAATTTGTTTGGAAATATGACTTTGTATCCCTGGTCGAACATTTGGCAATGTTTGAATTTTGTTTTTTATTCTATCCCTTGACCACAATAATCATACATCAATATATTCCAATACTAAATTGTTCTCTTTTCGTGAAACCAGAACTTGTTTCATTTCGTTATCTATTTAGTTATTTTGCGGGCCGTTGTTCATATGAACTAATATATTTCTTTATCTATAATCTGCCGGGTAAGCAGCTTAGTGAATCTATTATCGGGTAGAGACAAAATTCTTATTATGCAATCGAAGTGAAGGTTTATTGCAGAGAAAAATCTGCGAGGGACGTTTCAGCACAAAGGAAGGCTGTTTGGGTGTATTGGGGCTGCCTGAAAATCCTTCTGATGAAGAACCGAAGAAGCCCCTCTAACAGTGTAAACAAATCTCCAAACCTTAGTGCCTTAGCATAGGTAGACCTGCTGACTGTTAAATATCTTGCAACCGAATTACCGATGGTAGGAAAGCTTTCAATTCTTGCTGGAAGTCGAAAAGCATTTGTCCTACCATATTGAAATTTCTGTTTGCATTTTGCGTTTAAGACCTTTCTGACCGAATTTGGCTCCGTGTCTGTCTGTGGTCGGTTACTTGTAAACTGCCGTTTACAAGCCATGAGACCGATTGTTTAGCTTTGCCGAGTACGCAAGTGACCGTTGCCCATAAAAGGCCTCCGATCACATTTAGTCCCATCCTAGCTCTACCGATCGCACCCGTAACACCAACCGGACTCAATCAACATTTAAAATTGTTTTCACAGTTATTAGCATACTTTGACAAGCATACTTGAAATATATAAAATAAAAAAAGGAAAATTTTGATCGATTAGCATGCGCATAACCACTGAGTCAGCTGATAGAACAATGGTCTATCTTGTCAATGCACTTTTTAACTTGATAAAAAACTTAAATCTGTCTTTTCTATTATTTGTGCCTGTTATTTGTTATGTGATTATTTTACAATCAAATTTTTGAATTGTTTTCTGTAAGGACGTGGATAAAAGGTTAGTAGTTTCTGTAGTTTCACTGTGAACATAATTTTTATTACAATGATATTCATTAAAAATGATGTATAAACACGTGCCCCGTATTCATCAGAATAGTAAACTGGCGATTGTGCCTACGAAGAGAGAACGTATGTGAATGGAATTTCACTTTCTGTTCTTGTAAATTTTCATCTTTTTTATAATGAATTTCGCATGGAATTGTAATAAAGCCTTCTATCGCCTCACACGGTCGATTATCACAGCCAGATTTCTAATGTGGATAATTCTCCATATTGACATGGGAAGTTTTAATTAAATCTGATAAACAAAAAAGCCAGCTTTCTACATGTAGAAATTGCATATCCACGACCGCGATTTGAAATGTTTAATTGATGCCACATATTAACTAACCTTTACTGGCTTTTAATTAAGCTAATTAACATATGATTAAAAAAGAGGGCGACATATTAAATAATTATAAAACTTGTTTTAGGAAAAATAATATTCACCACCCCAAAATATGAAAAATTCCAAAGGTGCATACTGCATACTTACTCACACATTCTCTAAATAACTCTAGATAAATTAAAGAAAATAACTACTTTAATTTTTAGTGAACTGAATATGTACACATTATGCATTAAGAATCATTCTTTCAACTGTGAAACTAATTAAACCTATTATTATAAACTTTAAATATGAATTTAAAACTTGTATGGGAATTATTTATAAAATTATCAAATTAAAATTATCAGAATAATCTGGAATCATATCTGACGGACTGATTTTGTCGTTAGTGAATTGAATTTTGACCCTACGTAAGCATTAGGGCGGGGGTTCCTCGTGGAAGCGTACTTGGCCCATTTCTATTTCCAATATACACTGCAGTTATTCCTAAGCAACGTATTAGATTGGACTCTTCCAACAACAATGAACCTTACAACCTGAGCGAATTAACTGTACGGTTCACAAAACAAACCTAACCAATTACAAATAAATTATATCCTGCGTAAAAATTTCTGTCCAGATCCTTCCATTCACCCTCTGCGTTCTTGGACTTTACATCTCAATTACTTACAATCTATATATATCTATGGTAAAATATTAGGTTTTACTCTCTTACGTAGTGACAACCATTAACACTAAGTAAAACAATACTAAATTTTGCAGTAGCTTTAATTAAAAATTGTTTGGAGAAAAATTCTCCTTATCTAATAATAACTTTGTTAATTCCAATACGCTCTACAACCATTCCTGTTTAAATCTCAATTTAGTTTAGATGTGCCGAAATCGTTAAATTGTTCTTCTATGATCAATCGTCATTTGAATTTATACATCCAAATTTACATCAGCATTGATCTAGGAATAGGAATAGGGATAAAAGAAGCGGCCAAAAGGCCTTCTGCAGTGAGTAGACCGATTGCGCTTCCTTGTTTCTTACACCTCACTGGTCAGGTTCAGGTCATTGGGGTCACTGATTTCTGCCAGAGATTCCACACACTTTTTGCCTTAACATAGCACGAGGTTAAGGCCTTAAGTGCCGGTTGTCTGCCAGAGAAAAACAATCTTCCTGGAATGTGTTCATTTGCTATGATTTCAGACTGGAAAACTGTAGTGTATCTTACATCTAAAATCACTTCGGTCTTCGTCATCCTGAAGACTCCAGATCCTGTGCCTTTATCCGTATTTGAGTCTCATTATGTAGGGCGTCATTATGTATGCCTTCAGAGATATTTCTGTGATCCAGCCTTCTCTTTCTGTTATGATTACTAAATAGTAGAGGATGATTAATGTCTATAAATAAAATCAAAATAATTAATTTAATTAAAAACTGTTTAAATTATTTTTTATTGTTGTTGATCTGTAGATATTACATTTCCTTAATAATAAAGGCATTTTTTGAAAGTGACAAGATTTAATAGAAATCTATTAAATTGTAGAATTCTTTCATCTATAACCAAAATAATAGTGAAATTATAAATTCAATTTTATTAAGAGATATACAGAAATGACTTTAATCGTCCCTTCACGATTCACACACACACACAAAATCGTGCAATCTAGTTATCAATTGTGGTTCAATCTGATAATTTCGAAAATAACCGATCCTTATTTGAGTGTGGTACGGGTTGTTCCGAATGGGATAATGAGGTGGGTGATGTCCGGTTATGACCTTTGGCCACCGTCCTTGCCACCAGGCCCATTCTTGGATAAACTAGGACACTTTGTGAACGGCAACAGCTGTTCTTACAGCCTGGCAGTACGATTGGGCAAAAAGATCTTAAAACTTAGAAATAAATCCCCTTAAATCTCTTTTTTGAATCTCAACGATATTTTGTGCACTGAAAATTTAAAAGGAGCATTAACTAACTGCCTATTCAGATGATATTTCTGCTCAACAGTCAGAAGGAACTTAGAAGGATATAGGACGGATCAACCTGACATCAGACATATTGGTCAATTATTTACTTTTTTATCACTTACTAGTGAATTAAAGTTCATGTGCTTTAATCTCCGAAATTCGATTAAGCCCGGCTTAAACATTAACTTTCACTGTCTCCAATGCCATGATAAACTCCTACGTGATAGATATTTTAAGGTGGATCAAGTACATGAAATCAAATATCTAAGCCTGATTATTGACGAGCGCTTAAAATGGGACTATTATTTTGATCTAGTACACAAATGACTTCAACATGGTTTAATTTTTATTTATATTCTACGTAGGAAATGTAACACCTCCCTTTTACTTAAAATATATTCAATATGCCTTAGTAAGGTGGGAGTTTATAAAAACGCAAAAACACCAATAACAGTAACACAGAAAAAAAAAAAACATATTCGTGCAATGTTTTTTACAAATGTTTTATCTGCCGTGTGTTCGAATCCCACTTGTGACACTAATTTTTTTCGTTTCAACCAAAACCTTACGTAAAAATCTTCTCTCCACGTTTAGTAATGTACCGTGCTTGTTTTCCCTTCAACTTTTTCTTTATCATTGTATAGCTAGTAGCCCTTAAACACGATCTAACTCAAGGGAGCCTATGACACCAACTTTTGTTATAAAAATGTATATAGCTTTCTCTTATAATAGGAAATTTGTACCAATCGTATTTTTCTGTATTATATATTAGCCTAATAAATTTGGTGAAAAAAATGCTGTAGAACATTTTGTCACGGCTCTACTAATTATCAAGTTCTAGACCTTGACGGCTTTGAATAAATAATAAATTTACGTATATTGTCTACCAGAAAGACAATGCTGGTTTATTATTGTTTAATTTAGAGACACAAACCTTTATTACTTAGAGGAACCGTACCTTATTGATTAATGATTATTGCTGCTTGAGATGCTGTCTGATGGGATGTAGATTTTAGAAAAGCATATTGTTAATTGTGCCAACGTTCAATCTTTATTGAGATCATCTTCAGGGTTGAAAGTGTTTGTTTTTTGTGTAGATGATCTCTCACTATCTCCAAATAATCATTAACTAACGGTCACTAAACATCACACACTTAACGATTAAGTACCAGGGGAACAATGAGAGGTAGATCGTGTTAGAGAGTTGGGTGTGTCATGCAAATCTGAGCTTGAGCCTCGGCTTGTCTTTTTCTCTCAATACGATTACCGAACTGTGGTTTGAATGCTCCAAGGAGACTCCAACATACCCTTCTCACAATTTGGTTTCAAAGGTGGTTTCCAGGCACCAAATAATGGCGTAGCCTTGGGAGGGTGACGAACTCTCTAAAACACAAGCTGTACGGGAATGGGTTCGTCGTTGGCCGTAGGTGAACGGTTACTTAGAGATGAGCCTATTGTTCGGTGGTGCCCTTATCGGCTACCTTTACCAAAGGCTGGTTCCTTTAGGGTGTGGTTACAAATTCCACTTTAAAGAAAACAAAATGTTTCGAACATAAGTAGGTACAAACCTTTAAATTTTAAGAAATTGGTTTCAGCACTAGATTCGATTTCGATTTATTTTTATGTAAGTTCGAATCCACACATGTGCAGTTCTCGGTACACCGGCAATCCAGACTGTTTAATTTATAATAAATTACTCAGAGAATCATCCACCGGGGTTGGCTTTCTGGGGTTAGAAGGTTTCCATATTATCCATTTTTTCCTTTTTACAACACAATTCACTCGATTGGTGGTGCAGTACTCATTCCGCCATCAGAACTCTTACGCTACCTGTTCACGTCAATAAACACACACTCAACGCTCGCTAGGTACACTATCCGTATTATATAGAATGAAAGAAAAAAAATTTCCTCCAAGAATCGGGATGATAGGAGACCCAGACATGCATGATCAAGCAGACATTTTACATCGTCATTCTTACGCGCTCTCTATGGAGCAAAGGAATTACACCCCTCAATCAGGTAGGGCACATCAGAGAGGACAAATTCAATGTGGAAATGTGTGTATTCCCTCCTCCGATTGTGATGTAAGTAATCCTAATGTAAATAGAGTGCTTGTTTTTACTTTCATATATGTTTGCCGTCACGCTGATCATAGTGTGAAATGCTCAGGGTTTGTTTTAACATTTTAATTAGCGATCGTCGTGACGGGTTCGATGCCTTCCGGATAGGCGCCGATTTTCAGCCTTTGAATAATTCAATCGGTAGACGTTTGAAGGTCGCCTCTCCGTTGAACCTCGATTCGAGAATGAAAATTCACATCGACGGCCTTTTGCACGGATTAATTTAAAATGATTGGTTTGATTTTGGCAAAAATTTTTGACTTTGTGCGCTTAGAAACGGCCGCGCAGCAGTCCCGATGGCCCGGATGACTTTATGTTTAATATCTACATTCTGTTTAGGTGGGGTTCTTATTTTAAGGATGACATCAGCAAACGTCCCGACGACTTTATGACCGCCCTCCATCAAAACGTGAACATTTTCTCAGTCACACTGTCGAAACTAGCATTTTACGAAATGTGTAAAGCCTATAAAAAGATTTGCATAAGCCCATCGGTTTTACAATCGAGATCCGGTCAAACCAGTTTGCATGCTGAGTACTCCGGCCCGTTTCCTGCCTACACCTAATAGTGTTTAGGAGTCAGGTGGATGAATCAATTGATCTGACGAAACGAGGATACTAGCACAAAACACCTTGTATTTATATTCCCTTTGAAATTCTATCTCTGTATTGAATTTTTGATTGGATAAAGTTTACAATTTTCGGATGTAAATTTTCGCAGATCGTGTAATTTTTGCTGCGACCCAAACACGATATCCTTGAAATCGGGGTGGGGTGCTGAAATGTCTGAAATACAAAAAATGTGTAGTTACTTCAAAAACTCTAAATAAAAAGAAAGACTGTCTTTTAAATCCAATTAAATCGTTATCCACATAAAAGGGTGGTAAACTACGATCATCGCATTGATGTCATATGCTTCTGGAACGTTTATAGTTTGTTTGGTCTTTTTTTTTATTGAGTCGGCGTGACACATGACTCACCCAGACCACGTGTATAACACTCATACTATAAATTGGCCACTGGTACACAACACATGCCTTTGAGGATTTGTCGTCGAAATGATTATTAATTAAGCTTTATTTTGGAGTATCGCAACAGAGAATATAGTCTAATGGATCGAATTGTACGATGGTCTGACTTGCGATACATGCTCAGTTGCACAGTTTATCTGTCCGAACATACGGTATTTGAATTTTGCTGTGGGAGATCAATAATTGTTAAAGTAATCGTTCAGTCCATTCGGTTTATGGACAAATTTATTTATTGCAACGTTCCTATTATTTCACTGCTGCCTAAAGCCGGAACACACTTACCCGATCCAACGTTATGCGACGCTACCCGACGCCTTGCCACATTTTGGTAGGGGTCCACATCTATGCGACGTCAAGCGCACGCCACGCCACGTACGTACAGATCACAGCGAGTGACACAAATCCACAATCGCAACGCCTCTTTTATTCTCACTCAATGCATTATTTTGAGTAATCAATTAAATTGTTAGTTAAATTTTATGAGCACAACCATGTAATAAATTGTTTGAAATAAACTTATTCCGGTGTTTTGAACTTTTTCTTCCCTAACCATCATAATTAAATAATTTTTATAAAAACTCATGAAATTTTGATCTCGTTTAATTTGAGATATATTAAAATAAAAATGTTGTAATTAATACAACAAAAATATTACATATACATAATTTGAAAGAAACTGGAAAAAAATGAGCATGCAGTCCAATGCTACTCGACGAAAATGGTGTAATTGTATGGGGGCAAAACCATGAAATCAATTGTTGGTTCAATTTGACGAGCAAAACCGTGTAGTAAATTGTTAGTTAAATTCATTATATTAAAAAAATGGTATGCCGGTATTTTGATCTATTTTCTACCAAATCATTAATTATTTAAAAAAATAAAAAATAATGAATTTTTGATCTCGATTAACTTGTTTTATACTAAAATAAGTATGTTCTAGTTAATATAACGACAATAATACATGTAGTTTGAATAAAAATATGAGTGTCCGGTACTTTTATCTTCGACTCTATCCGATGTGACCCGACGAAAATCTGGAGAGTAGGAATCACAGAGCGGAGAGTAGGGTAGCGTTTATACTGCATAGCATCGGGCGATGTACAGCAATACAATATTATGGAAAATTTGACTTTGCGTCGGGTAGCTTCGCACGGCGTTGCATCGGGTGTGCACCCGGCTTAATTCTTCGAGCAGTGCGTTCAACATATATGATCGTGTCCAATCTCTTCCTTTATTTCGCTAGTTTTAATTTTTCCTCAATTAGTGTTGAAGCCGCAATCAAACAGCAAATTGAATTTTTTATGTATCACTAACAACAAGGAGAACAGACACAACAGGAGAAGGAAAAAATGGAGAAACTAAAGGCTAAGGCTAATATAGTAATTCGAGCTGGATTCAAGCAACCTAAAAGATAAATAGAGTATCTAAGAGGATAGGAAGAAGGAGGTCTGAGAACAATACTTATATTATTTTATTAACAAAAATTGTTGTTGTACGGAGAAACCTGCTACAATACACAATAACAATTTTAAAAAATGTTGATTAATCGTGTTTAGTGCTTGATGAGGTTTCAGAAGCTGATCGAGTTCCAGAACGTCAACATGTCCTAGTAGGGTTAAAGAATTTCCCCCTCTGTAAACAGATGTAATTTTCAAAAGCTATCGTTTTCCTTTTAGAGCGGAGGCCGTTATTCGGAAAGTTTGTACAAGTTTGAAGCGTGGGGGCCGGATCGATGTTACAATAGACAAAACTCCTTTTCTGTAAATAGAAGGATACAAAATGTCCTCCGATATTCCTGTAGTTTGTCTCGTAAAAAAAAAAGAAAATCGATCTGCTCTTTTGTCCAATTGTAGATTGTGTCTTTATAATAAATTCTTCTAAATCTAGGTTCGTTTATAAGTAATGCTAATTTAACTATTTTGAAGAATAATAATACATTTTAATCTGAATATCTTTAAGACTTTGAATATGGCTTACCTTCCAATCCGTGTATTTTTATTACTTTTATTTTGAAATTATCCATCCGAAGGGCTCCTTCAAGACAAAAGCCATTAAAGGCAATTATGGGGATTTTTCTATTTCCTTGTCATCCTCTTCCCGACTGGCAGACAATAGGGAGGGATCGGCCTTTTCATAAATATTTGTACTATACTTTAGTTCCTCGAAGGTTAATTGGAAAAAAAAACATCACATTTTGACGAATTATGCAAAAATATCAGCTTAATATGAGAATATTGTGGGAAACGAGTCTAATGAAAATTCCCAAGGGAACAGAAGAAAACATTGTTTTATCTCTAAGAAAATAGCTAAAATATTTCTATGCGCCGCGTGGATGCCATGAAGCTGATTTTAAATATTCCCATATAAAAAATACATAATAAAATTTGCGTGTTTTGCGATTAAAATGGATAGAGTGTTAAAGGAAACGCGTCCAATATTTCAGGGCCATAATTATTGCTAAATGTATATCAATAGATCAGTATCTTTATGTACATGTATTATTTATTGGAACGAATGCATTTATACGCGCGAATGGAGCGGCTTATCGCCAATTACTACGAGGAATTATTGAGGAGTTCTTGAGTAGTGTGAATTATTATTTACTATTATTATCTTACCTAAAATATTTACTACTCTGATAAAAAATAAGTTTTTAAAATAACCAAGCCTTCAAAATCGGACAACAAAAGATCGAATTTTTTTTTGCCAAAACAAGTCCCAAATCACACCGAAATATACGATTACTCTGAGGCGTTTAAACCTATACAAAATAAACGGATTTCTCCATAATTCTTGTTTTCAATGCCTTGGCTCAATGCTACTTGTCCCGGTGATTATCAAACGCCTATAATCAAAGCAATTTAATTTCGCCTTAAAAGCCATGAAACCAGCCTTGTTATCACTTTTCAAGGTGGTGACATTCAAAACCGAAATTCGATCCGTTGGCCTGTGTGTATTTTGTACTTCGTAATTTTCGGTATCCAAGGCTCGTTGAATTGACAACTAACGCTTCATGTCGTTTTAATAGTTTAACCCCTCCCGAGTGTGTGACGTCAAGGGAGTAAAAGTAAGACTTCTCTGTTGCTGTCGGGTGTTGTGTGCGTGTTAATTTATAGGAATGAATGTAATTTATTAGGGAGGAAGAAATGGGGTTGTGTCGACTTTTCTTAGAAAAGAAGATCCAGATCGAGAGCTCACGTGGCTGCAAGCTGAAAAATTCTCAGTCGACGATGAACCTTAATACTAACTTCATAGTCAAAAAGCCAATTAATTTAATTTCCCTCCGTTTGTATTTCTTATAGTGTCGACAGTACAAAACTTTCCATCATCTCTTATAAATTATGAGTATTGAGATAATTTTGTATTTAGCATTTCAACTGAAGTTCGGAAGCTTTTAGTTTCCGATCGTTTTGCGTGCCATGTCTCATGTTGGATATTTGTAATTATTTGATCTGGAACTCATCTTGCGATGTTTTTTGTAAATTAAAAAAAAATACTTTACCGCACGAATATAAAAAGACTGTGATCAAACGTGATAAAATCGCATCAGTAAGAATCAATCTTTAAATAAAAAATAAAAATAGCTGTAGTTGGTGGACGCTAAAGAGTTTGTTGGAACACGACACCTGAGATTCAAGTCAAAATTGTTTTAGAAAGGTCGTCTGGTAGATCCAAATTTATACTTCATCTCAAAAACAGTTTACATTTTAAGAGGTGCATCGTTGAAAAATATTTGCTGGACATTAATTTCCAGCTAAAGTAAAATAAAATGTAAAATTCAGTGAAATTCGTAGATCTAGATAAAACCTTATTTTCTCTAATAGGGGAAACAACTTCCATAATTTGGTTAAAATTCCAAAATTTAACGAAATGTCGAAATAAAGTGCAGTTTTCGACGTTTAAATTATAATCTTAGCAAATAATACAATTCTCGGAATGTATTTCATTCTATTTATTTTCCTTCGACCGACAAATCAGACAAATATGTACGCAATAGCAAAATACTAATTGATATTATTTCATGTGAAATATTGCGATGTTTTCTTCAGTAGGAATATCATCACTTTGCATTGATTATCAAGCTTTGTGCGATTAGTTAGATTTATGCATTACATTATGGAGGTCGGGCTCATAAATTTCATTTAACATTAACATTATGATACAAAAAGATAACGATTATAAATTCACAGTAGTGTTTGTATATAAAAATCAAAACGCAGCATATTATTTATTATTTATTTGACACCTAAAAAATTTATACTGAATTTTGAACAACTTTACAATAATTTAAACGAACAATTTTTCAAATTACTTCAGCGATATGCCTTACCTGAAACGCCGTAAAAATAAGATACCGATAGTAATTATTATTATATGGGAAGTTGAAAAATAGCACGAAATGCTTGAGGATCGGATAAACCGAGGTTCATGACGAAAGGAAAACTAATGTATTCGATGATTTTTGGTTTTGGTTTTGTGGATGAAAATTTGAAATATTTTGCTGAACACTAAAGGTGGCGTAAGGCCGAAAAGAGTTGGCAGTCAAAAGTAAGGACGTTGGGCCAGGATAATCAGTGACCAACAAGCAGGCACTTAAACACTTATTCCAAGAAAATCTCCACGGAATTGATTTAATTTTTTAATGATTTGAAAATAATAAATCAAAATTTCATTATGAGGTGATTAACCGGCCAAATTCGCCTCTGAGGATGGCTGTGTCTACCTGTAGTTACCATGGTATCCGCTAGATGCCACTACTGGTTAGGAAAGGTCTCGCTCTCCACTCTGTTGCCAATCAGAGTAGAGCCCTTTAGTATATAAAAGCGGGGGCACTGCATCACTGACTTCACGGTTCAGACTCTTCTCCCCAACCACTAACGACGACAGCAAGAGTGGCCGCAGCATTAGCCTTCTTAACACAGCCGACCTGGCTATATTGGCCAACTGCTGCACCCAAGTCCCTTCAACCGCCGCAGAGCCACCGACTCACAGATGCCGGACCTCAGCCGACGGTTTTCTTGGTCACGGTCCATTACCAACGGCACACCCACGGGCCAGGTCTCGAGTCATCCATCGTCTCAACGCGACAAAACAACGCCAAGCCACCAAAATTCTTCCAGTCACATAATTTGCTAAATATAGATGTGCGTTGATAAAAAAATAGCGAGGCTGGCCGAGAAGAATGATTAGGGACGACAAAACTACAGCTTTTTCAAGAATAAATTGGAAGAGTTAAACGAGATTCGTCCAGCCCGATTTGAAACGAACAAAACTTTTTAGGGAATCCTTTCGACCATAAAATTTAGATTTCTTCATTATGCCTTAAAATGTCTCAATCCGATAATCGATTAAAACTTCTCACTTTTTGTGAGTCGGTCCCCTCTCGCTTCCCACTGGATGATTTACAGGATGTCGCAGTGACCGAAAACGCGCCCTGGGTGATCCAGGGAGGATGTGAATCAGGAGATCGGCGGATCCTAGGCCGCGAGTGCGTGGGCAAAGTGATTTTTTCCCCACCAGTTTTCGACCCAACCCAAACACGCTAACTACTTCCTATGAGAACGCCAAAAAAGTTAATTAATGCTCTTCACAGACTGTAATCCAACCCTGAACACATAGAACTACATACTATAAAGAAAGATACGCGGACTGAATTTTAACAGGTTGAACTTGTTATTAACAAAACCATGTAATAGATGAGAGGTAGTTAGTTGAATAAATAAACTTCTTGTTGGTAATAATGTAAAATAAACTAAAAAATTGTTTTGTTAAAAATTCGTTTTTCCTTTGAATTATGCTCGTGTAATGAAATAATTGATAGCGTGATTGTAAGTTATCGCCAGGCAAAAATAATGTTTAAAAATCCATATACTCATGAATGATTCTATTGATGTGCGATGGTTTAAATCTGTTATCTATATCAAAAGGCAAACGATGTGTTTAGAAAGCGAGTGTGAAGACAAGGCCGAAAGTGATTACGCATCGATCTTGTCTCCCCTGCCCATTTATCTAACAAGTGATAATTGATTTCTTAAAAGTGTATATCATTTAATAAGATCTGCGTAAACTGGCTACGGCCGAATAAAATGTAAAGTAAAAAAACCTGTCCGAATTAGCGAGCCATTTCCTTAATTCGAACAATTTTATTTAATAACCATAAAATTCACTTTGCAATTCCATCCCTCGGCCCTGACACGTATTCTATTTGTCCGTCACTTTCCTTCGGCCTAGATTCAAAATTTAAAAAGGGATCTAAAACGTCTCGCACGCCGCCGCCGTCCCCCGGCAAAGCGAGACGGCGCTATCCACAGTGTGCGCCGATCGCGCGGAAATACGCCGAAATGGTGTAAAGGCCGATTGGCAAATATGCCACGACACACCTGCTTTAGAAAAAAAAAACTCATCGTCCGTCTCCATATTTAGTGAAACGGCCATTTGGTCTAACGTTCACAAGAACACTAGTTGTTTGCAGCTTTTAAAAATTATAGGTAGATTACTTCATCGAAACGACTTTGTCCAAGATTCTCCGCATCGTGTTCAAAAAATATATCATTTTGTGTCCATTGTACACTTATTTTATATATTTATTTTTAGAACCTTCACTTAGCATGGTGAACCTCAAATCGGCTACCAAATGTACTATCCAGTTATACATACAAACATAATAATAATGTGTGTTTCGTACATTATTGAAGCCGTGAGAAGTAGCCAAGAATGAGGTAGTTTAGAAAAATACTTTTTTAATTTTTTGCCGACGTTTCTCCTGTTTTTCGTGTCATCTTCAGGGCATAAAGTGTGGTGATATTCTTGTGGTGTCACATTGGTTTCGTGTGAAGTGTGTTGTTCATAGCACAGCGGGTAGTCCTATTTCATCAAGGAATTTGATTAGTAGGCCCGGTCTGGTTGAATTTTTTCTACGGTCATATTATACGCAACAAGGCAGCGGCAAGCGTAGTGCCACTATTTTTAATAGGTCTCTCTCCTCTGCGTCTTTGCAGAATCTTCATGTGCATGGGTTATGCAATCTTCTTTAAATGTCCGTTTAGTTTGCAGTGTCCTTTTAGTATTCGCAGCTTTTTCCTGCTTCCCTCAGTACGTTAAATTACCTCTTTCTTTCTGAAATTTATTAGGAGGTTCTTTGATTTTTTGTGTCCAATAAGTGAGTTTCATTGTTCCTTCATTTTCCTTTTATCCTTCTGTCTGAGGTACTCATTGATAGTGTGGGTTCCTATACCACAGAAGGGTTCGGGTCCAATCAGCGGCATAGCAGCTCCTTCTGTTGCAAGGATTTCCGTTTTCTCGTTGCCTTCTATTCCCATATTTCCTGGGACCCAGCATAAGCTGACTTTGTTCTGTGTTCCTAATATGTTCAGTTGGATTTTGCAGTTCAACATCATCTTTGACCTAATGAGCTTAGAGCGTCGATGGCTGCTCGGTTATCGGACATGATAAGCTATATTATTGATTTTGTACCCTTTATTCATGTTGAATTGTGTACATCTGTCGATTGCGTCGTCCTCAGCTTGGGAGTACTGGTTATTTTCCCATGGGTTTTGTGTATTTGGTTCCAGGGCCGAATACTCCTCCCCCTCCGTCTTCTTTTCGGTTGAACACCGATGAATCAGTGCCGTGGAGGGTTTTTTCTCTCTTTCCCATTCTTTTTAGGTATCTAAGTTTATTTGAAAGATTTGATTAATATTTAATAGTTTGAATAACTAATAGTTTGATTGCTAGAAATTCTTTATTGTAGGTTGTTATGCAATGTCAAGCCTAATGTACGTTTATATACTAGTCCGAATGTCATTAGTAGATCAGTTTTTTAATTAAGAATTTAAACTTTTTTATAATTTTATTTATTACTCTTTTTCTTCTTTTAAAAAATTAAAATATTCGAAGTATAGTTTCTTAGACAGTTATTAGCGTGGCCTTTGAGAGAATTTTATTTATTCATCATGTTTTCGACCCCTCTTCAGTATTGATGCAAGTTATCGAGTGGACATCCCAACAATGTCTAAGCAAATTTTTAAGCTTTTGATTGTACACCGACCAGTTGTTAGAAAGTTGTATATGTGGTGTATGGTAGGCAGGCCTATTTCCATGGCACGACCGGTGGACTGTCCTTGTCCTTCGCCGTTCAAATCTTTTCTTCACTCCAGATACACAACTGATAAATAAAAAATATACAAACTTGGATTTGACCACATTGTCAGATTCGTGCTTTTAGCGTTTCAAAACCCTTAGGTACCGATTATCGCCGGTTTTGTGTGATCATTTTAAAGATCTTCGGCCGGACTGACGACATTCCTAGTGCAAGGCGCTGTAACTTCATTTTTCATAAAAAGAAATGGCCCGATTTGCATAGTTGATAATTCGTTTTACAGAAATTGTCCAGTGCAATTTATATCAAATGTCTGTAAGAATGTGTGTTTATTGACCGTTAAGTCAATAATTATTTGAATAGTGTGAGTATGACTTAGAAAAACAATTACTTTATCCTCCCAACGTTTCGATCTCTATTGAGATCGTCTTCAGGGCTCAAACTGTTTTTCCGTGTAGATGTGTCATCCTTGTCGGTCGTAGGCACTCTAGAAAACACATTTAGAACTCTGAAGATGGTCTCAATACAGGTCGAAACGCTGGCACGATAAAGAAAATGTTTTTCTAAAACCTACGGCAAACCAGACCGCAACTAACGATCTCCGAATAATCAAACATTATAATCGGACTATTTCAAAACACGAGGTTAATTTCTTACATAATTTTACTATTTTTTGTATTTAATATTAGAAATATTTTATACATTTTATGGGATTAAAATGCTCCATTACACCTTTTTTAAATAATCTGTTTGTCGTTAAAATCCTTTTAGCCGTTTTCATAGGCCTTGCATTCAGAATATCGGAAAAATGTTAAGAGGTAAAACAATGTATACATTTAAATCTAAACAAAATTTCATATTAGTTACACCAAAAACAAAAATATGACCTAGTACACTTGAAATTATTCGGGTTTTAGAACTTATTTTGGTTATTGATAAACTTTGATTGCTTTTATTATATTTTTATTCCAATCTTCACAACAAATCGTTGATGATATATTCACACATACTGAGCTAGCAGAACGGCGAAATAAAAATATTAAAAAAAAAGAAAATTTCAACATTTTAAAAAAATGGGAGGAGGAACTAGGGCTTATTCACAAGAATCGGCAAAATCCGACATTTTGGAGTGTAGAATCACCACAAAATGTTTGATCTAAATCCGTGCCTATCAACCTGGTCGTCGTCTATTTGTCAGTTGTGTCAGTTTTTTTAATGGCAGAAATTACGAAGGGGCCATTAAACGTTCTATTATGTGTTACTTGCGTAATATTTTGTTTTTATTAGTGCTTAGAATAGTAGCCATTTTTGCTTTTGTTTAAGACGTTTCATATGGTCATATTCTTACGTTTCGATTTAGCAGTGCCTTGACTCAGAAAGAAACGCGCATAACAGATGTTTGTGTGATCGAGCCTTAGACTTATGTGGACTCCAATGCCGTCCTTGCTGTGCGGCACTTGCCCATTTTTGGACAAAATCCCAAGTGGGCAACCCGCTCTTGACCCAGATGCCCCATTAGACTCATCGCCCGGGCCTTAACACCCTTACCTTACATGACTTTTTGTCTAGCCCCCCTCGAACGTTTAACAATCGGGAAATTGCAAAAATAATTTTTATTGTTATTTCCGCTTGTCACGTTCGACGATTCACAAAAACGGCTAGCGAGAAAATCCCCTGCGGCGCAGGCCGAAAACCGAGAATGAACAATAGTATAACATTGTAAGAAACCTTAAATGGCGTTCTCTAGAAACTTTTACAGACTTGAACCCGATTTTTCCTCAGTGTTGCCTTTTAAGAATGCAAAATAAGCATTCCACACGCCGAGATAAAGAGAACCGCATACCAATTTCCTGATAACCTTTCAAACTTTTTTTTTTCTAACTTAATCTATCAGTACGAACGCATTTTGTGCAGTACGTGTATTCCGACATTTGATCGTGCTGAATACTTTCAATTTCAAACTGATTTATTCGTTTGGTATTTAAATACGAGAAAATTGTTTTATTCATTTCAATCTTTACTATACAATTTGAAATTGTAAATAGATAAAATAATCATATCTCTTAACATAACGGTCATAATAACCTAAAATCTATTTCTATTTTATATATACTGTGCGCCAAAAACATGAAGCGGATCAAATTTCTTTTATGGGTTGTTTTCATTAACCAGCGAGACTAGACGGACCCGAAAGACTTTCACATGATATCAGATCAATCACTACTGATTCATTTTTTAAAATTTATTAATTTATTTATTTGTAGCCTATACATAATACAAATCTGATCACAAATATATTGTTCACCGCTCGGGCACAGCACTAACACTGATGCCGGAGGACGCATGCCATGAGAAGTCAGCCAGTGCTGGCACTCATTTTAATGGATTAAGAGGCAAGGAGGTCTCGGGGCAATCGTCGTTGTAGGTGACTTGGTGGATTCTCGGGATGGGAATATGTGTAGATGGCTCTAGCGGTAGGGTTAGGATGGATCGATAGGTTGGTATGAAATTTTTGCAATCGGGAATGGATCAGTTCGTCAAAAAGCAACGTTGAGGTATTTGTGGATAGTGAGGTTAGAGACGTAAAAAGGAGGTTCGACGATTTGTCTGAGGATTGGAAAGACTGGATATGCGGGATATTGCATGGTGTGGCGGAACCCCACAGTTCCACACTGTATGTCCAAAGTGGTCGCAGTAAAGTCTTACGTAAGTTCAGCTTAGTTTCGTGTCTTCTTTGGACGCTTGCTAATCCCCTGCAAAGTAATGCAATATACTGAAACCAGTGGGTTGTAGCTGCCATGGGGAAGTAAGCCCTATGTAGTGCCCTCTGGGAGGTTTTGGCAAAGAACCGGTTCTACAAAAAGAATAGTCACGAGCCAGTTGGTTGCGAAGATGCCTGGGCCTGAAGACATGGATTACATTATTACCCCAACGTCGGATTCAGAAGAAAAGTAAATCCTGACAAAACATGGACTCTCCGAGATATTCGTCTATCTGCCCGTTAACGACCATCCTCTTTCTCTTCTACAAATCTGCAAGATCAGAAGTAGGATTGAATTTACCATTCTCCCTTCTTTCACTTCATCTCGACATCAGAATTGAGGAGGTATAAGCAGCCTTTCATATCACCTTCGAATGCGAAGCGATCGCTCAACTCAATTACTGCAATGACAGTCTATAACCTAGTTCTTCTATGGGGAAGGATCGAGTCGTTTGCGCTGAAATAAGGAACTAGGAACATACGAAAGTCAGAAAAAGCCAGAAAGCTGCAGTGCTTGGAAACAAAAAAGCCCCACTTCTTACCAGCCATCATCTTCCCATCCTTTTTCATAAACAAAAAATGAATTACATCAGAATATCTTTACGCTATAATTTTAAGGCAGTTTTGAAGTTCTGAACGTGCAATTTAAAATACCAAGTGGGTTGACACAGATTTGATTAACAACTGGTACAAGTGTACAGTAAATTGTGTAATTAATATGCGAGTAGGTGATAAACTAGTACTTCCGAGAGGAATTAAAAAAAGTCGTAAATAAATTGATATTTATCTAGAAATTATATTATTTTATTGTTATTAGATTTATTTCTGAAATAGGCGAACTTCGCCGGTCGTCACACGGCATATAGAAGAAGCGAATTTCAATTGTTCCACCCAAGTTGCCAATTTGAGATAAATGATACCATTTTTTTTAATTTCCCTACGACCCACCGCGCATTGGCCGAACTTCCAGGTGCTTCTTCGGCCGGTAGAAAGGGCCGCAGGAGTCGAGTGGGAGAGGTAATAACTGGTCTTCATCCCGATGTTTGACCAAATAGGATTGAGATAAATGAAGGCCACCGATGCTAATGCCGGGTTGTCAGTCGCACTGATTACACGCTTTGCGTCACGGATGAATCATAAGCGCATTACGATATTTTCTAACAACGATAAAAATAACTATACCGCCGTCACCATTGTTTAACTCTCATTACTAGTATGTTTATTAAGAAATTATTTTCACTCGGGATTTTTGAAAATCTTTTTTAACTCCAACTCTTTAGTATAATTTTATTTTAGTTCAAGTAAATGCTACTAGAAAAGCTTTAAACCAAACAACAAAAATTTCTTTCAAGGGTTGAAGTTTCTATCAATTTTTGTAATTGATTTTGGATCTCGTCTCAACGTCCAATGTTACATATTTTCAATCACGGATATTACAAATGCTCCTTGCACGCTGCATAAAAAAATAAATAAATCGTGTATCTGAATAGATTTGGCCTTGCTTAAATACTGTCCTCGAGGAATTTATGGTTCGCCAAGGGACGAAGACGCCCAAGAAGAACAACCGAGGCTGAATCTGGAAACAGCACCGTCAGCCACTGACCCTAGCTATCTTTGTCACAATTCGCAGAAAGCAGTCCAAACAACTTTGTTCAATCAGCGACATTTATTCATGTAATACCATCTCTGACTATTATGAAATGTGTTGAACTGCTATTTGTGAGACGGTGACATCCCGCCGTCCGGTAGATTCGATTTGAAAGGCTAAAGCAAATTCAAATCGGGGACCTTAATTGGTGAAATTAATGATTTAATTTTCTATTCAATTGACCGACAGCATCTTAGGCCGGTCGATATATTTGTGATCAAGCAAAACAAAATAGGTAAAAATTATACCTACCTCTGGTAATGTTTCTTCGGCTTCTGCAGTGTCAATTTTGAAAATTGAAATGGGAATCAGTTGCAAAACAAATGCACGATGCAAAACATTTGGTCATTGAGAAATATTTTAATTGCCGTTTTCGATCTTTCGCGACGGTTATACTTTAAATTTCCTGGTGGCACGGCAAAGAGAAACCCGCGACGGTTCAGACGTCAGAAGGGAAATTTTTGATTTCACCGCACGTAGCCAGGCGTCCCACGCTACGGGGTACGATTTTGGCTGTTCAGCTTTGCTATACGGACCCACAGAAAACGGTCGAACTGGACCGGTTTAAAGAAAAAACACGTTAAAAATGACGAATTTGTCGGATTATTAGTAAGCAGTGGTAAGATGAAATAACAGGGACTTGAATTTCCGAAAAAGAGTCCCACTTTTCGAAAGACTGCTAATATATATATATATATATATATAT
>CM077109.1:557067-575212 GCA_039619505.1 Cimex hemipterus
TGCGTGTTTCATGTTAGTTTTTAGACAATTTAATTACAATTATATAATAAATTGGTGTATAATCTTATTCTTTCGGTATAATCGTGAAGACAACGCATGGAAAACCACTACTCATCAATTCCTCACTTAATAAACAAAACGTCGTCACCGGCAGCTTAATTTCAACGAGGAGCTGAATATTTTACTGTATGTTCGTGAGTCCTCTCTCCGAAATGTTGGAAGTGTTTTAGGTTTTACAAAAATAAAATTAGAGATACACTGTGGACTTACAATTAAGCCGTAACACAATTAAGCTCTTCTTGTCCCAGGGACTTCGGGAGGGCGAAGCGTTCTTACATATGTATATCCTTTGGACTGATGAATCTCAACTTTAATGGTATACTAAACCGTTGGAATCGACAAACGTGGGCAGAGTAAATTCCGAGAATTTCGTACTCTTGTCATCATCAGGTGGTTCAATGTATCAGTAACTGGTGAGGACTTCTCGGAAATAAATTAATTGGGACTTATTTCTACGAAAATAATTTAAACTGTGCTTAGTTCCTCAATTTTTTGGAGGGTGGTTAAACAATTTTAGAAGATGGTTTTCTGTAACAACGGCGAAAGATGATTCTCCAGTTTTACGGCTGCCCCGCACATATTTCTTTGCAGGTGAGACGTTATTTGAATCATCACTTACGATTCGGGTGGCTCCGTTGGCCTCCTCGGTCACCCGATTTTAACTCCACTTGATCATTTTCTGAGGGATCATTTAAAATGTTGTTAACACTGTTCATACTGATGAGAATGTCTGCCTACTTCTTCAGTGTGGAGTTTCTTCTTGGGGGTCATCGGAGTGATGAAAATGTAGGTGGGCTTTTCTTCGCGACCATTTTCGAATTATGCTTAATTTTATTTCAATGTGCGCGTAAGAGAAAGTCAATTCGATTAAACGAGAGTCAAGAATAATAATATAAATGTTTTCATTTTGTGAAATTTTCTCTTGAGTGCCCCCATCTATTTTTGTCTTTACCTATCGTTTAGATCCTCCTTGCCTCGCTCCTTTGGTCTTAAATAAAAAATTGGAATCTTCCTAGCCGCGATTTAGTAAAATGAAAAAGTACGAAAGAATTGTTACGTCTTCATCTGGAACCAATAAATAATATATTGGAGATATTTAACATTGCACTGGATTTTTTCTAATGGTAGCTATGTTGTACGATTACTGGGGCTTAATTATGTACCTTTTCACTGGAAACATTCAAGGAGAGGTTAGAAAAAGCTAATTTAGACTCTAAAAACAATCAATTCAGATAGGAACTAAACAATTCGGGCACACAACCATAATTAATAAAATCCGACACCCATTTTTAGAAATAGGGACTGACCCATACAATCCCGGAAAGATTCTTTCAAACATCCTATAACGTCTCAACGGACAATAAAGTAGAGAACTCAGGAGCATCTGATACTCCTGGTATGGTATACAGATGGTATCATCATGATACGGATATAATATACAGATGACTCCGAAACAAAAGAAGGAACCGGATCTTGTATTTTTGGTCCAGCCCGAGATATGAGATTATCAAATTTATTAGGGAACTACACTTCGGTCTTTAGCAGAAATACATGCCATCAACGCGTTTGCCTTAGAAAATATTGAAAGAGGTTAAACTTATAAAAAAATCTTCATAGGATCTGATAAACTACCGGGTATTAAAGCATCAGCATGTACAAAAATCACAGCAAAAATAGTCAGTGAATACAACCAATATCTACCTAGGCAACTTAACAACCTGATGATACCTTGGAGGCACAAAGGAATTTGGAAACGAAAAAGCAGACACACTGACAACAGGAAAATCTACAAGGCCATACATATACATAGGCATCGAACCTACACTTGGTATAACTAAAACAAAAGGAGAAGATGACAAACCCTAGCTGCACTGGACAGAGTCAACTTATGATAAAACAACCTTCACCATGGCTGGCAAACTCACTGCTGCAATTAGAGAGGGTCGCAGAGGAGTGATGGGACTATTAACCGGTCACTGGCATCTTCGAAAATATCGACACAACATGGGCATATATAAAGATAATTCCATATGCAAATTAAGGAATGAGGAGGATTAAACAGCCACCAATATCATCTTTGAATGGGAAGCAACATTCCAATGGAGATTTAACCTAACGTACGGAAAAAAGTAGGGAATTAAATTGCTGCAGCGACAGTCAAAAATCTGATAAGGACAAGGATAGAGACTATTGCACTGAACTAAGAAACTTGGAAGGTACAATAAGCCAGAAGGCTGTAGAGCCTGGGAGCACAAAACGCGCATCCCAGTATCCTCTCACTATCACCATTTGTAGAACGCAATATTGTTTTTATTTAACTTCAAAATTTTAATCCTAGATCAATTAATTTGGGTTATATATATATATAAAAAGTGGCCTAATCCAAACCCGGCGAGGCCTTTCCCGGTGTCAACACTTGATTTTTATCAGTGCCGATTACTGGCGGTAGCTTTAATTATCGCCAGCTCCTTCGAAGAAAACTTAATCCCCCCCTTTACGGCTTAATAACAGGGTTGTGTTGTGAAATTTATACGCCTTTTGCGCCAATTATTTTGTCGACGTGAGAAGTTATTTCCCTGGCGTTCAAAGTCGGGGGTGCACTAAATACCGACTTATAAATCATCCACTAAACCGGTCGGTTAAACAGTGCGATTCTTCTCTTCCTAGTAAGCGCTTTTATATGAAATGAAATAATTTTTTGAACTATTCTTTCTCTCCGGCAATAGAGTGTGCATTATTACTTATCTGGGAATTCTAGATCCTGTTTTTCCTCTCAAGACAGAGGGTATACTGAATTTAAGAGAGAAAAAATACTTATTCAGTGAGATGCGGTCTAGTGCGATGTAGGTTTCTGATAAACATTTTCGTGCCAACGTTTCGATCTTTGTTGAGATCATTTTCTGAGCCTGTGATTTACGAACATCGTTTAAATTTAACAAATACACGTAGGATGTGGAAAAAGTGAATTTATACAATGAAAAAGCATTTTTTAAAATATTCGATCAAAGTATTTCTACTCAGTGAAAGTGTTTGTTTTCTGCGTGTCGTGTTGAGAGTGCCAGTTGTTGATGTTTTATGGGAAGGAAGTCGGTAGAAAACCCTTCAAAATCCAACGTATATAAACATAAAACAAAAATTTGTGAAATTTAAACAATATTTGTAAATCCCAGGCCTTGAAGACGATCTCAATAAAGATCGAAATGTTAGCACGATAAAGAAAATGTTTTTTTGAAACCTACATCACACTAGACCGCATCTCACGATTTCTGGATAATTATCGATTAACGGTCACTAATCACCACACAAAAAATAAATTCGAAAAATAGGCGATAAGAGGACAATGTAGAGTGCAATAACAACCTACGATTAACTGATGGGTGAAAAATACTGTTGTAGTACATGGGATCATTGGTTCTTCTCCAAAGATGAAATTGACAAATTTACGTTTTTCCAGGTTTGTTGCTATCTTTCACTGTTCAAGGGATGTGACATGACTAGACAGTTGATACGTTTATGGGACTAAAGGATCCGCGTACGTGATAAGATTCGTTTCAGGAAGAGTAGGAATGCCTGCGGTGTATACCGTGAAGAGGATGGGTCCAATACCTCCTCGTAGTATACTCCCGCCCATGATGACTTGAAATACGTCGGATAGGTAGGATTTTAGGATCAGGTAAAACTCTCTTAAGCTTTCAGAGCAGTGTTTAACTCCATCCGAGGCTTGTTTCACCTTCGGGGAATACGCCCGAGTAAGCTTCCTTTTGCCCAAGAGCTCAATGATGTCTACAACTCGACGGCACTGCTGAACAGTGGAACAAGTACATCTAAACTCAAACTGGCGGTCACGGATATGGTTACAGAAATGAAATACGGGATGAATGTGTTCAAGTTTTTCTAGGTTTTTGCCCATTAAAAGCAGCAGACTAATTAGATGGTAGGACGTTTGAAGATTATGAGGTTTTTTTATGCTTTCGATTCATTCGGACGAGGGAAAATTTCAATTGAGATGGGAAATATGTTGTTCTAAGGAAAGAGTAAAGGTAGGTATTGGGCGTTTTGACTCATGTAGAATAGATGTGATTATGGCTTCAAGTCTGCTAGTATGTGAACTCATGTTGAACCGGCATAGGATCTGCTCCGTTATTCGTTCCTCACTGAAGATGGCGCAATGTCGAAACGCGTTTCATCATTACATCAACATCAGGTAGATTAGTTCTAAGTGTTAACTACGAACACATAACACTGTTTATGAAATATAAATATCCTCGCCGATATAAACTTGGTAAAGATCATTCTAATTGGACTTTTAATGACTCGATGACTCAATTTGGTTTTTAATCGGCTATTTTTATGTCCACGGGTCCGAAAACGAATCAGCCTCAGATTTTATTATTTTTCTTCTCGTCTGGCCGTTTTTATCGTCTCCGTGGTATGATGTAAGAAAAAGATGCCCGTTTAGTCAAGTTCGTGTTCCCCCGAGTCCTTTTAGATACATCGGTCAGATCCGACGTCCTGATTGACCGGCTTTCGTGTTCTTTGAATCAATTTTTACTCGAGAGATGACGGAAGCCGATAATCGACAAACCGCTTCGAGCCTTTTGCAAACGCCTCAAGTTCAAAAATCGCCTTTGTTCCAGGAGCGAAGCGAAAGCTATGAAGTAATATACGCGATTTTCAACTGAGAATGCCGTCCTTGGAAATATTTATGCTTGAAGAAATAAGGGCTTATAATGGATGAATCGCCTTGCATACAAACCGATCTGGCAAAAATTAGACTCGATCTTAGAATGATAAGCCTTTCCTCGCTGATTGTGTAAATGCTCGGTCCTGCTGTTAAGACGTTTCCGATTGGTTTTATGGTCTGTCCGACTCGTTGAACCTACATCAATGAAGGCGTTTTGGATATTGAAAATCCTGACCGATCAGAAGCGTACGAAAGGGAATAAGAAGACTTGGAAAAACGCCGACATATGTCTGGTACAACGTTGACCGGAAAAGACAAAACTAAAATGTCTAAAAAGAAACTTTAAGGCTAATCTCAACAGCTGTCAGCAACAAAAGTAGAAGCTTAAGTTACTTTGGGTTAGACGATTTTTACGAAAGGCAATAAACACAAACAAAGTACTTGACTGAAAGCTTCGAAAGTGGCCAAATGTGTCATAATCTCGCTAATAGGAATTGCTAATACTGTCCCAAACAACTTGTAACAATAAGGCGAATCATTTCGCGAATCAATCATCTGACTTGTTTAAATATTTACAATTCGAGAGGGCGATAGACGAGATTTGCAATGCTAAAGAAGAAGCCGAGACGTCGCAAGCCGTTACTTTTCCAGGCGTCTCGTCAATGAGCGTTCCAGTTTTCCATCTGGCACAACCAATACTATCCTATCCCACGTCGATAAATATTCAGAAACGGAAGACATTTCAAAGAGTTCTCGATGACAGTCATGGCGACTCGTTTTCTATTTTAACAAATATTTAAATTTATTCGTTCAACCGGCTACATTAAATTTATATTTCACTTAAGACGTCACGCGGTACAGTTTTTATATTCAAATGACAGTTTCATTCAGATGAATTAATTTGAAATTTGTTGTCAACGAATCAACACTGTACAAAAACACTTTGCCAAATCTCATCACACTTGCACCGACTTACAGACTAAACCATAAGCTGTGCACAAAAAAACAAACAAACTAAACAACTGCTCAAAAATGAATAAGGATATTGCCAATTTTACATTCCCTTTTCATAGCATTTTTTAAAATTATAAATTGCGTTAAAATTTATTAGAAGTTATTACGTTTTTTACTGAAAGAAAATTTAATTAAGGTATTTAGAAAAATAACAAAATAAAATATTTTAATTTCATAATTTTGTTTAAGAACACAATAATTTTTTTAAGCAATTAGTACTATGTATAATGTCCTCTGTTAGCTAATCAGTGCACCTGTTAATAAGGTTGTCACTAATTTCATGAGAAATTTCACGCCATTGAAGTTTCAAGGCAGCAGGTCTATCGAAAAGCCTTCTCGGCAACGCATCCCACGTGTGGATCCCTTGGGATGAGGCCAGTTAACAATGGGGGAAGAAACAGATGGGAAATTCCCAGGTTTTCTAAACATTGATGAACTCTGCCTCTATGAGGTCTGGCATTGTCATCCAGAAATGGAAAATCCCTCCTAATGAAACCCCTGGTTTGAGGGATGTATTCCTCGATTATTTCTTGGACATAATGGACTACGGTAAGGTTGCCTTCACCAATATGCAGTCTAGTTCGTTCTGCAATGTAAATTCCAGCTCTCACACCGCCTCCACCAAACTGCACTGAAGAGAGCAAGAACTGGGGATCGTACGCATCACCTGCTCTCGGTAGACTCTTCGGCGCCTACAGACTACTAGACTATATAGACAGAAATGCGACTCATAAGTAAACATAACAGCCCTTCAATTGGCCATCTCTTCCAGACGCTCGCTGCACCACATTTTCCTGAGGTGCTGTTAGTGGGCTGTTACTGCAAGAGAATCGTATCTGCTGATAAAGGTCTTGCTAAAACATCTTGTGCTTGCTTCATTTAGGATCTGGAGGGCACTATGGAAAGGGTTCCACTACTATACCTCCTATTGGCCCTTTCAGACTCGGTCTTGGGCTAAAACCCGGGAGACCGCCGAGAAACGCCAACTGCCCCTGCGGCATCCACTTGCCGGTGACGTCGATGACTCATTCTCATAATAATATTGCGAACTTCTCGTTCAAGCTTTCTTTCCATGGTTACAGAGAATATATCTGGATTAAAATCTTCATGTTTACTTACTTAAGTAAATCTGTTATTGAAAATGAACGAGTTGAATGATTTTTTTTGTTTGTATTTTTAAATTTTATTTTATCCAACTAACAAAAATATACCGGGCAATTTAATTAAATTTAAAATAATAAGAATAAATTATGAATATACTTATTCAGTTTTGAGCAGTTTATAAATACACCCACGAGTGATAACAGACCCATAAGTGAGCCCTTACCGGTTCAATATGTAGTCACTCGATTATTTAGTTGTACAGGAAGAAATAAAATGTTCTCCCAAAAACACAAAAGAAACAAAATATGCATTATTGCTAAAAGCTACCTAGTAAATTTTACACTTAGAAACTACACCGAGAGGCAAAAAAGGTGGCCTCCATCGATTTTAGTAAATATTTGCAATTTTTATAATTTTTATTTTTGATTGTTTACTGCAGATTTGTAAAGAAAAATATAGTACCAAGGAAGAAATGAAAACATTCAATTTGGCTGTATTTATTTCCTACTCTTCTGTTGATCACCACTTTTATTCGACGTGGCATCTATTTCATGAGGTATGAACGTAGTGCCGTGGAGTATTTTTACTCTCCTCCAATTTACAATTTTTGCTAATTCTGTAGCCAGCATTGGGCGACTGTTTACCCTCTCTGGGAACTGTACCTGTGAGTTTTGATAGGGTTTAAGTCGTGAAAATGCTGGCCATTACAAACATTGTAGCTCGTTCCAAATAATCAGCAACGATCCTAGCTGACTGAAAAAAATATAATAAAAATAAGACCTGAACGTGCCTCTTTTATTTTTCTTTTTTTTTCTTTTTATTTATGTTTTTCAATTAAGTATCCGCAAGTTCGACCCCAATTATTGTTACTGTATGCAGGTCTATGGAAGAATATTGAGTACTCCATCTACCAAATAGATTAATGCAATGTATATAGGTGTGAATGTATTTGTTTGTATGAATGTGGGTTGAAGTTCATTTCGCATGGGCTCGGTGCAAAAAAATTATTCTTTTTATCTAAGGTCTTGGTTGAGACGAAAAAGTTAGTGTCACGGGTAGGATCCGAACGGAAAAAAGGGGGAAATGCGAAAGATTGTAGGTTGAGATGAAGAATCGGTGTCCGAGAATCGAAGTCGCGATAACTCAAGTGGTTAGAGCAACGGTATTGAACCGAAGGTCGTGTGTTCGAATCCCACTCACGATACTAACTTTTTCGTCTCAACCAAGACCTTAGATAAAAAGAATAATTAATTAATGAAATAATTAGTTTATTTGTGTACAAAGCCCTGTGAAAGGCTTAATAAAAAAAAAAAAACAGAAAGAAAAGTTGGCAAAAAAAGGTACAATTGTTTCATTTTGGACCACAAACATGATCCCAATTGTTATAATCGCTGGTAGATAATTTCCTGTGTGAATTTTTTTAAAGTCAAATCGTAATTAATTACTACTGAAAGTAAGCTTTCACAATTGTCATGACTTTATTCTCCTAAAGACGATCTTTCCACGTTTATACATTTTCTGTGAGATGTTGATCCACTTTCTCTCCTTTTTTTTTCATATATTCATAACCATATTTTTATATATTGATTCTGTTGATTTTGATGTTAATTTTTGGACTTTTTTAGCTTGTTGTGTTTCTGTTATTATTGGCCGATGATTATAGCTATTTTTATTTTGAGGAAATAAAACTCCTTACAGACTGTACGAGACATTTGTCCAATTATTTTCTACTTTTTCTGAATTTAATTACTACCCAATTTATGTGATTCCGGTATACATCAATTACATGTAATTGAGAAAGTGGGTTTTATGAACTTCATACTGTCCACTCGGACCTCATTTAATTTAAAGCCAACTCTTAAATTCAAACCTGACGCCGAGACAAATAATCTTCTAACCAACCACAAGTTAAACGAACTGTTGTGCTTAGTTTTTCCTGTTACGAAGAAGACGGGGGTAAAATAAGTGGATTTCTCTAAGCGGAGACCTCGACCAGATCTTTTATTGACTAATTGTCCATTTACTTATTCCCATTTTTACCCAGCTTTCTTTAGTTAATATCACAAGCATTGCTCTGAAATAAATACGCCTCTAATCCTAAAAAAAATATTGGATGTAAGAGACATGATGGTAATGTTAAAAAAATACCTTAGTTCGTTTTATGATTTGTTTTATATGTTATTTTATAAAATATCTAGAACGGTTACGATGTACTGGGAAACGCTAATGACAAAAAGTATCAGAAATATTTCAAAAGTACAATAAGACTGGTGAGGTTGACCTTCCTGGGATTAGACCTATGCCCATTGTGCTACCTGCTTACGGGAGAAACTTTTGCTTTTTTATGGATCTAACAATAAGTAGCTTGGGAAGAGACATAATCTTGATGGCGGAGGGAGGTGGGTTGGCAGAGTAGGTGTGTGATCGTCACGTCTTCTCTTTTTTCCAGAATCCTTCAACACACGGTAAAATACTAGAACACGAGACGCTTATTGAATTGATCCGGAAATAGCGGAAAATACCGGGTGGCCCTAAATCATGGGTGAAAATTTAGGGAATTGAACGAAGAGTAAGAAGTCCTGTAAACCTCGGGTCCGAATAGTCTTCAGAGCTAGGGTTAAAAAAAAAAAACGTTTTCTGATTTTCATCGTTTGTGATATAGTAAGTAAACTACAATACTATCATAAAACAACTCGAAACAAAATTCATAGTGCATTTATTTCAGAGAACTAGAGACTAAACCCAATCTGATTGGTTGAGAATTATAATTTTTGTGATTTTTCAAAGTTAGGAGGGTAAGGAGAGCAAAAATCCCCTTTTCTGACATTTTGTATCGATAAATGCAAAAGATACACCCCTACTAAAAAATGTTCCAAAACAAACTTCCGTCAAATTGAGGGACATAATGTAAAAGGTCAGGTGGCTTTAACTGATTAGCTCGAAAATAGGAAGGTATATTGAACCGTGATTAAACAATTATTTTCATTATTAACAAACTTTTATCATTTTTTTTTAAAGAAGAAAAAGGCAATATTAATTGAAAAATGGGTACATTTTCAAAAATTGTTAAGTAACCCATTCAGATTAATTGTTATTAATTCATTCAATGTAGGATGCCCACTAGAAAACAGTGATTTTCGATTCGTCCGAAAGTTAATGAATTTGTCAAAATTGAAATTTTTCATCAATATTGGACTAGGGTTGATCTAATTTGACGAATAATTCCATCACCGGCAAGGTTTGTTTCGGAACATTTTTAGTAGGGATGCATCTTTTGAAATTATCGATAAAAATGTCAGAAACGGTGATTTTTGTGCCGCTCACTCTCTTAAATTTGAAAAATCACGACAATTATATTTCTCAACCAATCAGGCTGGTTTTGGACTCATTCGACGCTCAAATAAATTTCCGAAGCCAGGTTTATAAGAACCCTTTTATTCAGCGTTCAATTTGCTGTAAGGTATAGATAATATGCTATAAATAATATAAGTCATTTCGTTCCCGAGAACTCATCCTCAACAAGACAAGAGGATTAATGTCCACCTATTCAGCCTTATCGGACGGTTTCATTCTCAAGATGAGAGCTGACGCATCTCCGCATACGACAGAATGTTGTTACTGCCGCAACATTGGTGTAGAGGCGCCCCAGCCCCTAAGGTCAAACACAATCTCGCTCTTCGTTTGTCCACTCCGAATGGTCGGGCCCGCCTTGTGCATCGGGTCGTATGCCGCACGCAATAGGATAACAGGCCGAAATACATCAGCCTGTTTTCCCGCGTACTCCTTAGATAGAGAAAGCCACTCTATCACCCTGAGTTCCTCAGCGTAGAAACACTAACCATCCCTAACCATCCCCAAACACTAACCATCCGTAACCAGGGTTCGCCACAGCAGAGGTTATATCAACCCTGTATCACTGACTTTTTTTTAATCTCAACTAACATCATACATAAAGATTAATTAATTGATTTGTTTAATCGGACTACGAAAGCTAATAGATTATAGATTATATATGTTTGGGGTTGGTAGAAGAGACTTGCAAAAAGTATAAGTGGGGCATAACACACACACACACACACACACACACACACACACACATACACACAAAGGGAAACACTGGCTACCTATGCCTAAGCCTTAGCGTTTTTCTTAATTTTTACCCTTAAATTTTCTTCTGTTTTGTTTTAACATCCTTTTAAAAAATTATTTTCAGAAGCAGGAGTTACAGTGTATCTGACACTCCTATAGGACTAACTATTGCAAATTTTTTGAATAAAAATTCTATTTTTCTATTTTCCCTTTGTTGTAATAATTTAAAAAGTTTGGTCCATCACCCTGCCAGAATTACTGATCGGTTTGGTATGCAACTTGTTTGGAATTTTGTTCTGAGAACCGAGGATGATACTCTTTCCAACTAAACGCCTTATCTTGAGAACCTTACAGATATGAGACCTGATTTGTTAGTCTACCAGTCGGCAGCATTCTAGGCTGAAACAAAAACATCTTTTTGTCTTGCAAAAAGGAGAAAATCTGGCCAAAATAGGCGGAAATTCCGTTTCGAAAAGAATTCATCCCGAAAGAAAACCGACCTCGGCTCCAATTCTGACCTGTTGAAAAATATTTGAAGGACGTAATGGCACACGTTTTGGCCGAAAGAGCCCGTGACTCACGGAACGTGTAGGAGAACCAGTGCCGATCCTTCCTCCAAAACTCACTCTTCGTGTACAGCCACATCCGATCTAGTTTATTACATTACCAGTTAACATCCATTTGCTTAATTTAAAAAGCATTTTGATATCACGCATATCAATATATTTAGATATTTTATTCCTAAGAATAAGTTCAGGACATGTACATAGAAAATTTAAAGCTTTAGTTCAGGTAATTGGATAAAAGAGGATTCAAGCCACAAGCACTGTAATTTGTCTGTCAACCTATCGTAAATCAATTAATAATTGTTTAAATTTTTGTTACAGCGTTGGACACTAACAATGTTACGGTTAAGAAACAAGTCTTCGAACTTTTATCCGCTCTGTGTGTATATAACAGCGAAGGCTACACGCGTGCTCTCGACGCACTGGAACATTACAAGGTAATTGTTTTATTCATTTTTTAAACGATTAAAACCACAAAAAGGAGTTTATATACATACTGCTCAGTTAACATTTTCTTGTAAACAACATTCCGTAAGTTCAACTCGAAAATATACTTTTTACAACTAGATTTTTATCGGAAGGTCTAACTATATGATGATGAAAGAAGTCTAGGGCGTATGGTTTATGGTCACCAAGCAGCCGGCTTATTGTACTTGGCAAATTCCTTGGTACAGTATGCCAATTTGATCCTTCTTTTAAGGAGTACTAGATCACTGACCCAATATCACCATTCCAAGATGATATGGGCGGCTGTTTTTTCCTTTTTCCTCCACATTGCATAATCTACAGATGGGGAGGTCACCATTGAATATGCCCACGTTTAACCATTTTCTCAAATCCATTGACCGGAGAGTAATCGTATCGCGTTAGTAGTGAATTTGCCATTATTGGTTAGGGCCGTTTTAGCAAAAGTTTACTCTGTCTAGCATATGAAACAGAAGGCTATCTACTTCATATTTTTCATCCATTCTGTGACGGAGGTTTCTGGGTTGTTGTTTTTTTTAATCACAAGAATAAGTTCAGGGCTCTTCCGGCTAGTATGTTTGCTTTTCGTTACCGAAAATCCTCCTTTGTCCGGGACCCAAGACGTCAGGTTATGTTTTCCAAGGCATTTTGGGTTTTGGATGCATTCACTGATTAGTTTGGATGTAATTTTTTACATACTAATTATTTAATATCTGCTGGGCCATCCGATCTTATGATGATATTTTTTTGTGAGTGTCACCTTTCCAAGGCACAAGCATTGATGGCATTTTAGGTTGAAAGAGTGATGTCATCCCCAAGAGTTTTATTGCTCATGTTAACAACTCTAAAAAAAATTGTACAAGAGAAACAAATGGATGCTTATTTTATTACATTTTTTACTTATGTATTAAATACACCCCGTATGGTTGTAGGCAGTAAAAACTGTCATGATCTATCAATATTGACTTTCCGTTCCCCAAGACTTAAGCGAAAACCAAAACTTTAAAAATCCAGTTGTTCTAACCTTAAATACTTCTTTGTAAATTGTGACACTTTCCCTTCATACATTGGCTCTCGGTAAATTCAGTTAGTTTGTGCCCTAAAGATAATTGTCGTCAATGAATGTCTTTAAGGGTTTTAACTTGCGTGTAATAATAACAGTCCGCATTCAAACCTAACAAACAAGCATAAATATCCGTATAGTTTATTTTATTAAGATTATTTTGAACCCAAATGTGTTTTACTCCTGGAGTTAGGGCTGATTAGTTATTTAGAATATAAAACTAAGAATATTATTAAAATAAATGAAATAAAGCTAAAATTATTCGGGAAGACTGGATCTCTTGAGGAAAAGAAGCAAAATTCAGCAGCTACTGCCAATCTATCGGCCTATATTTTAAGACCATCATCAGGGACTATATTAATTTCATATTACGAAAACACACACACACACACGCACACACGCATATATATATATATATATATATATATATATATATATATATATAAAAGTCATTGTAACAGATATTTCAATCGCCGATGCTTTAAAGTTCGACGCAGAACTAAGGTATACTACTTTTCCAGAATGATGATAGTAGGTTCCTCCCAATTCGAAAGTGACACACGGTGCGTCATTCCTTCTGCAGGATCACATACCCCAAAATTTAAAAAAAAATCGACATGTACCACTTTTATTGTGGTGGTGCTGGTCGTTGTAGTTTTATTAACGAAAAGGAATCTTGCACCTTACTTATAAGATAGTAAATTAAGATAAATTTGACAAATATTGGGTTGTCCGGAAAATAATGCAGGATTTTAAGTTTTCATTAAAAAAAATCTATATAAAATATTCTGTTTACGTTTACAGGATTACTCATTTGTATGAATGTCAACACTTATTAATCCTCTTCCAAATGATATTGTTTGTTTACCTCTGTAGCATTCCGCTACTTGGAAATAATTCAGTCATCCTTATAGTGTCAAAGCGAGAATTTCGTACGATTTTCTTTTACGAGTTTAAACTCGGCCGAAGCGGAGCCCAAACGGCTAGAAACATTAACCAAGTCTGGGGCGAGGGTTGTGTTAATGAGTGCACTGTGCAAAGGTGGTTTAAAAAATTTCGGGAGGGAGATTTCAGCCTTGAAGATGAAGAAGGTCGTGGAAGGCCTTCCTCTCTTAATGATGATGTTCTGCGATCAGTGGTGGAAGAAAACCCCAAAACAACTGTTCGAGAACTTGCAGAGCAACTCAAAGTCAGTAAAACGACCGTCGCTGACCACCTCAAGGCGATTGGAAAAGTGAAAAAACTCGAAAATTGGGTTCCACACTCCACGTGTGTCACGTGTAACGTCACAAAAATTATTGGAGCTTGGCTATGAAACTTTGCCTCACCCACCCTACTCTCCGGACCTCTCGCCTACTGACTACCATTTTTTTAGACACCTGGACCACTACTTACAACACATAATATTCAAAAATCAAACGGAACTGGAAAATGCATTTATTGACTTTATCAATTCTAAAAATTCTGAATTCTACTCAGACGGAATTAATAAGTTACCAACACGTTGGGAGAAATGTATTGAGAGTATGGGAAATTATTTTGATTAAAGAACATTGCTTTAAAGTAACTAGTTTCTTTTTTTTTGTTTAATACCAAAATCCTGCATTATTTTCCGGACAACCCAATAGTTAAATAAAGTTAATTTACAATTGTACAGGAAGATTCAGTAATGCAAATTCAGCTTACTACTTAATATATATCTATCCTAAAACATTTTTTATATTAAATGCCAGTTCCATTATTAGAAATACCACTATCGATTTAATATAAAACTCGGGCTCTCAACAGTTCATCTTTGTAAATAAATAGAGACAAATGAAGCTGTGTAACGACAATTCGCTACATTCCATGAACCCTCGGCCAAGTCCCCGGCTTCTCAGTAATAGCTCAGTTGACTTATTAATTGACCTTACAAGCTCAAGCAATGCATGCATAATAAAACACGCATGTATCGTTTATACGTAAAATCAACTACATATTATTTCACATTAGGTTTCCATGTGGCCCAAAATGAATGAACATTTCTGATAGAACAGTTAAGCAATAAAATCATTCAAGTTGGTCAAAATCAATAGGAAACAACACAAGGTTTGTTTAATTTACTTCTGACTTGCAAGATAAAGATGAGACTTCCCTTAGTCTAAAAACCGTCAGAGGAGGACACGCACGTGTTTTTTCGTTTGGTTTTTATTTATTTATTAGATACTTATACATACATTTTGTCCAACTTGACTACAAGGGAAAATGTCTAGGACATTATACATCCTTGTGGCAGAGGGCTTAAGCGTATTTACAGTATTTATTGATTTGACCAAGAGACAATTAGAACAGTGGTGAAAAATTATACTAAAAACCACTTGCAGAAAGAATTAATAATTAGAAAAGTTACAAATATTATATAATTATACAAGGTTACATATATTATAAATTATACAACATTAGTAATTGACTACATATGTACAATAGATAAGTTTGATAAAAACACATTTCTTTAATTAATTAAATTCATATTTAATTTCATAAATAAGTTGATGAATAAGCAAGGTAATAAATAATTACTAGTAAGTTAAAATCATTGAATAGACTTGTACAATACATAGTCTGACATTTACTAATTTGGTAAATAAATAAATAAATATATATATATATATATATATATATATATATATATAGACAATAAAATTAACAATATAATCAATAATTTAATTAATAATTAGTAAATAATTTAATAAACAATTTAATAAATAATATCGCAATGAGTAAATATTCAAGGCAGTCATATTAAAATGTGTTTGATCCTCTTGTGTTTCCAATTTTTGTTGAGGTTATAGTTTCCTACATTCTTTACTGACATATCTGTACTCTCAGCGCTACGTATATACGCACATGTATATATAGATAGTATAAGCGATAAATGTTTTAACAAAGCAATAGGATATAACATTAATTAAAAACTTATCTTAACGGTAGTGAATGATATGATTCATGCAAAAATAAATAAAATGAATAAGAATAAAATAAATTAAATAAATAAAGTAAATAAAGGTTGTTGTTTGTGCGCAGGTAAGCGTTACAATGCAGGATGGACCGGCATACGGGTACTTACTGGGCCTGTCTTCACTCGCGGGTTTATTGTTTGAGTCAATCAAACGCGTTTCGGCATTACGCTATCTCCAGTGATAAACTGTCTGTCATTTAGTCTGCACGGGGTTTATTGTTGTGTCCGTCGCACGTCGCTGGGGGCGTTGCGTTAGGGGGCGTGGTCTCCGTGTCCGTTGGTCGGTCTTGGTGGGGGTTGTTTCCGTTGTCGGTTATTATTTGTGCGTCGTTGGTTTTTTGTTTTTTCCTGGTGTTGGTTGCAATGTTTTGTTCTTCTGAACGTTTTCGTTTTTTGTTATGAAGTGGTTTTAGTGGTGTGAAGGTGGTGTGTGATTGTGAGTTTGTTTGTGCGTTTATAAGTTTTCCGTTTTTAAGTGTTATTTGTTTGTATAACTCGAGGTTCTCTAATATGTTTAGTTTTCGTCCTTCCACACAACGCACAAAAAGGACGAATACTGCTTATTTGAAAAGTTATTTCTAACTAAAGAGTTCCTTGTATACTTACGAGGAGAAAAAGGCTGGACCAAATTAGTCGAGTATTGTAGAATGGCATGGTAGTATAGAGAGAGGCTAATACAAGAATTTAATTATGATTAAATATTCATCACAAAAATAATAAATCAGCTTAATATTAAAGAACATGAGTTCGCCAACTCGCAAACCAAACCCTATTATCATCTACTAATGCAGGAGGGTGATATAAGGAATTACATGCTTTCTCTACGTACCAGTTTTTATATGGGATTCAACCTTTTTCATTATATCATTGATTGTTTGTTTTGAGTTGGATAAAAATACCATGTACTTTTCAATCTCGCTATATTCCCTAAAGCGGAGTAGATTTTTTTCCCATAATACTGTTGTACGCGGACGACACCGCAATCTTATCAACACACTCCAATCCTCTCCTAGAAACAGAAGCACAGAAACACTCCAACAACACCCGAGCCTTATTACCAACTGGTGCAATCTGTGGCGGATCAGGTTAAACGAACAAAAAAGCCAACACGTTACAATTACGCTCAAACGACAAACCTGTCCACCAGTGCACATTTACAACAAAATAATACCACCATCGAACCAAGTCCGCCACCTTGGTCTTTTCTTAGATAGTAGACTTACTTGAAACCCACATACACGATTAAAACGACAACAATTTAACCAAAGATATGGACTACTCAGACACACTCATCAGACCTATTTCGACCTACGGAGGCGAGCTGTGAGGCTCGGCCAGATCAACAAATATCCAACGAATTCAGTCTTTTCAATCTAATGTTCTCCGCCGTATCCTCGATGCTCCCTTCGACGTCACAAATCAAACGATCCATAAAGATCTTAAAATCCTTTTCGTAAAAGATCTTATCCAAACACGCTTCTTCACTTTTCACTCTAAACTTGGCCTCCATCCTAACCCATTAGCCCTAACTCTTTCCTCAACATCTCACCCTTACAATCCTCCACGCCGTTTAAAACGACGATGGCCTCGTGACCTAACCTTCCTAACCAACCGAAATAACTTCTACCCTCCCCCCAAATTAAATAAAGTTGGTTTCTCTCCCCACCGTCTCCTGGTCTGACAGGTCTATCAGATTTAACTAACTGCTCAATGTATGTTATGTACATGCAATAAATAAAATAAATATTTGACAAAAAAATACGGTTGTTAGGTAGTAATTCTCCTTCAAATTGTAACTGCACCTTTTTTTCAAATTCACATGTTTCAGATCTTCCTATTTAGGGGGCCTACACTTCCCTAATCAAAACTCGCTATAAAACATTTCATCTATCGCTTAGGATCCACAATAAACTACTAGCAAGACAATTATCATTTCCAACCCTACCAGAAAATCCTCCAAGACGATTGAAGCAAAAGTGCCACCGAGATTTCATTGAAGGAGTGTTGTCACTGAGCAACCTTCTCCTACATGTGACTCAAACAACAAATTCAGCGTATATATATATATATATATATATATATATATATATATATATATATAT
>CM077109.1:575222-594445 GCA_039619505.1 Cimex hemipterus
ATATATATATATATATATATATATATATATATATATATATATATATAAAATATTTACCTAACACAATATTTGTAGTTCTCAATACTCAAACATATATTTAGGAGTTAATTATGGCACGGATGTATTATTTAAAAAAAAATGAAAAATTAGTAGCTCAGGTTGTCGACTACGGAAAGAAAACATACAATATATACACATCAGGACCGGATACAAAAATAGACGTCTGGTCGTATTCATTTCCTCTGAGTTCTTGATATTTCTCGAAGTGGGGTTGAACCATTCCATTCAAGCTAATAAATTACTTTCACTCTTCAGACGTCACATATTCACCACATTGCACTGAATATCCCACGAGGCGGAATTGAACTCACTCCATTCTCGCTAATAAATTACTTTCTCTCCCCCAAATCTCGCACAATCACCCCAGAGTACTCGACATTCCTCGGGGCGGGTAAGAACCCAGTCCATTTTTGCTAATAACGTACTGTCACTATGCAACGTCCCTCTCTCACTGCACAGTAATAACAATAAGCTGCCTTTTTTTTTTTTTTTTTTTTTTTTAAATTCCAATCTGTGATCAATGAATTAATGATTTCTTAACCACTTCTGGACATATTTTTCAAATACATAGGTTTTTATTAAAAAAAAGGACGAAAGCAGGGAAAGATGGTAACTGCAAAATCATTGAAAAAAAGAAAACCGCAATTCATTTAGTAACCAAATCTCTTCATAATTTTTTTCTGAGTAAACGTTCTAACTATTTAAAGTTGTGCATATTATATGAACTGTTTTGTATTTATACATTAACACCAGAAATTTAAAAACTTATTTATAATATTTACAATTTTCTATTGAAAATTATTTTCTTTATGTATAGACAATTAATTACGGTTTTTAGTTGAGATGAAAAAAAGTTAATGGCACGAGAGTTTTTTTCATCTCAACTAAAAACCGTAATTAATTGTGTTATATTAATTGGTCGAACGGACCACGAAACCAGTGAATTTATGTATAGAATTTTGTATAAACCATTATGAAATGTTCCATATACCCAAACAACCATCACACATATCAAGTCCTGGCATGTTTATCTTTCTTAAGTATTGGTCTTACACGGCGGTCTAATTGTAAGTACGTGTAGTCTTACATAAGTCTGCTGCTTTGCTTATTGTTATTAACTTTGAAGGTTGTTTTTCCGAGTGGAAGTATATTGATTGCAATCAAGCTGAATTTCAATTCAAATGAAATTGATTACCATATTTGACTAACACTGTATAATAAAGCAGAAACTTTTCTTTCCTCTGGATGCAGCTAGTTTGGCCAAAGTATCCACTTTTTAATCAAGGGCACAGGTATGAGCTCCGACCCACGCCACATCAGTTTATGTTTTACTAATCTTAAGGGGCTGAATTGGGGATAGGAAAAATCAAATAACTATATCACAAGTATTAATTAGATTTATAAATCTTTTCAAACGGATTGGTCCCCAAATCGTCATTGCTGGAGGGGTGAAATGTTCCCCAAACCTGTTTATCACTTCGACTTCGAATTTGTTTTTAAACCGAGCCTAGGAAATGCACATAAAGTTTTTTCCATTTGTACTAGTGTTAATATTTTTTATGGGAAACTGGTTTCCTTGAAGGCTCAGATATAATCAAACCTCTGAGATGAAATCATTTCATGCTCGTTACCAAAACAAGCTGTAATCAATCTCTAATTGCAACTAAATTTGAATTATCTCTTAAAAGCATTTTTAAATACTAAAATTCAACCAGGTGGGCTTGTGACTGTTTTAAATTTGTTTGTTAATCCAAGTGAAGTTAGGTTTTTTATTAATAAAAGATTAATCGAAACCATAATCAAAACAGAATATAAAAGTGTCAACGGTTGAAAAGAATAAACCTTCTTCAAATATAAAGGGGACAATGATATTCCCTAGAGATAAAAAATAATCAATTTTAATAAAATATCTATGATGTATACAAGTATGTATAATGAGAAAAAAGTGTGTTTTCAACATAGTTTTCTTTCGTAATAATTGTATAAATTTCATAAGGTGTACCTCAAGGTGGTCATCACCTCAGGTTGGTCCCCATTACTTTTTAAATATTTATTACAGATCTGGTTAAATACATTGAACACAGTAAAACACTTCTAATTGCTGACGTGAAAATATACAAATGGAAATTTTGGAACATCAGCGTTACCTATACTCCATGAAACCAGCGACAATCCTATTCTAATGTCCCCCGTGCGCATATACGCGTAGTATGAACGTAACTTCAGCAGCATAACATCAGGAACGCCTAGGCACCCCATCAAAGATTTATGGGATAACCTCAAAAGACGAAGAACACTTCCCCTCCACGATCTTGAAAGGTGTCTTCGAGAAGATTGGGTTAACCTCCAACAAAGTGACATTTCCACACTGGTAGAAAATATGCCGAAAGCATCTCCGATATGTAATTAATTCAAGAGGAATTAATTTTGTTTGTACGACTTTCTTTTTCATTTTCCTTACAAAATCTTTTGCAATTTATATTTAAATTTTACATATTTGTATATATACACTGTTTACAGGGATCAGCTTGTTAAATAAATAAATAAATGAGGTGGACCTCTTGTGTAAACAAGGAATTGTGGTAAGCTCAGCAATAATAATTTTAGATTATTTGTACAAAAATCGTGATGGTGTACGAGGAATGCAAGAAAAAAGATAACTACAGTAATTAATCCGCAACAGGAAAACAACGTTTCCTGAATTGTATCGGCCTGTCAATTTGGGCGTGGACTATCTCACCTTGACAGTCCTTTCGGTTCGAAATCTTCGTGTAGATCGATATCGCCGGGTGTTCCTCGTTTTCCGAATAATTAAGCTATTAAAAACATGGAATGAAATTATGAGTTGAAAGAGGTAACCGAGCGTAACGATAAAGGTCCGCCGACTGGAGACCTTCTCATTTAGATTTCGACCGGATAAAGTCGTGTTCGCGCCGGCCCTCCAGTAAGAGTTAATTGGACGTTTTATCCTGTTTGTTTCCGTTTGTCTAAATTCTAAAACAAACAAAAGACATTCAAAGGACGATATCCCGAACGATAGTACAAAGGAACTGTTATCCCGTACAGCAACCTTACCTGTCCAACACCATTTGGAATTGAAATCGTGGTGTGCCTTACTCCGCTCTTACCTAAAAACCTTTTTATAATTTAAAACAGTAAATTCATTAAAAACAGATGAGCTTGCTTCCTACCTTACTATATGGAAGACACTACATACATAAGAGACGACAAATAATCCAACTCATACGACTACGACAAATTTGATCCTCCATTAAAATATTTGTGAAATACAAACTTTAACTTTCTTTTTTGTGATTTTTAGGCTTTAAAATGCGAGAGATACCGGTTTCAAGTAATCCTGAAGGAGCTGGAAGGTGCGGTAGAGGTCGACTACCAGACGGCCCTTCTCGCCTTCATCAACTGTCTAATCATATCGACACCGCAGCTGAAGGAGAGGATGCGAATAAGGAACGAGTTCATAGGTGAGAACAGTTTTTTATACACTTTGAAAAATAAAGTAGTCAAATCAAAATTTAGAGTAAAAATTTATGAAAGGACATCTACGCTTACCGATGAAGGTGTTTTTAAAAATAAATTTTCATTCATTTTCACTTATTTTGAACGATACTGATGACTGACATAAAACATTATGCTTATGGTTTTTAATAATTTCACTTACGTTCTTCCCTTATTGTACTCTTTTACGATTGGAAAACCAAGTTTCAGGTCAAATTTGTTAGTGGGTAAATAATTAATTGAACGCTCAACCTAATTCAGACTAAAAATAACGTTTCGGTAAAATATTTAACATACACATTCGTAGTAGTAAGTACTTGTTTGTATGTTTTTAGCATCTTTTTGGACGTATACTTTTTAATTGACGTTTTTAAATGATTTTGTTACATGTATTTCCAAAGCGTGCTTATTTTATTTTTCTTGGTCACCACTTACAGCGTCCAACAAACGAGTTGCTCTTACATACATTTCATACATTGCGCGTATATTTTTGCTCGGGTTTTTCATTTTTGCGGTTGTTTTTTAATTCGATTACCTTCAAGTAGGTAACAAGTTACGATGAGCAAGGTAATATATACAATACAAAATTAAAAGCAAGTGTGGAGCAAGTAACCATTGGTATTAGTCCAACGATACTAAAATATTATCTGTTTAATTGATACTTGTGTCATTATCACTTTCACTATCATCGCCATCAGTTCCTAGGAGATCTCGCGGCCATTGTCTCCATTTACGGTAGTTGGGAGGTTTTTGTGGTAACGGAAACGGATTTCATTTTGAACGAATATATATGTATGAAGCCTGTATGTGTAGTTGGGTTCGATACATAAAATGTAGCCTCTTTTTTTAGAAGGAAGGTTTGGGTAGTTTGAATGCGGCAGATGTTGGGATGTTTGTCCGAACTCCACATATCAAGTCCGAAGTTCATACCGGCTTAACTATGGAATTGTAACCCTTTTATTTTTGAAAGGTAAATTGGAACTTTTTTTTTCAAGAAGTCGTGCAAGATTTTTTTATGTGTCGGTTTTAATATTTCTTTCTTTTTTGAATTATTTGTTGTTTTTTTTTATGTAAAGTCTTGGTTGAGATGAAAAGTCGGTGTCACGAGCGGGATTCGAACCCACGACCTTCGGTTCAATTCGCTGGTCGAACTAATTGAGCTATCGCGACTTCGATCCGCTCGGACACTAACTTCCTATCTCAACGTACAACCGTTTGAATTTTCCCTCCTTTTTGCCATTTTTCAAGCCAAAGGTCGTGTGTTCCGAGGAAGGAAAGATTAATTAAAATTGAAAGAAATTGCTTGGACAATTGACCACTAAAACTTAAATGGATTAATTTTTTTCTTTATCAATCAAATGATCAGGCTAGATAAACCTACTCGAAGGTTCTTAATTGATTGAGTCGAATGTGTAATATCTGCAATGATGTCTTTTTCCGAATAAACAGGGTGGCACCAACTAATCTCTGAAACGATCACGAAACAGCCAGGAAAAATCCACCCGTTTCACACTTTGATTACAGTTTGGACATAGCTTTAGAAGACAAAAGATCATTTCAATTGATACATAAAATATATTTCGATTTGCACAAGAATTTAAAATACATATAATTTTTTAAATAATTTTGAAAACTGAAAAAACTAAATATTACATATTTTCGAATCCTTAAAAAAGCCTTTGTCAAGATGAGATACCAAACCCGCACGGTTGCAACGTCCTGCGTGTTTACATACCCTCACGTTTTGAAACCAGATGACACGAACGTACTTCATTATTATTTATTTGTTTTTATGTGAGCATCAGGGATAATCTGAAATTATTTAACGATAATTGATTCATTGTCCGATAATGGTCTAAGAGTTATTTTAAAGAGAAATCGGACTTTCAATTTGCAAATAAAGTTAAATTAAAGTTTCATCACTTTTGATAGACCAAATCAGCGAAGACAGGCGGACCAGGATAACGGGAAGGATCAAAGTACAAACTTCAACAACACAAATCTTATAATATGTCAATGTTATCAGTGTTATCTGATGTACGCTCTAAATTGGAGTGTTTGTATTTTTTAGGCCTTTTTAAAATATACATTTTTTTTTTTAATTTCACGACCTTGCTTCAAATAAACAATGATACCTTCAAAACTAAATGATCAACATTGTTGAATCTATTGAAATCTAAGTTAAATTTTCAATAAGTAAACGTTCGCAATTTTGATTTCGAGCCCAAATTAGAAAACCTTTACTGAAACAATTTCAAACAAAGTTTTTTTAAATCTTTCCACCTTTCCAATCCGTCAACGACTTCATCAATTTCTTCATCTTTGAAAAAATTATTTAAAAAACAATTAAACCACTAAAAAGGATATTAAATTGTGTACGGTTTCTGAAATTTGCTGGTCTCTAGATTTGGAAATAGTAGTTCAAAATCACCATAATACTTTTTCCAACTTTAAACAAAAAATTTTTTTTCTAAGTTCTGGTTACGAAAACGCTTATTACGTTTACAAGTTTAATATTAATCGCATCTTACTGAAAATTTAACGTAGTTCCCAGTGGAAACAACGGATTTAACCAAATCTTCTTAGTTTTGGAGTTATCATTCTTTATTTGAAGCAATGTCGTTAAATCCTATATGTGAAACTTATACCATAGTAATTACGGCTTTTTGGTTTTATTTTGAAGGTAGAATCTGCTGGTAAAGTTTGTAACGCGAGTAGCCGAACACCCTGTTATATATACAAAAATTACCGGTAGCTGCCTGTGCTAATCATTCTTAAAAACTATTATTTGGGGATAGTGTAATGCGCCCTGGAGTGAGGTAGGTTTTTGAAAAACAATTTCTTTATTGTGCCAACGTTTCTATCTTTTTTGAGATCATCGTCAGTGCTCAGTGCTTGTTTTTGTGAGTAGGTTGTCATTCTTGTCTTGTTGACAGTACCCCAAAAAACGACGACACAGAAGAATGACACATTCGCCTGTCCGGTGACGTCTGGTGGGATGTAGGTATCAGAAAAACATTTTCTTCATCGTGCCGACGTTTCGATCTTTATTGGGATCATCTTCAGGGCTGTAAGTGTGTGTTTTCCGTGTAGATGTGTCATCCTTGTCGGTCGTAGGCACTCTCAACATGATATTGCCATATCGATGATTGTGCCAGCCTTGTGCGGTGTTGAAAGTGCCCACGATACACAAGAATGACACATCTATACGGAAAACAAACACTTTGAGCCCTGAATATAATCTCAAAAAAGATCGAAACGTTGACACGATAAATAAAATGTTTTTGTAAAAATCTCCATCACACCAGACCGCATCTCACGTTCTCGAAATAATCATTCACTAACTAGCAATAAACCCCACATATTCCTACAATCGTTTATCGGTTTTTACCATGAAGAAATGACTTCCTAAAATGACGAAGTAGAAATAAATTCAGCCCTTGCTATAGTCAATCCTGCTGCTGTTATATGAGTCAATAAGTTTCTTACTCTAAAATGTATTTGTCCCAATTTAGACACAAAATATGCTAGAAATTTAAGATGATTAAAGTAGAAAACCGCCTTCTCACTTGCGACACTTTTATTAAACGAAGGAACAACTCATCGATCTCGACCTTTGAAATTTGATTTGATTTTAATTTCCGTTTAAATTAACTGAAATATATAAAATTCTGTCAAATTATAGGAAAATTGTTTAGCATTGATTTTTGTTAACAATTAAAAATAATGAAAAAAGAAGAAAAAATATGTTTTTGTAAACTGTTGTTTTTAAATGGTTGTGCCCTATTATTATTGACTTTTGGCATCAAACTTTCAATCAGTATATGCGCAGTTATTAGATTTGCAAAAAATTCTTTAGCACAAAATTATTTTAGCCTTCTGCAAACCGGAAAAAGATAAAAGCTTGATGATGAAAGTTAAATAACCACTCGCTGAGTCCGAAATCTCGTAAATACAACACTTTGACCGTAAAATTTCTGGATTTTTAGTTCATTAATGACTCCAAGTAATAACAGGCGTCTCGTTGAAAACGATTAGAATGTTTTGATCTTTTTTCTAGGCTTCTCGCCGTCCACAACTAGGAACGAAACCGAGCTATTTTGGGAGTTATTTTAACAAGAAAAACTTTAGCGAACCCCCATCCGGATGTTTATAGGTTCACGTGTGCATCTGGCTTTATCGCACTCGTAGCCGCCTTCTCGTTTCATCAATATTTTCTTATTCATTTCGATAAAGATCACAGAAATGTGTGGCGTTTAGTGACCGTTAGTTGATGATTATTTGGAGATCCTAGAGATGGGGTCTGGTGTGACGGCTCAACACGACACACAATAATGACACATCTACTCAGAAAGCAACCACTCTGAGCTCTGAGGATGAAAACAATAAAGAACGAAACGTTGGCACGATAATGAAAATGTTTTCCTAACCCTACGTCACACCAGACCGCATCTCACGATCTCGAAATAGTACATCACAGATTTCAATTTATCTTTTATGTAAATCACAAAGGGTTTTTCGCAATAGGATAAAGGACACAAATCGACCGAAGCCTAACAACAATCGTTACGTTTAAAGTATTGGTGTGCTCGATTAAAGAGGAATGGTTTTACCAACACTGTAAGATGGTGTTCCTCTGCAACAAGAATGATCAAACATCAAGAATGATCCTCCAGCTTGATGGATGCCCTGCACGCAATTCTTTCCAGGGGAGACGTTATTTAAATCGTCATTTACGGGACAGAGCTGATTAGGAACTCATGGTCGGACCTGTCGGCCTCCTCGATCACACGATTTAACTCCATTTGACCATTTTCTGTGGGGGCAATTTAAAGAAACAGTCTACTCCAATCCTCAGTTGTTGAATAGGAAATCCTTGTCAATCCATCTCCCTTGACTCTCTTCTGAGCACCGGTGCAGAGTGGTTGATAATCCGGATCGTTGAAAAACAACTTACTGTGAGTAGGACCTATCCTTTTGGAAAGTATTGAACACCACATTCACTCCATCATTTATCATTTCTATAAATTATGGTTTTTCGTAGGGGAGGCAGGCTTGCGGTTAATGAACGCTGGCATTTTAAGGGCTTTCGCATTGAAACAGTCAATGAGTATAAATAATTGGGCCTAATTCTCACTCCTAAACTTTCATTCAATGTTCATCTCAAGCGAAAAACTCATATTGCAAAATATGCAATGAATTCAATTTGGACTAAATTCACTTCCAATAATCTTGTCCCAGTGTGCAGCAAATACAGGCTATTTTTGGCTGTTTGCCGCCCGATTGTGTCCTATACTTCCCAGGCTTGAGGCTTCCAGCGCTATGAAACAGTTGAATCCCTATAACGCTATTTTATCTGTAAAATTTATCACATCCCTTCTTTCACATCAACTACATGATCTACCGCGAGACCTCAGTCGAACTTTTGTTTCAATTTACATTACAGCTACATGCTTCCTATGCTACAGGGCCCTAAACCTTCCTAACTAACGCCTTCCTAAGAATACAGCGCTTGAAATCATAAGGTCCAAAATATCATGGTTCTCTTCCTGGAGAACAACTTGGCTCAACAATTTCAGCTGAATGACTTTTCCCTGGACAATTTCAAAGAGTGGTTGAGAGACACCCTGGTTATTTATATGTGCATAAATGGATTTGCCGTTATTTTAGTTTATTTATATACTTTTTTCTCTCTCTTTTGTTTATTAAGAAGAAAGGTCTCCCTTGTTTACTAAAAATGTATAGTCCGACTCGACTATTCGAACTATACTCGACGTACTTACAAATGGGCTATTTTTTAAAAACACCAACACCTTGAGGGTTGATATAACCTCGCAAAAAATAACAAACCAAATGATTTATTATTCAGATATCGTGAGATGCGGTCTGGTGTGATGTAGGTATCAGAAGAACATTTTCTTTATCGTGCCGACGATTCGATCTTTCATTGAGATCATCTACAGAGCTCAAAGAGATTGTTTTCTGTGTAAATGAAGATCATTCTTCTGTGTATTTCGGGGCACTATCAACACGCCAGACAAGGCTCAAAGTGTTTGTCTTATGCCATTCTTGTGTTGTGTTGAGAGTGCCTACGACCGACAAGGATGACACACTTAGAGCCCTGAAGATGATCTCAATAAAGATCGAAACGTCGGCACGATAAAGAAAATGTTTATCTGAAACCTACATCACACCAGACCGCATCTCACGATATCTGAATAATTATCTATTAACGGTCAGTAATCTCTACACCAATGATTTATTTCTCAAACCTTTTGCAATAACTTCGTAATTTTTTGAACAATTTAAAATCCTATTGCACCCAATATTGTATTCGGGGTACAAAATCGTTTAACATGTGCCAGGGTGTATAGGGCCGTAATTGAAATTTCGAAGTTCAATTCGGCGAGGTACCTTGTGTAATTTTTCTATAAAAGTAAAAATTTGAAACTAGACGTTTTCGTAGCATAGCCTCATCGGCTCAAGTGAAATTCAGCCGGGCTATCTAAAAAGCCTGTACAATTTAATGCTGATTTTTGTATTTCTGATAATTAAAATAGATAGCCAACTACCGGCTGGGTCTAAAATGTTCAATATATTGTTTCTTTATTTTTTGTAAATATAGTATGTTATCTATCTTTCTATCTAATTTCACTAGCTCCTTCAGCTTGTATACATTTTTGTCCAATAATGTCTCCATGTTGATGTAGTGCTTAACAAAAGAGAATTTTTGAATTATTGTCTGACATTGAACAGAAATAACGTTAAGTTTTTACAATTCTTGTACACCCTATTAATCTTAGGGTGTTTACAATTTGTACATTAACGACCTTTCTTGTGCGTTTCACATGAAGTTTCTAGTTTTTGTTGTTTTTTCTTAATAAATTTTAACTTATACCTATCATTTCCCCTAACGCCCACTGAAAAGATTAATTCCATTTGAGTCTACTCTTTTTTTAAATTACCTAAGCCGCCTTTGTTAGAAAACAATATTGCGTCTTATTTTATTCCCAAGGCTAAAAAAATAGTTAGAATCTAAACATCTCAAGGGAAAATTAATTAGACGCTACATCCGAAGACGGGCAATAATTTTGCGGAAAGGCGGGCCTAAAGTGGATTAATGAAGATTGAGAGGAGGTGAAGGTCTTCGAAGTGTATTGCAGGATTGATTTGCGAATGAAATAATTACCTCGAGGAACTTAAGTTCTAAAAGAGAGCCGTGACGTGACGCCCTCGTGACCTCATAAGGCGAATTTTATAACACACGATTCCCATACATGAACAACGATCAAATCAAATCTAACTCTCATCTTTTCCGTTTGTTCAATTTGTGCTTTTCTTGTTTTTGACGTATTTTTGTTCCAAGGTGGTCATTATGTCCGGAATCGACCAACGGAAACTACATGCAGTTCTAATATAACATAAATATAAAATTATTGAGATTCATAAATCAACACTAATATCGCACAGGTCTGAATATTAGCTTAACTCAGTGAAGCCGTGTTTTAGACGTCTCTAGGGTAGACATACAGATAGAAGAATTTTCTTCCAATGCAGTACGGAGAACATAGGTTGAGCTGAAAAAAAGGGTAGATTTCTCGAAGCTAAAGTTAAAGCAGTACCCCAAGTGCTGTATGGGTCCCATCCATCCCAAACATTAATATCCAACCTATCCACCACAAGAGATCATAACCAACTTTGCGGCTGATAGGGTAATTCAAACAGGGCTAAATGGAACGACATGTATGTAGAACAGAATAATAAAATATACGGAATATTGAGGAAGTTTTGTGATAGAATACAATCAGGACACCAAGATATATATGAATTATTCAAGATGTGTAATATGCTGCACCCTTTATGAGCTACTGCATCTCTCGTGCTTACAGCTATACCGGTGAGTTCTAATTCACCAAGGAATTTGATTAGTAGGTCCGGTTTTAGTGGGTGAATTTCTTCTACCGTCACATTATACGTACCAAGGCACTTCCTCCTGCGGGAAGTGTAGTGCCACTATTTTTTAATAGGTTCGTTGATGGTATGTCCAATGAATGATGCCACTATTTTCCCATTCTCATTTTGTTCTTTGGTCGAATTACTCTTTTATAGAATGAATCCCTATGCCACAGAAGGGCTCAAGACCTATCAGCGGTATAGCAGCCCCTTTCCTTGACTGGGCTCTCTGTCATTGCTCTCTACTTCCACATGAGTTTACCTATTTAGTTAGGTTGTGCAATTCAGAACCGTTTTTGAGAAAATGATGTTCTAACTTTGAAGTTTGACATATTAGCTGCATTCTTATTTTTGTATCTTTTGTTCAGATTTAACTGAGCACACCTTGGAAGTGCGTGCACTTCAGACTGGAAGAATTAGTGTATTTTCCCATGGGTTCTGAGTACTTGGCTCCAGGATGGAACCTGCCTAGACTCATCTGTGTACCAGTAGATGGTGCCATGCTTAAAGGGTCTCTCTCTCTATCTGTCTCTGAGTATGATATCTTGGCATTCAGAATTGTTTGGACATGTTGCTTAAGCGCAAATACTCTGTTCTCTTGGGTCAGATACCTTGAACTGCGGCTCTAGACATCACGTAATATGGAACAAGTGAATCTAAGCAAAGAACTTAGCTTGATAAGCTTGCTTGACAGTTAGGGAGGAACGCCCAGCAAAACGAACTCTATATTTAAAACCAGCTAGTATGGATTGCCCTGTGTGCCAAAAAGACTAACGTGGACAAATTTCCCAAGACTTACACCAGCATTTCTAATAAATCTAATATATCTGTCTCTCACTCGGGATAGGTTCTGTAATACATATAGATAAACATTTTTAACGTGCTAAACATAATTTTCTCTTATTCGGCTCATCCGTATTTATGCTTAAGCCCGCCCGTGTAAAACGAAAAAAAAATCAATTATAGATACAGCTTTGGTGGAATGTCATGATTTTAATTAAGTCGGATGATAGTTTACGTATACAAGAGCCATTTTTAATTCGTCGGAACTATAAGTATGGTAATCGGGCCCCGAGTGGGATGGTCTCTAGGTCTCAAGAGAGGACCGGTCTTTAACCAAGGTCAGGGTTGGACAGGGGTTCCGCGGCAAAGTCTGTCAAGTCCTCCACGACTTGCAGTTTTATAAATTAGTAGTTTGAGATGGAAAGTTAAGAGAGAAAAAAGATATTACAGCCAACGTGCGACCACCCAAGAAGTTGACCTCCTAGCACGCATGGTACAAAATTAACGTAAACATAAATAAATACCATAGATGCATTGTTGTATGCTGCAATCAACAGTATGGATTTTACCTTTAATTTTTTTTTTTTGCTTTGTTTCAGGGCTGAAGCTCCTACCTTTGCTCAATGAACTAAGGTAAGCTGAAAACAAAAATAGATATTTTAGAAACACTGGAAGAACGGTATATTTATTTTTAGAGGTTCGTTTTTACTTGGAGATCTCGCTCGCTAAGAGAGAAGATATACCTCGCTTTATCTACGGCCTAGAAAAGGCCGATTACTTCTTATCTCGCTCCCATTCACTCCTTACTAAAGAAATATAAATACCGTTGACACGTTTTCTCCTTGTTATAGAAAATTTGTAAAATAAGTTTAAAAATAGATTAGAAACAATAGGTATCAGTCACGGTAAGTAGTGATAAACTTCAGTGATAAATCGGAGGATAAATATTAAATTTAAAAAAAAAATTGTTTAGAAAATAAAGAAAACACGAAGAAATATAATTTTGTTCTGGGACGGTCTTCGAATAATACAATGGCTTCAGTGCATGAAAATTTCGCTAATCATCAAGTGCCAAATAGAACAGAGCGAAAATACCATAAAAACCCATAAAAACATCCTCGCGAAAAAAATAGAATGAAAATAAATGGATAAAAAACAAGTAAACTGATAAACATCCTTTAAAAACATTAAATTAAAATATTGCCCATTATTAAAATATTACCAACTCCCCAGGCCAACCTAAAACCGTTCGAATTTTCCCTCGTTTGCCGTTTCGGTATCCGAGTGGGTAGAAGTCACGTTAACTCAAGTGGTGAATTTAGCCGAAGGTCGTGGGTTCGAATCCCGCTCGTGATACTAACCTTTTCATTACAACCAAACTCTTACATGAAATGGTTTACTAATTAAAATATTACATTTTTCAAATTTTATGAAAACGACGATGCTTGAAAGGAGAGGATGTGATTGTACAGGAAGGATTTGAAGGAATTAAGAAAGATTGCTTGATGAATAGTATGAGGAAGTTCCAGAGTTTGGGGGCGCGGATCAGGAAGAATCTGTCGTAGGGGGTTTTAAGTTGGGGGAGAATAAGGTCAATGGTTTAGCGGGGGGGGGGAGGATTTGAATTGGAAGTATTGGATGATGTCCTCAGGACGACAGGTATCAATACAATGACAAAGGAAGGATCCTAGGAAGTAGTGAGTTCTAAAGGAAGGGGCCAGGGAAGTTCCGAATACAGACGAGACACCCGGGACCCCCGGGGTGCCGTACGCGAATCTGACAAAGCAGTTCATGATGCGTTTCTGGGTCTGCTCGCTCCCTCCGAGAAGCCTCTGTATGCGACACAACTTTAATTGAAGTGGGATAAGTGATGATTCTAGAAGTTTACGGGTGAAGAAGGTTAAGAGATACCAGGACGGACGGAAAATTTGAAAATAGCCCTAAATGTGTTCCCGGCTTTACATGTAACCCTATTACACGACTTCTGCGCACAGACTGTAACGTATGATTTTTCTTGCTTAAACGACTACTCGACAGGCAATCAAAACGCTCACTAACAAAAACTTTACATTGCCAACCCCATTTGGACATATAGACTTCAGCTTTACGGGACTGCTAAGTGTTCCAACCTCAATCGAATGCTATCCCTTCAATCCAAAATCCCATCAACGCCCCTTTCTATGCATACAATCACATCACCCATACCGACCTAAATGTCCCTCTTCTTACCGAGCTTCCCATTTCACTCACCGTGTTGATGTACTAATGGCTACCATCACTGGACAGTAGCTGTTCAAGCTTTCATACTACTGTGATTTTTACATCTATTAGATATCATGGTCCGATTGACCAAGTAAATTCATTTCCATTAATTAATCTTTATTAAAGGTTTTAGTTAAGTTAAAAAAGCCAATGTCACGAGCAGGATTCGAACCCAAGACAACTGCTAAAAACGTCGTTTGGCGTTTAGTTGCCCTTCAGTTGCAATCGTATTTTTAATTGATAAGTCTTTGATTAGCGAATTTGGATCTGCTTTGCCGAACTTCGACGGTGATTCTTCAAAGTAAAGAGACAACGACCACGGAAAAGTTGAGTACTGGTACATCTCAGCCCATTGTATACCGTCTCATAAAGCCATTTTCGTAAATATTTATAAAGCCATAATGGAAAGATGGAATGTTTAGATCTATAACCGAAACCGGCTCTAATAATAGTCGGCGGAATGCGTCGAGATGAATGAAACGCCCCGAATAGAACGCGGACGCCGGGATTGAGACGTCCCCTTTGAAACTAGAAAATACACTGTTTTCATATAAAAACCAGTAGTCTTCAGACGTATCTTTTCGAATCCCCTTTGCAAAACGAAAGCCGACCTTTTCAACTCGGTCGATTGATAAGAAAACAAAAAATAAAATAAAACTAAAAACGTTTCCGGGCTCGTTTTAATCTCTCGGCATGAAGGGAACGTCTGAAGAGTTCATTCGGTTCATCCGGCCGTCTGTGACGACCGATCGATAGATAACTCACTCCCGACAAAGTCGTTAAAATTGGAAAATTGTCAGAATTTAATTACATTGCATTTATTTTATAAAGTAATAAGTAATACGCTAAATACTTACAAATAAGTTTTTTATTACCATCTGTACAAATTATGTACGACGAGATGTAATCTTAGGAGCACCAGCAATTATTACTGATATATGTTATACTATTACAATTACCAGCTTTCTAAATGTTAGGCTGGTGCAAAAATAATGCAGGTTTGAAAGAGAAGGCAATTTTTTAAATATTTTTTATAAAATAATTAGAATAGCTTTTAGAAGTAAGGGTTCACATAAAAACATCTTCAGAAAACCTAAAAGCAAGGTAGACAACTTGGTAAAAAGCGGGGTTTAACGACTCAATTGTAATGATTGTGATATTAAATGTGTAGGATAAAGCGGTAGGGAAATAAAAACCAGAGTAAAAGAACAATTGCCTAAATCGTGCAAATTTTTCGAAATTTAAGGAACATCTAAAAGAAACATATCATAATTTCAATTCAAATTTAAATACAAAAAAATTTTACGTAGTTTCAACAAAGGGAAAGAACTAAATTACTTTGAGAAATTTGAAATTAAATAATGTAAAATTATGATTAGGTGATAAATGTTTACTTACATGATACATTTTAAGTATGTACATAAATAATATTAAACGTCCAAATAATTAAATTAATTCTTTTAATTGTTATTCTTTTTATAGTAATTTAATAATATTAATGTAATAATTATAATTTGCTATCTTTTATCTTTTATCACTAATTTATAATTAATTCCTTATAGTATTTACTATTGTAATTGTTTATTTGTGTTACAATTTCCGCGTTTCACACGTTCAAATTGAGCGTCATTAAAAAACCAGCTGCTAATTGGAACGTCCCAAAGTATCAGCGGGTTCACTTTTGCAATTCATGTCGAGAGACATGGTTTGTAGACGTCCTTCAACCTGATGATGAGCTGAAGGACTCGAAATCCGGTCGTGCAAAACAATTTACTGTGAGTGGGAACTATCTTTTTAAAAAGGATCACTTCCGGGTTAGACCAAGTCGAGATGGATCCCAAGGTGACGTACACAGTCAGTTTTGGGTTTATCATTTTGGAATATTTTGTGATGGGTTTAGTTTTGAAGGTAAAAGTAAATTGGTTCTTTTGCTTCATTTGTCTTAAGGGGACAAAATTTGCTCCATTCGGCTACTCGCAGTGTCTGGAGCTCCTCCGAAGCGATAATGGAGACAGAAACGATCACTGTGTCTGAAGTAAATATGATGTACGCGATTGGTCCGAGCACACTGCCCTGTTGCACTCCCGCTCACATAGAAAAGTAGTCCGATCCTTGGCGAACTTAGATGACTCGTTCTGGTAGGAAGAAGCGAAAAATTAGGGACATAATTATTACAAGAAACTCTCATGCCACACGCATGTGTCAAGAAAAGCACCCATGCAGCATTGTTTTCGCCAAGGGATGAGGATATGTGGTCTGCAACGCGACGCATCAGCTAGGGCTTTTACAAAAATTAAAAAATGAAGTATAAATAATGCAAACATAATTAATTAACGAACAACTCAGAAATAAATAACAAGAACACCTTTCCCTTCAAAAAATAAATAGACAAAATGAACGCTAATTGTGATGCCAGGATCTCGAAGAAATTTTATTATTAAAAATTCGTAAGCTATACTCAAAAGAATAGCCGTAAACCAATCGTACAATCAAAATATTACGTTTTGATTAGAGTTTGGTGTACGGCCAAGTTGAAATTGTCAGCTCAAAAAATGGAAATGTGTCACAGTTCTGATCGGATATTGAGCGCAAACAGAAGTTTCGCCCTTTGGCAGATAAATATTCCCATGACGACGAATTCAAAAGGAGTTGTCTTTGTGCGTATTTGTCTGACCCAATATCTAAGGCTTTTGTTTGATCAAATGAAGTTTTTGCCGAGATTTAATCTATCTGGCGCAATTTTCCAAACTTGGGTTGTAAATTTTGAAAAACCTTATCTATTGGGTAATAAGCACAGATAAAGTGTTATTTGCACTTTCGAAGTGTTATGAACAGTGAACAGTGAAGAAGATAATTTTTATGATAAGATAGATCGGAATAATGCGTTTACTTCTTGGTTTGAAGTCGATTGTTATTCTACCGTAGACAGACAGCTTGGGGACATTTTCAAAATCGTCCTCGCTACTTCAAACTGAACATTTTCCTTGCATTTGTTTAAATTGAGAATTATTTTGAAAATCAAAGTTTTATTTTTAATTTTCGTCTTTTTAACAACCATGGTCCTTTTATTGATTAAATTATTTTGGCTTGGAGTTTAAAATGTCGGGATTTGGCAAGCTCTAGGTAAGAGGACATAGGTCAGTGTGATTATTTCAATATATTGGGCTGTTTCACTTGAATTTCCAATATTATAGTTTCAGAAATTCAAAGAGGAAATATCTGTTTACTTCCAATTTTTTTCCAATTGTTTATATATTATAATTAAGCAGTTATTTATTAATCCTCCACTTTTGTACGTAATGATGAACTCCCCAATCTACTTTTTAGTATACCTCTAAATAAGAACATGGAAGCACGCGATTTTCTTGTAATATAACTTTTGGGGTTTAAACTCGTCCATTAGATAGCTGAGACTGGAGGAAACTTCAATCATTCGTTTGGGGAGGGATTGTAAAGAACGGACCATTCACCGTTGGTTTGCTAAGTTTTCGGAAGGGAATACCGAATTGGAAAAAGAGCCCCGCGGAAGACCCTCAAACTTTAATAGACAACGATTTCCTTAAGTTTAAGGTGAAAGAAAACCACTATCGAGCAGTCAGAGGACTCGCAGCACAACTAAATGCATGTGCAGCTACCCTGTAAGAAAATTAAGGAACAGGCAAAATCAGATCCCTTGATCTATGGATCCCTCATGGGCTCACTGAGCGAGAGCAGTTAAAGCTCCTTGAGACAGACATTCGTTTTGTTTCCCGCCAGGCATAAAAACGGGCCTTTTCTTGAAAGCGTAATCACTCGCGATGAAAAATCGATTGCACATGACAATCAGCGTCAGTCAGGGTTAAACATCGACGAAAAACCAAATTTGGACCCAAAGAAATAGACGATGGACCATGGCGGGAATAACTGACTATTCCTTTTTGTCTGAAGATGACACCATTACCAATACATCGTGCTGCAAGGAAATTGACAAAATGCATAAAAAATTAATCAAAAACACAATCTGCATTGGTAAATCGGAAAGGTCCTGTACTCCACCACGACATCGCTAGGCCTCATGTTTTAAAACATGCTGTAAACAAGTTGAAAGAGCTTGGCTACCAACCAGGGCTATCTTATTCCCCAAACTTGTCTCCAACAAATTTGCACCTATTTAGGAATTTACAACTTCGTAGGAAGGAAAGATTTTCGAAATTGACGTTCAAATCCAAAAAGCGTTTTTAAATTTTGCTTCATTTCAAAGGTCAGAATGCTAAATACTTCGAATAAAATGATTTTGTTTTATATGGCAATTTTACCAAAAAAACCTTTACCTTGCAAAGTGAAGACGGACATTACATATGAAACAATCCGATATTATGTAATATATTTCCTATTATATCGAGACAAAGGTTCAAGCCGTTTGCGATTCTATATTTTAGCCATAAGCCCATATATTTTAGTCGAATCAGTTGGTTACAGTGTAATTAACTGAGATATGTCTAGGTTGTTCTAATTAGCGTACTGAGATTTGTCGAACAAATATATGTCACGATCTGTTCTCGAATTCGACAAGACGGGCCCAACTCTGATTCCTGGTTATGGAAAACAGAGCCCCAGAGGTCTTGATCGAACCTGATTACAGTCGATCAGGTGCCTTTTTTATAATATAA
>CM077109.1:594455-613146 GCA_039619505.1 Cimex hemipterus
AAACTAAATCTTGACATTGTCACTTGAAAATCAATTGGAAAGTGACATATATACAGATATAGCCTGGCGGATGGGTTTTTCAGTTTATGGTAGGATTTAACCATAATCGAGAGCAATGCCGTGGTTCAGTGGTGGAGATGTAGTGTCGGGACATCGTGACCTTTGCTCGGGCAGAGGAGAGCCGTGCGATAATTCCTCGAACAACGCCAGAGTGAATAGTGCGTTATGATTATATGAGGAACCTTGGACAATAAGGTCTGTGGATGAGGTAATAGGTAGTAGAGCCATTCCTCCGAGTTTCCATGTGCATACCAGGTCGAGTGCTTGTTAGGTGTCGAGGAAGATATCGGATCAATGCTTTTTCAACTGAAGAGTGGTAATGATGGGCTGAGCATACGGTGAAGTAGTAATGTCAGAAACTAAACAAGTGGAAACGTTTTGTATTTTGATTTTTTCATTCAAGGGATTGTTTTTATAACGAACCGAAACTATGAAAGCAAAATGAGTTCCTTTCTAATTAAATTGGGTCCTTCGGGATATTTTGCTGAGAATTGGTGTTATACATGAAATAACGTTATTTTCTATACAGTGAGGGCTAAAAATATTTATCCATAATCATAGCCAATATAAATTTAAATTCTTTGATTTCGTAATAAATCGTAATAGAGATATCATTAGCATTTGAAAATCTGTCTTTTGCCTATACTACAATAAATTGAATGATTCTCGGATATTCAAGTTCACCAAAAAACATTTTGAAAATTGTGTTTAATTTAGAAAACCATAACAAAATTATTTGCCTTTTCTTCTTTTGTCTTTCAGAGTCGATAGGTTTTCCTGGTTGGAGATGAACTCATCTGAAAACTTTTCCCTCGGGAGATCGCTGTCGGATTTTTCCGACTTGAGTTGGCTCTCCGGCTCGCTTTTTTCCGCAGTCTGAAATTTAATAAATGTGATCGTTTTTACATATTTTGAAACAAGTATCACAAAAACAATTACATTTGCTGGGGGCTCCGGCGTTACTTTGTCAATTTCCAATTTCGGCCTTTTTTCTGGAGGCACGCGTTCTCTTCCGCCATCTCCGTTCTCAGGCTTGCTTTCTTTCTTTTGGCACTCTGCACAAACCCAGGGACTTTGTCGCTTTGTGCTGCTCTTTTCATCAGCATTGGAGCGTTTACGACGTGGCATTTCGGCAACAATTTACCTTTCAAATTTCGACTATATTCCAATTCAGTGATACTGTCACCTGATTGACTTCGAAGGAGATTTATCTAGCCAAAATGTTTCTACTTTACTAGATTGAATGAAATTTTTTCCATATCACAAATGGTAAAGTTTTTTGTGCTTTATTATAACGTAAATGCACTGAGCTTTCACGAACAGCAAACTCTCTGTTCGCTCCAGTTCATCCTGGTACGCCTGTCCTCGCTCTGTGAGTCAGCAAGGATTCGGCATTTAGCCGTTTCAAATTTGTTTCCGGCCGGTTCGACGGTCCATTTTAGTTTTTGAACAGTGCAAATCATGTCTGTGAACCGCCATTCATTCGTGTCGGTCGATTTTCCAGCCGTTGTTTACACACTTCCAGTCGTCAAGTGTTTCCATGTTCGTCTTTTCAGACGTCACGAGCGACTCGCAGGCCGTCCGACAAGGCCTCACGATCACAAATGCTGTTAAAATTGAAAACAGATGTTTTAAAAGCACTGTTAACAAAGAAAGCAACGTTTCTCAGAATAATTTTTAAAACTGACCGAACTTGGTACAGACAATCAAATTGTTTTCTGGCAAATTAAATTAAACCATCGAAAAAATTGCAACTTGCACGTAATATTTGCATAGAATACTTCGACAGAAAAATGTGAAAGTGTCATACGGCAGGGTAGAAAAATGGTCTTAATTCATCTTATTGATGACATGTAGTACCAAAATCCTGTGCCTCAAGGCCTTGGGTGCCTCTAATAATTAATGAATAAAATTTTAAAATGCTACCTCGATCGCCCGCTGTTCTGCAAAGCTTAGAGGTTTAGACGTAATGGACAGTCATAAATTGAAACTACTTTCTCAGTGGCTTCCCTTGACGACAAATAAGGATAAAAAGTAAAAATGAAACCATCCGCGCGCACTCCGAGAATTTTATAGATAATTTCTGCCTCGGACAAGTTTAACGTCCTTCAGCTACCATTTGAGAAGAGTCGGCCTCAAGTCGTTTCCTTCTCGAACCGGTAGCAAAAAAAGAAAGGAAAACTAAACACATTTTCCGCAACATTCGTAGTTCAACTGATAAAACGATAAAATCATTTATTACTTTTAACCTTCCTAACGACATAATTTATTGTTGGGGTTGCCATTAAAATTGGTATAGATTTAAGAGGATAACTTGTTTTTGGATAAACATAGATATAAGACAATTTTAATTGGTTGATGGTTATGACAACGTTGAACGAAATGAAGTGCGGAGGGGTTGTTCCCAAAGCACGACAACCTTTTACCTGTACTTTCCTAATACCTTAGTTCAGTGCAGTCGATTCGTTCCTTATCATAAATATTACTAGGTACTGACTGTGTTTATGATTCATCTCCCTGGGTTTTCTTTGTATCCCAGGTTGTCTCTACTGAGTGAGTTGCTGCGCATTCGAAGATGATATACGTGGCTTTTTTTATTTCTCAGTGCATAATCTATAAATGTGGTCATTGAATGTACTCACCTTGCGCAAATGTTTCTTAGTCCAATCACATCGCTGACTTTATCCCTCGCTAATTGTGGCACACAATCTACCAACGTTAGTGAGTGTTCTTTTCTTTCTTGCGATTCCTAGACAAGGACAGTTTTGCACTATCGAAAAACGAAAATGAACCGTCGATCCGACGCAAACAATTTGGAAAAATAGGTAAATGCCGAATGCGATTCACGGAGCGCGTACCAGGACCAACGGGAGCGAACAGAGAAGAGGGTAGTTCGCTCTTCGTGAAACCATAGTGTATTTACGTTATAATTAAACAGACTAATTCCTATATTTGACTCTAAAAACGTAATTCCTAACCATCAATTTGGGTTTCGATCTCTCCATTCCACTGTTCAGCAGGGCTTCAGAGTAGTCGACACGATATCCTCGGCTCTAGAAAACAAACAATACTGCTCAGCCGTATTTCTGGATGTTACGGAAGCATTTGGCCGCGTATGGCACTCCGGCCTCCTCTATAAGTTAAAATGTATCCTTCCTCATTCCTACTACCTTATCTTGAAATCCTTCCTCTCAGATTGTTGGTTTAAAGTTAGAATCGTCATCGAGTTTTCACCATCACACCAATCAAAGCTGGCGTTCCACAAAGTAATATCCTAGGGCCAATACTCATCTATACTGCTGACATACCTACTCATCCAAACACACAAATCACAACATACGCGGACGACACCTTACCAACACACTCCAATCCTATCCTAGCAACGGATGCACTCCATCCTATTACCAACTGGTGCAATCTGTGGCGGATCAGGTTAAACGAACAAAAAAACCAACACGTTACATTTACGCTCAAACGGCAAATCTGTCCACCAGTGCACATTTACAACAAAATAATACCACCATCGAACCAAGTCCGCCACCTTGGTATTTTCTTAGATAGTAGACTTACTTGAAACCCACATACACGATTAAAACGACAACAATTTAACCAAAGATATGGACTACTCAGACACCTTCTTCGACCAAAATCAAAACTAAGCGTACATAAGAAACTAACCGTTTACAAAACACTCATCAGACATATTTGGACCTACGGAGGCGAGCTGTGGGGCTCGGCCAGATCAATAAATATCCAACGAATTCAGTCTTTTCAATCTAAAGTTCTCCGCCGTATCCCTTTTACGTCACAAATCAAACGATCCATAGAGATCTTAAAATCCTTTTCGTAAAAGATCTTATCCAAACACGCTTCTTCACTTTTCACTTTAAACTCGGCCTCCATCCTAACCCTTTAGCCCTAACTCTTCGTCAACATCTCACCCTTACAATCCTTCACGCCGTTTAAAACGACGATGGCCTCATGACCATCTAACTATCTAACCCACCGAAATAATTTCAACCCCTCCCCAAATTAAATAAAAGTGGTTTTTCTCCCCTCTGCCTTCTAGTCTGACAGGTCTATCGGATTTAACTTTGTATGTTATGCATAGATAGCAATAAATAAAATAAATATACATAAAAATATAATTAAACAGAATAAACTTAGCGTTAAAGGTGATATAGAAAAAAATTCAAAAGTAGAAACATTTTGTCCAAATGCCCTAGAGGCCTAGAGTGATCTCCATTTAAGTCAATAAGGTGACAATATCACGGAATAAAGTCGAAATTTGAAGGGCAAATTGTGGCCGAAATGGCGCATCGTAAACGCTCCAATACATATTTCAAGGTGTATAAATATTTTGTTTCCCGGTTTTATCAAGTTTTGGGCTGGCTTGGCGATCCCGTCCCACGTTTCTATAAATACTCAAAAGGATCTCTGTAACCCGTGGAGGTGTGACTCCAGGCCCATTCTGGAACTTGTCCAGGTATATATCTTCGTATACAAAAATTACTTCTATTAAAAACAAAATTCCATCCCAACAGTCTAAGTGTCCGCCTCATTCAGATTCCGTCTCTCTATCATCGGAGAACTAAAATCAAATATGTACAATTTTAATTAACTTGAATCAATAAAATTTCAATATTTCTCTTCTTGTTACATGTTCGTGTTTTTCTGATTTTTAATGTATTGATAAACAACCCATCCTGTATTTTATTAGCCAATGTTATTAGTGTGCATAACATGTACTTTTAAGGAGTTTATCCTTAACGATGTAAGGAGGAAGTCTTAACCGGCCCTTACACGATCGCTATTATTATTGGCAATATCAGTATTGTCAATACAGTCGTTTATCGTCATACCCTCCACGGTCAATACTAGTGTCAATAATTGTATCAGTGCTACTACTTGTGCTCAGTACGTTTGTTTCCAAATTGTGTCTTTCCAAGTGAATTTTCGTGGCGTCCTATGTTTTGAAATCATGGAGTATCCCCAAAAAAATGTTGTGTGGCCATAATCACGACTATCGGAAATATTCGTCGAATTCACCGATGGATGAAAGAGTGGTTGAAGAAACATGAAGAATATTCTCATATGAGGCTGCTGAGGTAAATCCGATGGTGGAATCACACTTCGGAATGCATCCCTGATGAGAGATTAGCCTTAACTCTGGAAGCAACTTTGAAGTTCTCAGTCATCATGTCGCCGGAGACTATCGCGAATCTATAATTGAAACATTTGAAACTCAAATTCCACAATAAGATCCGTAGGGCAGCGGTCCTAACACGTTCAATATTGACAATAATATTGATCATGTAAGGTCGAAAAAAGAGTATTGATGACCAGATTTTCTGATCTCGGGGCGTCAATATATAAAAATGGAGGGGATATCGTCAATATTATTGAGCGTCTGGGGGCATATTCAATAACATTGCCAATACTCAGCTATTGACGCGTTGTTGTAGGAAAGGAAGTGATCTTTGTGCAGAGTATTATGGATTATACGATTGGTCTTGAGACTTGAAACTGTAAGCGAGTCAGGTTGTAGAAATAACGTTGCGACGAGGGGCTGAACACCCGTAAAACGAAGCCTTTCGGACTTTAATTGAGCACTTTGAGTTTCACACGTTTCAATTATAACTTTCCTGATAGTTGCCGGGCACCATGATGGAAAACCTCAAATCTTCAAAATTTCTTTCTCTGGTTAGGTACATTGGGGATAAGGCTAATCTCTCAACAGGGATGCATCCACTCACGTTTGTGTTTACCTTCTCAAGAATGGTTCCACCATCTGATTTCCGTCAGCAGTCTCCTATGAGAAGAATATTCTTCACGTTTCTTCAACCACTCTTTCATCCACCGATTTCTCTGAACACGACGAATACTTCCGAAAGCCATATTTATAGCTACAAAACAATTTTTCGATTGTTCAAATTGTCAAAGCACAGGACGAGAAAATTCACTTGCAAAGTCACAATTTCAACTGTAAGAATGGTGGAAACAAACTTACTGGCACATTTATTGATACAATTATTGACAACAATGTTGACCGTGTAGGGTATGATGATATTGACGGTGTTACCCACAAGGAGTAAACAACTGTATTGACTATACTACTGTCAATATTATTGATCGTGTAATGGCCACTATAGATTTTATCAATATCGTTTCCACATCGACCGTCAATACTCATTTTTTCATCTTACACCTTGAATATTATTGCCAATATCTGTTTTGTAAATATTAATGTATGTGTAAGAGGCGCTTAATTGAAATTAAATAATTGAACAAATCTGTAGAGGAACGTTGACCGGACAAAGAATTTAGGTCATAGTACATAAAGATAATGAAATTATAAGGGATAGAATGATACATATCGTTGGCCAAAGCCGCGCCGAATGAGGTTTGAGATAATTGGCCTATTGACGACTTTCGAGCTTATCTCGTCAAACTCGACCTTCTTAATCCGACGATGTGGTGTCAATCGTACCCGGGATTTGTTTTACACGCTTTCTTCCATATCGGAACTGTCAAAAGAGCTTTTTACTGCGTGATGACAAAGGTAAGAAAGGAATCTTTCGAGAAACCCTTGCGCAACGAGGAACCTTGTCAATCAGCTCGGCATCTGCGTGCACGGCGACATAGATTTCAACGTTCGTCCTTCGCAAATAGAAACGGCGGCGGATAAAATTTATTTTCTCTTTTTCAAATTATATCAATCGTTTATTCAACCTACCATCTGACAATTAATGGACATAGCTTATTGCACATTTTTTAAATATGTCATTTTTTTAAAGTTCATTCTCATTTTGAAATGAATAATATCGCCTGCAAATGACTTGTGTAACGGTCTGGGCTGGGATTTTCACTGGAGGACGAAATGGTCTCCATATTATTGAAGACAACCTCACCGCAGTTGTTATGTCTATGAAATTATCGAGGAACCCTCAAATCAGGTATATCATTAGGAGGATTTTCGATTCCTGGATGACAATGCCAGACCCCATCGAGACGGAGTTGTTCCTCGATGTTTAGAATACCTGGAATTTTTAATCTGCTCCTTCCCACATTGTCTCCAGAGCTCAATCCCGTCGAGTACATATGGGTTGCGTTGCAGAGAAGGCTTTTCGATCACTGTCCGCAGCCAGTTGACTTGCAACAACGTTTATGAAATTAGTGACAACCTTATTAACAATATGCCTAACAGATGCTCAGAGATTTTAGCTGACAGAGAACAATCTACACTGTATTATTTATTTTTAAAACATTATTGTGTCCAACAAACAAAATTATGGAACTAAAACCTCTTTTTTTTTCAAATTTCAATTTTGCTTTAATATTGGGTTGTCCGGAAAATAATGCAGGATTTTGGTATTAAACAAAAAAAAGAAACTAGTTACTTTAAAGCAATGTTCTTTAATCAAAATAATTTCCCATACTCTCAATACATTTCGCCCAACGTGTTGGTAACTTATTAATTCCGTCTGAGTAGAATTCAGAATTTTTAGAATTGATAAAGTCAATAAATGCATTTTCCAGTTCCGTTTGATTTTTGAATATTATGTGTTGTAAGTAGTGGTCCAGGTGTCTAAAAAAATGGTAGTCAGTAGGCGAGAGGTCCGGAGAGTAGGGTGGGTGAGGCAAAGTTTCATAGCCAAGCTCCAATAATTTTTGTGACGTTACACGTGACACACGTGGAGTGTGGAACCCAATTTTCGAGTTTTTTCACTTTTCCAATCGCCTTGAGGTGGTCAGCGACGGTCGTTTTACTGACTTTGAGTTGCTCTGCAAGTTCTCGAACAGTTGTTTTGGGGTTTTCTTCCACCACTGATCGCAGAACATCATCATTAAGAGAGGAAGGCCTTCCACGACCTTCTTCATCTTCAAGGCTGAAATCTCCCTCCCGAAATTTTTTAAACCACGTTTGCACAGTGCACTCATTAACACAACCCTCGCCCCAGACTTGGTTAATGTTTCTAGCCGTTTGGGCTCCGCTTCGGCCGAGTTTAAACTCGTAAAAGAAAATCGTACGAAATTCTCGCTTTGACATTATAAGGATGACTGAATTATTTCCAAGTAGCGGAATGCTACAGAGGTAAACAAACAATATCATTTGGAAGAGGATTAATAAGTGTTGACATTCATACAAATGAGTAATCCTGTAAACGTAAACAGAATATTTTATATAGATTTTTTTTAATGAAAACTTAAAATCCTGCATTATTTTCCGGACAACCCAATAAAAGACGACAATTTTTAATTCAATTTTTCAATAAAAGTGTCAGCGAATGTAAATACTACAAAATTGGCACTAGCCCTATTCATTTTGAGAAGTGAGTTTTTTTTGTACATATCTTTTAAGTAACCTAGCTTGGGCGACTTAGAGTTGGTGACGGTCCACTCTGAGAGTCGGTGTACTCATGTACCTCATACCGAAAGTAATTTACGATCTGAAGTAAATTAAGTACGGCAAAATTGCATTTGCCCCATTAATTTTTAAGCAGTTCAGAAGAAAACCTTCGAAGTCCGTTTCGAGAGCTTAGTGACAATCTTAACAATATGCCTAACAGGTGGAGGTTTTACTTTTTTGCCTTTTTTTATTTTTCAAAATACATTAATTAAATTTTCCTTGAGTAAAAAACATAATAATCTCTAATAAATGGTAATGTAGTTTATCATAAAAATAAAATAAAAATGCTGGGAAAGTTAAGCATTACAAAATTGGCAATATCCGTATTCATTTTTGAGCAGTTTAGATCCGTAAGTGTTTCAGCAGTGTTCTCAACCGATGGGTGTTGCCCTCTTGCCTTTTGGATAATTTAAATTTGTTTGATTTTGACTAAAATTTTCTCTCCTTTTACATTAATCCACCAAGAATAATGATGTTTATAATTATGATGTATTATTTGATGTTTGAAAACTGAGGAGTTCTTGCAATTCAGGTTTATGTAATCTATATAATAATATAATATTTTATGGATAGGAAGATGGAGAGTCGCATTTGGAAATTTTATCCTTTATTCACCATGTAAGAAGATGACCGAGATAAATGTTCAAAATTTGACCTTTTCCACTGAACGTCAATTTGTAAATTCAGCAATTGTAGGTTATGCCAATAAAACTCCTTCTTTTTATCATTCGTCAGTCATGAATTTATAGTATAATCAAGCCTCTGAAATAATAAATCGCGATGGTTATTATAGAGGGTTAACAGCTGGGATGTACTGGGCAACGGGTTTACGACTTTGGGTAATCGTTGGGCTAAGAATAGGCCAGAAGGGGTCAGTGTGGGTCTAGATGTTCTGTTGCATAACTTTCTCGAATCGCAACGGCCAATGCCAGCTCTGAATGTCAGGCGTTCTTCGACTCGCAACAACCGACGAGACTTCAACCTTCAACCATTTCGTTTTCCGACTATCCCGTCCTTATCCGACTCAACTTTATTAAATCCACCTGTTCTGCCTCTCGGCAAATATTCCGGGTATAATTATTTTTATTACGGTACAAATAAATATGAGGGAAGGATAAAAAAAGTCTCTTTGTACTTTCACAAAATTCAGGAAATACAAGACAAACAATCTAAGTACAGAAATACTTTCAAACTAAATCTGTAATGTTAAAGAGCCCCCATGCGTTCACTTCTAATTATTCTTTATGAATAATACACCGTGAAAAAATTTATCAACAATTTTTCAAGATTTTGTTTATCAGATGCGTCGCTGATAACACACAATTGTATCGAAGGCCGAAGTGTCATGTTTATTTTTGTTTGTTTATGTCACGGTGATTTTTATTTCAAAGTTTGTCTCTTTCGGGTCGGAAGTCATAGCCCTCAGGGTTAACGATCTTCAAATAGTTTCGACATTGTCTAATGTATCACAATAGGGCACCGCCGCCAATTGAAAAATCACAATCGTAGTTACACCCTTGAGTTACCTCATTCTAAATCCACTTTTCTCTATGTTGTATCAGCAATCCGATTTTGGAATGATTTAAAAATAAACCGTTTGATTTAATTTGTTTTTAATTCGGTGATAAAGCCAATAAAATCTAGTTTGGGGATGTGTACGAGATACCGGAACACGTTCAGCATGAAAACAGAAAAAAGATTTAGTAAAATGCTTCGAAAAAGTTGTGGGAAATGTGTTGTAGTTCCAATAAAAACATACGTACGTAGGGTTTGACTATTATATCATATATTTGTTTCCTACGAGGCCACAAGAAAAACGTTTCTTAATATTCTTCAATGTCTTTTCTCTTCTTCCCGTTTATATAGGTTTTTTCTAAACCGCGTCTCTCCAAGGTCATGTACTTTTAATGTGTAAAGCGTGAGAAATTAATCTTGGATACTGCTAATCACCAAATAAACAACCGAAAATTATTTTCGTTGCTTCCCTCCCCCAGGGGTTGAATGAGTATTTTCTTTTTTGTAAATGGTCTGTACACTGCCGATAATTTGTCCAAATTACAATTATGTATTATGAAATTTAAGAAAAAAATAGAGGCAGCGTCGAGCACTGCCGATGGCTCACCGTCAGGGATCAGACGCGTAGAACGGTCATCCTAACCCGATTGGCCACGTGAGGTGAACACATCTTACTTTTGGTCAAAGATATTATGTGTCTTTCTTGTAAAGATGGTCGATGTGGCCCACCTAATTGAAAGGTACAACCCCTTGGTTCTAAACAGAGTTCACGTGCTCAAATGCCACCCGATATGAGAATCCACCAGCGCGTATCTTGGTCCTCTGGATTTTGGAGGAAACAGGATTTTATTATTTATAGTACTGCTAGTAGTAATTTTGTATAGCTGTGGTGAGAGTGGTTGTACTAATTGGCCTAATTGTGAGTGTAAGATTGCTGATGGTGGAATATTTATTACTCCACCGTCCTAATTGAATGAAAGGTATGTAAATAGGAAAGAATTTATTTAAGAATGAGTGAGAGTGTGAATGGGGTTGGATCTAGGAACTGCATTCGTTGGATGCTGAATTAGTAAGTGCTATCATTTGTTATCGTATCAAGAGCACTGAAAGTAGGTGGCCCTCAGAGGAAAAGAATGGCCAACTTCACCCGATTAACAATAGGCCATTCGAAGTTGACTTACCTTTGGCCAAAGCACGCTCCTCCAACGTATAGAGAAAGGCTGTTCGATGGCTCCCACCTAATTAAAAAGGTGCAGTTACATTAGAGCGCGAATGTATAGCATGTTCAGAAGCGAATGTATTTGTTAGCATGCGAGAGTGCAGATGGATGAATATTGAGCAACCCGTCATCCCTCAATTAGGTTTGTTATACTAGTGGTGATGGAAGTATATCGAGTAGTCCATTACCATGACTAAGTAAATTAAATAAGCAAGTATTATGTATTTGATGGTGAGTGAGAGTGAGCATGGATTTAACAACTGATTGCGTTGGGTTAAAATGACCTAATCTGTTGATATTGGTTGTTGAGCCCAACCTCCATGGATGGACGTATAAAGGCCGATTGGCACACGTCAGTAACGTCACAGTGCCGTGACCGGCATTTTGTTCCCACGGTTGGTTTGAAAATTCATCTTGGAAACTGAACGTTCACACTAGCCCGGTGCGCAACCGTGCTGCGGTTGTCATCGGACCTTGATTGTCGGAATTCTTGTTGCCGAAATGACCTCAGCTGTTGATAGCACCAACTCGGTGGATGGACCTATAAATGTTCTGAGTGGATGATTCTCGTGGCCTACCAATAATTTATTGTAAATTTTAAAAAACCTGGAATTGTCGGTTCACTGCGGGAAGTGACAGGCTCAATTCTGTACATGTGGTGCAGATTTGAACTTATATAAATTCAAATCTAAAATGGATGGTATTTTGTTAGTTGATCGTTTCCGGCTTGTACTGATAGATTTTTATAGATATATAAGATTTTTATGCATTTAAACAAATCTTAACTTCGTTATTAAGCAGATCTAACGTCAATCAGTCGGTCCCTGTGTTTTTCTGACTGGCCAGATAAACTAGGTAGGGTCGTGACAAGTTAATAGCCATGGGTAATAACGAAGATCTCAACGGTGGAGATTGTCGGACGGGACGAAAGGAAGAGTAATGAAGTCACTTCCGACCCATCCTCTCAATTTTCCATTGTGACCGGGGTCCGATTAATCGGCTGTTTATTTGGATTTATGGTGTAGCCCTTTGAACGTCTCACCCTTGTGAGAATTGAACCAGTCCATTGACACGCTTCCGGGGGGGAGGAGGTTTACAGATCTCCTTCTGGATAACTAGACACAAAGGTTAACCGTAAAACATCAAATCATGCTTCCAAACAATACGAATCGACTTTGTCCAATTGTAAGAGCTTTTAGTTAAAAAAAAATGTTGCATATAATTGAGATCCGGTTGTTAGTATATTACCTTGGTATTTGCATGGTCAAAGAAATAAAGAAGCAAATCACCATTTCATCAAAAATACATCTTGTAAGATGACAATTTGGAATCCATTATTACAATATTCGCTCCAAAAATAATTTTAGATCAGGGCATAATAGTAGTAGATGGCCTGATCTAAAATTATTTTTGGAGCGAATATTGTATTCCATTGTAAAAGAAATGGTGATTTGCTTCTTTATTTCTTTGACTTTGCAATACCAAGGTAATATACTAATATATATAATAAAACTTTGTTAACAATATAATTATCACATCACAATATGCATATGACTTTTGTAAATTGAAGTACGAAAGACAGCTGGGCTTTATGACTTTCAACTAAATGCCTATTACTGTTACATTGGCTCTTTTACTTTGTTTCTTTGTTTTTACGTAGCTGTTATCATTTGTTAACGTATCAAGAGCACTATCGGTACGTGGCCCTCGGCCCGATTCATAAAAGAATGGCCATCCACACCCGATTAAGAATAGGCCATGCAAGGTTGACTTACTTTTGGGCCAAAGCACGCGTGTGTCCTGAGCATGGTTGTATTTTTAAAAGTTAAAATTTATAAGTTGCAGGAATAAATCAAGGATTATTTACTTTAAAGCCATGCAACTTCTGCATGACGGAATTAAATGATTTATATACAGGGTGTATCAACTTCTATAGTCGTCAAATTTAATTCAAAATGCACAGATTCACAAACTAGGAGCGAAACTCAAGGAGATGATTGTTAATCTAATTTACAACAAAAAATATTCTAGACTTTTTAAACAAATTCTCAATAGTTTCGGAGAGATTTTTATAAATTGATTAATTTATATTCCGATCATCCTTATTCAAAAATATAAATGTATAGCAAGTAATTACTCATAAAACGCGCACTTCGAACAATATTCATACTAATAATCAGAAACCGGATTTTTATGCAGTGCCAAAATATGCCATAACGTATTCAGTTGAAAGCCCTGATTTATACAATATACGTTAAAATACGCAATTAATATTTTATGTAATGTAATGATTGATTTATATGTCGTGTTATATGTTGTACGTGGTTGTGGTAATGATATATGTATGTTATCGATATTGAAATTGATTATTGATATTAGCTTAGCTGCGACTGAGTTTGCATGTTTCTGTTCTGTGTTCTGTAATTGATGCAATTCATGCAATCGATGTAAACCATTTCTAAAAAGTTAAGTTTATGTTCCGTTTTGTCCTGTGTGTAATATTTTTCGAATGTTGAAATCGAAATTGTGTTTGTGTTCAAAATGGTGGGTAGCCAGTGCTGTAGGATTTTGCTTGGGTTCTTTGCAATGATAGATATGTTGCTTTACTCTCTTGCCCAGATATTGGGCTGTAAGTTGCCGAACAGTTTAAACAGATGATCTTGTAGATTATGCCAGATTTAGTTGTTATTTGTGCGGGATCTTTAATTTTGGGAAAAAATGTGTGAAAATGTTTTTGTAAGCTACTTTAAGCCACTTTTCTCCTTGTCTGCTCCTTTCCTCAAAGAAGCCGACTCCTCATATAAAAATGTCATTCCATCCCGACCCCTTCAAAATCCAACATATACAAACATAAAACATCAATATCTCATTGGCATTCTTAACACGACACACAATAATGACATTGTGACGGAAAAGAAGAAAATAAAAGAGTTAGTTCAAATATTTTGATTGAGTCTAAAATTTTTAGTATTGTATAAATTAGTTTTTTTCACATCCAACATGTATTTGTAAAATTTGAAGGATGTTTATAAAGCCCAGGCCCTGAAGAAGACCGCTTGTCTGGCGTGTTGATAGTGCCCCGAAATACACAGAAGAATGATCTTCATTTACACAGAAAACAATCTCTTTAAGCCCTGTAGATGATCTCAATAAAGATCGAACGTTGGCACGATAAAGAAAATGTTTTTCTAAAACCTACGTCACACCAGACCCCATCTCACCATCTCCGAAAAATCAGTATAGATTATGTATGTTGGGGTTGAAGCGTGGGGCAGAAAAGACTTGCAAAAATCTAACTGGGACATTACATAAAAAATGATTAGGAACCACTGTTCTCGTTCAAAATTCACTCAGGGATTGTATCCGACAAAAGATACAAATTATGTTTTCCTAGGGAGACTTTATTACTGTATTTACGATTTGTAAACATAGGTCTTATTATTGGAAAAATTGGATTATCTCTGACCTGTAATGACTGAATTTTGAAATTGAGCATCCAAACAGCCAGAAAAAAAATCGAGAACCGCCGACGCGAACGCTGATCCAGCGAAAAAAGAAGACCGGTGCAGTTTTCTCGCCTTGGATAAACCGGGCTGGCACAACGTTTCGAAAGGGGGGGCTGCCTGGAACCGCTGGAACGGACGCAGAGCCTCAGTGGCTCAGTAATCAGTATATCGTGAACTCTCGTCTGTTGACGTTCTGTTTTTTAGTTCCCAGTTTCGGATTTCTTCACAAGGTATTTATCAATTTTCTTCGGATAGAAACTGTTGAATTTTTCAAATTAACTTTTCTCCAGTACCCTCTTTTTCCAATATTTGTCAATGACAGTCGAGTATTAAATTTGTCGATTTTTTGTTTGTATATACGAAGGAAATAATGAAGATTGTAGGATGAAATGTGTAAGAGGCATAGGAGAAGAAATAGAGTGTAAGTAATCCGTTTGAAGATCAAAGGAATATTTAATACACTAGTTGCATGAAGAGTGCAGTTACGCAAACTCACATTCTATCGCTTTTATTTTATTTTTTTTTTATTATGTAGTTATTTAATAATAATGACAGATATTTAAAAACAATTATGACGAAGTTTCGAAGATCACGTATCTCACGTAATTAATAAAAAGGTACCTTGACCCGTTGGATATAAGATGATTTTATTAGGATAAGACAAAATACGTGAGAGATATCAAACTAATAAATGATGACAAAACATATAAATAGACATGTAAATCACGTGATTAGAGGATAGAACAGTTCAAATCTGAAATTTTCTATTAGTAACTGCCCAAGAGGAGGTTTTTAATTGAGATAAAAAGTCAATAATGAATGTCAGGTGAAATTATGATGTCAGGTTGAAAAATTGCAAAAAGGAGGGAAAATTCGAAAAACCCAAAAGTAATAAACGTTCGATTCCGAATTGGAACTGGAAAGCCGTGCGAATTTCCCGGAAATTAAATTAAGTTTAGTCCTTTCCCTGATCAAACCTGAATTGACTCAAAACCGCACCTTGCGTTCGCTGTTCTATGTTCCTCTTACATTATTTTTTTAGGTGGTTTGATTAAGAGATATAAAAAAATATTTCCTTCACTACGCCCTATATAGATTAATTGTGGAATCCCTATAATGGCCATTCCTTAGATTGTGGTTTTTTTGCTCTTAGGACTAAACACTTTGTGCCTCTTCGCATACTGCTTTTTGTGTCATACTCTTTTACACTAGTGTAAATATTAAGGGCAGCGATATAGGCACTAAATGTGCATGCTCTCTATTTCAAATTGTCACACAAGAATAGTCCCGGACGCGAAAGCTGGCCAACTAGCCAAAAAAACAGGCAGCCCGCTCACTCATAGTACCACGACCAACACTGAGCCCACCGGAATGTGTGCTTGTTTTAAAACTGTTGAAACTGGAAAAATGGATTCGAGAAATAAAAACTCTAGACAAAAGGACGAAATTTAAGGTAAACGGGTTCGGAAAGCTCTCAAAAAGTAAGGTGAAAGAACCACAGCCACAGCCACAGCCACCAGGGGTAGGCAAGTCTCGCACGAAAAGAAGTATGCGTAGAAGAGCAAAGTGTTTAGTCGTAACAGGGCAAAGAACACTTTCCGAGGCTTTTATTTATTGGGAATCTACAATAAATCTATACAAGTAACAGTGGAGGAAAGAATTTTTTATAATTCTTAATCCACCACCTAAAAGCAAATTAAAAAAAAATAATGTAAGAGAAATATCTAAAAAGCGCAAGGTGCGGTTTGAAGTCAATAAAGTTTGATCAGCGGAAGGACTTGACTCATTTAATTTCCGCGAAATGAGTACGACTTCACAGTTCCAATTTGCGCGCTATGGGCAATTATTACTTTTGAATTTGAAACTTTTTCACTTTATATTTTATATTCTGTCATTTTGAAGCAGGCGGAAGTTGTTTTTATCGGACTATATCAAAACTTTTTCCTAGGACAAGGGTCATCAGGTCAAAAACCCTTCACTACTATGAAAAAGTTTCGACATCCGGGCTGTAAAACTTCTTTTTCAAGCCTCTTCATCTCCAAAGGCCTTCAAATATATGCGAGCCGAAACAGGAAGTATCGTTTTACTTGTAATACTCCGAAGTTGAAGTGGGAAAAGGTGTTCGTCATGCCAGGTCCGCCGCGGGCTAACGAGACGAACGACCCCTAATTGATGACTCATTTATCTCAAAAATTAATTCCTAAATTTCTAAGTAGTCGAGACGGAATTTAACGTTTGAGACTTTTTTAAAAAGCTGAATCAGAATCGACTTCCTTTTCTTTCCTTTGTTTCCCGAAGATAAGTAGTATCGTTTGAACTCCGTTTAATTTTTCCAAACATCATATGTCGGGTGAAAAATATAATGCATAATGATTTTTAACTATGGATTTTCATAAATAGCATTAATGTAAAGCAAAAACGTAGTGTAATAAAAAAACAATTTTTTGTAACCGTCCTATAGTTTTAAACTGCCTGATCTTATGACAACTTATAAAAGAGTAGAGAAGCTTGATACGTCGAATAATAACATAATTTCTTTAAAGACGTCTTTTTTTTAATGATGAAGCTAGATTAGGAAGTGGAGGTTTTTGTTCCACAAGGACTGCAGCCTTCTGGTTTATTGTATTGTTCTCCTAAGAACTTGTTGAAAGTCGTAACTGCAATTTAATCCCCTGTGTTTTCTTCGCACTCCAGATTATGTCTCCATTGAAAGGTTGCTTCGCATTCTAAAATTATTTTTGCTGATTTTCCCTCCTCATTGCATAACCTCCATGGTGTCATTGAATGTACCCATTTTGTGCAGATGTTTTCTCAGATGTGTCAGGTAAATAGTTCCCTCCGCTGAGTTCCCTCTCTTCTGTCGAAGCCTATTTTTCTAAACTTTGAAAAATAGCAGCCCACTTTGTCTATTCATTACGTTGATCTATGATAATTGCAATCAGGTCTACAGATGAACCCGGGTTATTTTTCCATTGAGCAGGGGCTTCAAATACGAAGATGAAATGGGTGACTAAGCTGTTCTATCACTCTTCTGAGTTTAGCCCTTTGTAATTGTATCAGGGGATTTTAGCATAACTTTAATTTGTCTAGCGCTCATAGTGTTTATACACTTTTAATTGTCTTTTTTAGGATCCATTCTGAAATGGAAGATTACGTGTTCGTTTTTGTTATCCCAAGAATAGGTTCAGGGCCTATATATCATCTTTCCAGATCCTGTCTACCCAAGAAAATCCTATTTCCCCAAGTTTTTTTAGGTTTTGGGTGTATTCAGTGTCTAGTTTTTGTGTGATCATTTTACATGGGAATGTTTACAGGCTATCTATGAAGATTGTTTTGCCTGTGTAACTCATTTATTGATTTTCCAAGTCCGCTTTATTTTTTGATATACATTTGATATTAAATCGACTATTCTCTAAAATTGGCATGCAACGGATATAAAGCTCGCGCTTCGTTTATGAACGAGGAATTGGTCCAAGGTTTGAAGAAGTCTGGTTTGATGAATGCAAGGGCTTGATTCAACTTTCTTCCGGGACCTGAATTCTGTCACGTTCATTAATTAGATTATGTACCCTAAGACCATCTAAACTTCCAAACAAAAAAAAGAAAGATCTTTGTGTGTGTGTGTGTGTGTGTGTGTGTGTGTAAATCCTCATTCATCCTACATAATCACTTTACAGATATAAAGTTCTTCCATCAACTAGAATTACGGCAATCGACCTCGAAATTCGCTGAATTCAACATGTTCTGAACCGTTGGATAAATCTTCCTCGGCGATACCGACAACTCGACAAGTTGTAAAAAAATATGATTTATGCTTGGGACAGATTATTAGCCTGAGAACGGGTGTCTAGGCGCCCAATTATATCTGGACAGCTTAATGTTTCGCCATTCTCGGAAGAAAAACTGCCCTTTTGTCATTGTACGTCTTATTCTTAAAAACGAAAAAAAAAAAATATATATATATATATATATATCTGTCTC
>CM077109.1:613546-628574 GCA_039619505.1 Cimex hemipterus
TATATATATATATATATATTTCGTAGTCTGATTGACCAAATAACTTCTAGTGTCACGAGGGAGATTCGAACCAATGACCTTCGGGCTCAATTCGCCGGTGCTCTAATTACTTAAGCTATCGTGACTTCGATCCACTCGGAGACCAATTTCCCATCTCAACCTATTTTTCCAATTGTCCTTCCTTTTTACCATTTTTCAATCCTTTTTTCGAATCCAGCTCATGACATTGGCTTTTTCATTTCAACCAACAATATCTTAGATAAAAAGATTATTTGATGGAATATAAAATATTCATGTTTAGAGATGGTGAGATGAGATCTGGTATGACGTACGTTCAGAGATGCATTTTCTTTATCTTACCAACGTATACATCTTTATTGACTTTCAGTGCACAGTATTTGTTTTCTGTGTAGATGTGTCATTACGGTATGCCGTGCTGTCCACACAGAAAACAAACACTGAGCTCTGAAGATGACCTAAATAAAGATCGAAACGTGGCATGACAAGGAAGCGTTTTGCTGAACCTCATCTCACGATCTCCAAATTCTCATTAATTCACGGTGACTAAACCTCACATAAAATATACTTCTACTGTTTTCAAAGAGGTCGGTTCAATCAATAGGATTTCAGCACTGATTTGATAAAAAGGCGTAGATGTAATGTTTAGGGTAAAATACATCATTTACGAGCTATTGAATCCTCCTTTGTGTACTTAGCTCACCTGTGAGTCCTAGTATTTTCTTCAGTTGCCAATTCCTAGTGCCGTGTTAAGAATAATCTTAGGATTCAAAGTTTTTCCCTTCTTTCCTTTTCAAAATCGGCAAAATGTCGGGATGGTTTATGTGTAATAGTGCATTCCACTTTTTATTTCGTTCTTTTGTCTAAGTCATTGATAGTAATTCATGCCAAAGATTGGCTCACGACCTAAGACGTAAGGCTGCCCCTTACCTTACAATGGCGTCCTCTCTCTCGTTGCACTCTATTTCCTCAGACCCAGCAGAGGGTGTCTTTGTTTAGCTTACCTATCTATTTAGCTAATGATGTTTGAACTTTGTGCTTTGATGGCTGCATGACTACCTTGTCATAAGTGATTCTTGTTTTTGTACCGTTTGTTCATATTGAACTGGGCACATCTCTCAATTGGGTGTACTTCACCCTGGAAGATACTGGTGCATGTTTCCATTAGTTTTGAGTATATGGTTCCAGGACCGAACACTGCTGCTCCATCAATCAACCCTTGAGCAAATGCTGCTTTCTTAAGGGAGGCTTTTCACTTTTTCTCATTCTTTTTGTTTCTTAGATTTATTTTGAAATAGTGTTTGAAGTTAACATCCAGTTCAACTCGTCCATCAAGCCCATGAGTATCAGATATTCCTTCAGTAAACTGTTACTATCTCTCCATTTTTAGTCCTACGATGATTGATTTCTCTATAACAATTGTGGGACGTGTCCTCATCGTTCCAGTTATGCAAACACATGCGGATCTTTGTAGTTTTGCATGTTATCTATTTTGTTATTTGCTTTACTTTATTGTCCCAGACTGCACCTGTTGAAGATCGATCAACATGGTGTACATCATCCGGAGGAGGTTTCTGGTCTTCAGCTCAGTTTTTCTTGTTATCCTTTTGTACAACATTAAAAATAGGCGAAAACAGCAAAATCCACCAAATAATGATGATATATAATCATGTAGGAGTAGGACTGTGGTTACCTCCAGAAGAACGTGCTGTACACACAACACAAGCATGGAAGGGTGTCAGGTATGTCAAATTCCTCGGCTCACTAGTGTAAAAGTACTAAACATGGATGGGGTAGAAAAAATCTTAAAAATGGCAGTATAGCATAACCCCCAGAAACCTTGATCAATCAACATGAAATGGCAAAAAAGTAAATAATTGTGTAGACGAAATTAAAGCGTGTACATTTCTTTTTAGTGGCATACATTGAGATACAGATAATAAAAAAACCACTCACACCCTAGTTTTACAAGAAGATATCCGATCCTCTTTTTTGTCGACAAGGGTAAAAGTCAAATCATAAAGTCTTCCCATCTTCCCGTATAACACGTGTGACTATGACATTGCCGCCGCGACGGTGGAAGATCGTGGAATTGTTGTCTATTTTCGTTCTGGCCGGGTCTAAATCAAGTTCAAGGGGGCGGCCGTAAAAATTTAGGGCCCATCGCATACCGGGATTTATTTTCCAGCGGGAATAAAGACAGTAATGACTATTTTAAATATTAATTTTTTGGCGATCCCTTTCAAAAGCCCATATGACAAATTAAAATCTATATAAAAAGAACCTTAAATTGAGCTCTACTGTAGATACTTGTCGATGACGCATATGTCATAGCATATGACTCTTGACGTTTAATTTAACTTCATTCATTCAATTTCATTATCCTTCATTCCAAAAAACTTGCCGTTCTTTAGACGAATTTTTGCCTCATAACACTACACTACACGTTGTTTGGGTTTTGCTGTAGAAATCACTGATACACATGTCTAGTAATTTTTTTTAAACTGTTGCCCCACACGTGGCTGGGGATAACGAATCCATGAGCTTCCGTGTGTGTTTAGACGTTCGAGGGAGACTCGGTCCTCTTGGAATTTCAGTTCATGAATTGTACATCCACACCCTTGTCTCTATAGCTCTAAACACCAGTGAAGAGTGGTTGAAAAGAGCAAATCTTTCGTTTTTGCGCAAGGCAGGCAAGTAGAACAAGAAACAAAAATAAATAGTAAGCCATCAAACTTAATGCCATAACTTTGAATTTTTTTGACTAATTTAAAATGCGATTGCACCGTTGTTCTCAGCGGAGAAACTCGTTTAAAATGATGTCAGTATGTATATGGTCGCAGTTAAAATTTTGAAGTTGAACTGAGCCTGAGGTACTCTGTATAATTTTTCTAAAAAAAAAAAACAACCTTTAACTAGTCTAAAAAATACAAACACATTTTTGGGTTTTTGATAGCGCCATTGTTTCAAGAGAAATTCAGCCGGGCCATCTAAAAAGGACACCGTGTAGAATCGGTACTTATACAGGATTGATGGGCATAATTGCTTCTGTACGAGGAAAGGAGAAAACTAAATTTGGTGGAGTTTAAGGAAGAATTGCAGTGAGCTTGGATGTTCCACCTGCCGTACGATGGCGGGCTCCTGCCCTCCCCAGGAAAATTAATTAAATACATATAAATTAGAATGGCTAGATGTACGGTAGTAGGAAGCCAAGGGAATGGAAAAAAGTAAAACAATATGAAACCTTTCGAATAACTGAAAAGTGTTCAATAATGCTCAAGTTAGATTCAGTATTTTCAAGCTTACAGCCGATTTTTATCAGTCATCGTACTAAAATCGTACCATTAGGTTTTATGGTCTTGAATTCGTGGGCCACGTTTTCAAAAGTAAAAATGGAACAATGCAAGCCGTGAATCGAAATTATTACGGCAACGCCCGCTGAATGGGCAAACGTTCGAGTTAAATGGAATACAATGGGCATGTAGTTTTCCTTATAGGCATCTCCTGACGGAAGCGAAGACGTCTCTTGCATGGTAATTCGATATCCGGGCTGAGATAACTGATACCACCGTCTTATCTTCGTCTATATGATCTTCGTAACATTTTTCTATACGAGTCAACGGTGCAAGTTTCTTCGGGGTTGCCTTCTTGTGCCTACTGTCGAATTTATTCTTACAAATAGAGTTCAGCTTGGTAAATAAAAAATTAAGCTTCTTTGGAGGGCAATTTGGTAAACTACTATAGACTCAGAATTTTGTTATATGATAATTAAATCGATTGCCTGAATTATTTTTAGTTGACAACGAGCATTGTTCCCTTTGAAAATGTAAACCTATTTAGCAAATCAGTATATCAGTAATAATATCGCAAATTCCATTAAACTTGGCTAAATTTTATTTCTGCAAAGACTGTTTTTTCCATTGTATTCTGGTATTCTGATCTATTCGTAGTTTTATCCTTGCGTAAATAGGTTTGATATCACACCATTACTCTCGCGTGATATCCCTGTTTGTCCTCGGAAAAACAAGTTAATCTGCATTAATAGTTTTCGAAAACTATTTTCAAGTAAACTTGTTTTACAGCACGACGTGTACATTCTCAGTTGGAATTATTCAATGTCAGACGACGAGATGTACGTACCATCGATTCTTTTTAAACCGGTTCTACAATTTGATGTTAATTATCATTGTTTCCTCATTTAAAATAGGTGGTAGCTTACCGGTCCCGATGCAAAAGGATCTTCCATCGTATTAATTATTAAAATTTTACTCCCTCCAAGCCACCTCCAATATCCATAGGCATCATGAGCTCATTGAAGGATGGTGAAAAACGTGGAAAATTAAACTGGCAGAGGAAAACTTACCTTCAAGATAAATAAACGACCTTGCCCATGTCTACACGTTAACAATATAGAACATCTACACGCTTAAAATACTTATGATTTATTTCGTAGACTGACTTGGAATCTTCACACAAGATTCAAACGAAAAGAACGAAATCAGATTTGTATAACTACGAGGATTTATCGGACCTAAATCAGACATGACTAAGAACAAACGATGTATAAAATTGATCAAACATTATAAAACATGTTTGAACTAAACAGAACTATATGGTACAGCAAAGCCATCCAAGCATTCCAATCAGAGGTCAAAAAAGGTCTCAAACTGCTTACTATATCTCGAACCTCAATATCCATAACGACATTTCTCAATGATTTTTCTCAATCCAGGTCTTGCCTCATATTTCCTTAAGACCTTTCCTAACCCTTGGATATTGCGGGGAAGCTTTACAGGCTTAATTGGGTAGCTTTGAGTGCGTGATGGACAAGCTTAATAGTCTTAAGGACAAGCTGTATACGCGTGTTGGTTATACGCAGCAGGCAGATGACTGTTTTCGGCCAGAGGGGTTAGGGTGCTAGATCCTGTCTGCAAAGACGGACGGGGTAGTATGCGTAATCTATTGAACTTTGGGGTAGCTCAAAGCTTCAAGTTCCAAGCCCCGTAGAGTGTTACATGGGATTGGAATCGTAGTGATCTGATGGTGTTGGTCCCTAGCGAGTACTTAGAATTACGGCTCTTATTCGGAGGTGCCTTTATCGGTTTCCTTTACCAAACGGCGGGGTGGTTAGAAATTCCACAATAAAAAAGCCGCGAGAAGTGGCAATTCAATGCTCGAGGGGCCCCCAACAATCTGCTAGATAGTTACCTTCTCTTTCTAGATAGTATAGGTTAGTTAACTAACCACTAGATCTCGGCCCACCCCCGGAAGTGGCAAGCTGAGAAATCTCATCTTCCTCTGTGTTAGTCTGTGGATGCTTCTACACCAAACCACCAGGTTAACAGTGACCACTTGTGAGCGGAAGTGTCTCTCCCCTCTGGAGAATCTAAACATGTGATAAGGGCATGTGCCAGGTGTGCACGTTAAAAAAAACTCGCTCTTTTGATGGCATCACAACCTCAGTCGGAAATACATTATGACCATAACATTTCCTTTGTCAAAAAATTGATTCGTTAGGTATCCTCAAGTTTAACTCCAATCTTTGAACACAGCCTAACCTACATGTCGCCTGAAACGACGATGGCTCCGAGACCTCCTCGCCTAAACCCGAACTCTGAGTGGCAGCTTCTAATTACAACCGTCCTCCGAAAGCAGTACTGATTTACTGCCGTAAATACTGAAGCCTTATCGGGATTTTATACCATTAATAATTTGTATAATTTATGTACAGGATACAAATAAATATTATTTTAAAAAATATATCTTCCTAGCCCGACCTGGTGGCTTTTCTCGCAGTTGGGCAATTTATTTCGTAAAAATCTACTAAATGACACTAAGAATTCGTGGCAAAACTACATTATTTCTTACATTATTAGACGAGTGTAGACTAAAACTTTGCTTCCTTTTATTTGTTTGCTTTTCTACGGCATAATCACAATTTCATACTAGTCAACATGCATTAACGTTTATCTATTTTTACCACAAGGTTAAATGCAAGGTTTACGCAAATCGTATCGCAATAAAAGCTTAAGATCAATTCATTCCAGTATGTTGTATAACCCGCTATAATCTTTCCTCTTTGTCTATTAAACCGATGGCATGAAACTGTCGCCGGTCGCTAAATACGAATGTAAATATTTGCTTAACAAATAATCGTTCGAATAGCAAATCCTCGTATGGAGTAATACAATTCAAAAGTCAGGAAATGGTTAGATCCAGTCTAAAAGTATGAATTCGAATCTCGGAACTTAAATTGCAACTTTACTGTGTAGAACATGTAGCCTCATTATGTTAATTAAGTAGTATTCTAAAAATAAAACGCTATAAACATTTACCTTTAAAAATATTACACTCGTGTTACCTTTAACACATGCCATAGTTTAGAAGGTTACGGATTTATATAAGCTTAAATTTGCACACGAATGTTCATAAAGGGTTGACTATCATTTTTCGCAATTCACCGGCAATTCCAACTTTTGTAAACAATAATACACCCGCAGGTCCCAGAATCGCCCACCCCGGTCTAGGGTCAGACCTCTTAAGGTCGATTCACACACATCAGTGACGTGACAGTGTCGTGACCCTTATTTCCCAGCGATTGTGATCACACTGGTCAGTATTTCATCCGTGTCGAGGGAACGCAACAACAGATGCATTTCGAGTACGAGAAATATTCACTGATTAGGTCAATTCTGATACTGCGTTTCTCCCGCGGTAATCAAATACCCACTTTTTCTTATTTTTCTTCAGAGAGTATCTTTGAAATACGAGCCCGTGTGATTTGCCCGATCAAACAATAACACAGGATTATTTCGCACCAACTCAATTTTTCGTCATTTATGTTGTACTGCCGAGGTAACTGTGAATTCGATAAATTTGATAAACACATTCCGGTGACAGCAGTAGCGCGGACCCACGCGGGGCGACTGTGAACGTGCAGTTTCCAAGAAAAATATTTTCAAACCCGACGGCGGCGGAACAAATGCCGGCACTGTGACGTTACTGTCAATCGACCTTTAAACGTCCATCCACCGAGATTGGACTTCAAAAGCTAACAGCTTAGGTCATTTTAACCCAACTCAATCAATTAATCCATTATCCATTCTCACTCTCACTCACCATCAAATACATAATACTTGCTTATTTAATTTACTTAGTCATGGTAGTGGACTACTCGATATTCCTCCATCACTAGTTACAACTATTATATAGCCAACCTAATTGAGGGTCGATGGGATGCTCAATATTCCTCCGTCTGCACTCTCGCATGCTAACAAATACATTCGCTTCTGAACATGCGGGTGGCATAAAATTATTAGTGTATACAATAAAAATCCCTGTTTCTTCCTAAAATCGGAAGAACACCCAGATTATCGGTGCTGTGTTCAAGCGCTATCTATATGGAGCTAAGTAACTGCACCCATTTTAATTAGGTGGAACACATCAAGTTTTTCTATATATTGGAAGCATACGTGCGCCTTGGCCCAAGAGGTTAATCGGGTGAGGATGACCCTTCTTCTACGAATCGGGTCCCCGAGGGCGTCCTGTTCGTACGCTTCATACGCGAGAGCTTCTCAGACGATCCATCCCACGATTTTACATGTTATTCATGACAGCACGTCAAACATCGAGCAAGAACGAGTAAACAAAAGTAAGTAAACAAAGAATAAAGGTATCTTCTCAAAATGACAGATTCTTTATCAGCCTTCCTTGTGTCGTGCATCCACTCTGTTTACGATACTATGATAATTACGGTTGCAATCTGAACTTATCATATTTATACAAAAATAAATAATGTTGGTTCAGCAAGGAGAAGAATTGCATGAATGTACAAGTTACAATAGAACAATCTGAGATACAAAATTAGCCAAAAAGCAATATTAAAAAAAATTAAACCCGCATGCGAGCAACGGCCATCTATTTCGATCGTGATACAGAAATGGTTCGGAAGAAGTAGCATCCAAATAATGAAAAAATAGGGTGAGAATGGTTTACAACGGAAGGGCCTAGGACCAACACAAGATCAAAGCCAGACGCTGTGTAGCCACAACAAACATCCTGTCAAAAAAAATTAGAACGAGTATAAAACAAGTAAAACTGCTCGTTTGGCGAACCAGAAGGACTAGTAACGTTTTAAGAAGAAGAAAAAATAATTTACTCTGGGACTGGAACGTCCCCTTAAAATAATGATAGGTTAAATTAAAAGTTAATAACATTTTGACACAAAAATAAACCTTGTAGTGGTGATCAACGTAATAACGATGTACTTATAAAAAGTAATACCTAAACTGGTTAAAATTAAAATATGTTACACCGAAAATTAACAGAAAATGAATCATTTAATATGAGTAAATTTAAACAAGAAAAACTTGTTGAAATATTAAAAAGAGGACCTGGACGGAGAGGAGGTACATGTTCAGATGTTTAAAAGATGTAATGGAAGCGGCAAGTTAGAGGAGGGAGTTCCAAAATTGTGGTGCTCAGACAAGAACGTCCAAAGGTGCGGGTTTTATGCCGAAGAAGGATTCGGTTGAAGGGAGATGTCGGGTATTGCAGAGTGAAAACACGATTCGAATCGGCTTGGATAATGTAATGAGAACGATGGGTGTTAATGGCCTCGTAAAGGAAGGAACCGAAGAAATATAGACTACCCGATGAGGGATGGAGCCAGGATACAGCCGTGATACCCCTGGACTCTCGGACGATGCCGAATATACACCCGACACATAAGTTCATTAGGCTTTTTAGCCCGCTTATTTCCCTCCACTGTAAGCCTACCGAACGCCACACAGCTGAGGTCGAAAAGATGATTCGAAGAGAAAGACGAGGGAGAAGTCCAGAAGTTTACGGGTGGAAAATAGTAGGAGGAACCAAGACCGGCGGAATGGGTGATACATACATTTTATACTGAAATTTAAATAAAAATTAATGTACGCACAAAGACTTTAGTAACGACATAGCAATAGGTAATTCATAATAATAATAGGAAGAAGAGTTAAATAAATTACGAGATTTCATCATCATGCTGCTTGCAATTCAACCAAGCGTCTCACTGGGGTGGCAATGTCATATAACATCGAGGTTCTTTAGCGTGCCCACTTGGCCGATTAGGCTGCTAGAATTCTGTTTCTTCCGTGAGGTTCGGTGTAGAAGTCCTCATCATCTTACAATATACTGTCAACTGCGGACTTCTCACGCTTGCCCCTTCCGATGGGTGGGTTAACATTGTGCACTGAAACAGTGCCGCTCGTAAAGGGGTATAGAGGTGGGCGAAATACATCGGCCAAGTCTCCCACCCACCTCATAGAAAGAGAAGACAACTATCTCCCTGGGTGTAGGGGCAGCAACTCGATAACGCATCTCAAGGGGCTAGGTAAGCGTAGTCTCAGAGTCCTCGCACGCCATACTCTTCCTTGGTCCTGTCATTCAAATGCATGCGCCACGCGCGCCAGGAAACACAAGCCAGTTCTTTAGAGAGGTAATAATTTTTTCTAGATGCACTTGCTCTCTCACACATCCTACAATACAGCTGGTAATTGAAATAAAATTAGTCATAAGTTTAAAGGGTTGTTGGTCAATTGGCCTAATATTGCAGACTAAATAATAAAAATGTTTTGTCAACATTTCGACAATACTAAAAAAGATCAAAGACAGCTGGTTACGTTCTCTCGGATCTAGATTAAGATATGACCGTTAGTGTGGTTGTACGGTAAAACGACCCCGAACCTGTGAATAAAGTGAAAAAAAACAAAAAAAACCGCAACATGTGCCGAACAAGAAGACATTTTAGTGGCGTCACCGAGAGTAAAACTAATATAAAAGAACGATCTGTTGAATTAGGCGATATCGGTCTCCAGGCGGCACTTGTTGCTTGGGTCTTAGAACGCAATACATTGTAATAGCGATAAAACTTAACGATAGCCGTTGAAAGGGCCGCCCTTTCTTATTGTCCTTTTCATTCGGGATCAAAGATTAAGGGCTGAGAGTGGGAAGGAGACTTTTTCCGATACCCGGGCTGACGCCTGGTTCATTCGTGCGGTACGCCATGCCAAGGAGGATCCGGTTCCGAGATGCCCTGCCCGCCAGCAAGAAAGGAAAAACACCTCAACGCCATCCTCAAAGCCCTCACTCGCGAATCGAGGTATTTTCAATTTTACATTTGGAAATTTTAAGCCTTAAGCTTTTGGATTTATAAGGAATTGTAAAACAAATTAACTCGTTTTCATCTTTCCTTTGCTAAAATCTCTAAACCACCAACCATCAAAATACGAAATAAACTAAAATTGCTAATTTTTTTAATCGTTAAACATTCTGAACAATCAGTGTTTTATATTTATTTTTCTTTCTACGGCATATTTGTAGGTGTTTTTCTGATATTCTATCATATTTTAAATCTTGTTTTTTCTCATTCTCCATTTTCCATTCGGCCCTCGTGTTTCCATTGAAAGCAGGTATCTGAAGCTTGAATGAATTAAAAGTATGAATGGTGTTAGCATAATGTAGAGTAGTGTCACCGACAGTAGTGAATGGAAAATATACAACTACAAAAATAATAAAAGAATTGAATAAAGTAGTTTATACCTGGGACACCCTAGTCCGGACCGACCTCCTTCGTGACATTTGCCATCCGTTGAACTGATTTAAACTGGCCTGGTAACCTAATTGTTTTTATCGATCAGTAGTCTATGCATCATTGTGTTTGGTTTTGGTGCGTTTCTAGTTAGATATTTTCGGATTGTTTTCTCCTTCCTCGTCCTTAAGGAGGGATCTGTTTTCGTGGGATTTCGGCCACTGTTTCTGACACGGTAAACGATGTGAAGGCTGTTAGGTCGAACGCGCGGCCTCGTGCTCGCGTTATCTCGACCTTATACACGAAGCGTTCGAAAGATAAAAGGATTATCTCATCAAGTGGACCGGAGACGGGAGAGGGGCTTTTCTCTTATCCGAACTCGATGGGTCCTTTTCAGCCTTTAGTGTACGGGATGTCGTCCGCCGTGAGTAGTGTACGTTTTGACCCGGACGCGAGTGTGACGGCCCTTAGGTCGAAGTGTCTATGACAAAGACGTGATGGATAGTTTGGCCGTTCTCTTCAGCGTATGCAGTTACATGGCACCGAATTCACGATTGTCAGTAAAATTTTAAGTATTGATTAGTAGTTATAAGGGAAAAAAGATACCTCCTTAAGACCTCCTTTCATAGGTCGTTTCCAGTCAGTTTGGTTTGCATATCCTTGCTGTTTTCTTCTGTCATATGTTTTTCGTCATCTCATTTGAAGCACAACTCACCAAAACTGCTAGAATGGGCAGAACCGCATGACCGGAAACGGCCAGCATAACTAAGATAGTGATGCATTGACTTGGTTTAAACTCAGTTCATTCTGAACCGAGTCCAATTTAAAAATTGACCTATTTCATTTTATCTTGAACCGAGTTAAAATATTGAAGCTGGTTCAAATTTGAACGGCCGTCGAGCATGGGTTAAACCTAGTTCAGAGTAAAGCGACATTCATTTCCATAATATAACCTGTATGTTGTTAAATGAACTTTTGGTTAATTAAAAGCGAATTAAATCTTTTTGTTTCTACTTTTCAATAAAAATCTATCAACTTTTGCCTTGCAAATTACTGAATGTTCTTTCTTATACATAGTTATAAACGTATTTTCCCATCAGTTAACTTTCCGGCATTTATGGCATAGCTCAATGCGTTTTCTCTCGCATCTTTATATTATACTCGACAAGCAGCGACATAAACTGTACGAATATTGGTGTAACTGAGGTATCGCTCAGCCCAGCAGATGTTCTTAAGATATTGGCGCATATTTGAAAAAAAATTTTAGATTCAGAAATTCCCTTTATCAATTTCAAAATAGATCCGCCTAAAATAGTGCTGGATACTGTTAAACGCCCTTGCACCAATCACGGTTTAAACTGGGTTCATTGGAACCTCATAATTTGAACCAAGTTCAAAAAATGGACTGGTCTGAACATCGCGGCCAAATGAGCGGTTTTTATGATTATAAATAAATATGTGGGAAGGAAAACATTGAATTCTATCGTAAAATAAATAAAAATTGCCGGATTTTTTTCTGATAAAAAAGACTTTAGAGCTACATATGAGAAAGAACATTAAATAATTGATAGGTCTAAAGTTGATCGATATTTACTTATTCAAATCTCTTTCAACTTTTCTCGATCAAAAGTTCAATCTTTAACGACATACAGGTTGTATTATGAAATGAACGTCGCTTAAATCTGAACGAAGTTAATCCCAAGCTCGACGGCCGTTCACAGTTGAACCAGCCTTTGAACTTGGTTCAAGACAAAATGAAAAACATCAATTTTAAGATGGACTCGGTCAGTATTATACCGAGTTTCGACCAAGTTAAGACGAACGATTTGGTTATTTATCACTTGTAACTTCCTGAGTTCCACTTTTCTTTCATAAACTCCAATTTGAGAAAGTGATTTTTATGTCCTAATTACACCCGACGGGTCGTCGGGCATAAAACCCTTCTGGAAATCACTAATAATTTCGCAAACATTTGCCGATTAAATGATTTTATTTAAAACACTGGAAACGAAGGGTCCCAAGTGTTTTATCGCGGTAATATCGCAATTTCGTCACATTGCCCGGTACGACTAAACAATACCCGAACTCAAAACTGGACTATCCGATGACCTCCATTGATTTCGGTATCCTTGGCAGGTTTATCAAACGTCCAGATTTAATTGAGAACAGTCGCACCTATTTTTCTTATTTAGTCCACCCTATTTTAAATATGGTATAAATCAGTAAAAAGTGTATTTTTAAAAATAAATTGTCAGCTGAATGAATATTATGGACCTATTATGTCCATGAAAATGGGTCAACCATGAAATGGCAATCTCAAATGTTAAGACAGCTTTAAAATTTAATGGCAAATCAGTCGAAATTTGAGAATGCCAATGGAAACCATTCCATGATAAATTTTTTAGATACGTGTTACATAAATAATTAAGCCAAAACAAAAACGTTTTATCGGAAAATACCGAAAAGAAACTGGGTACGCACTTCTAAAAATATAAACTACATCTCACACAGGAATTTCTAAAAAAAAAAAAATTAAAAAAAAAATGTATCCGCTAAGCGGTAACTAAAAAACATTAAACTGCCTTGGCGAAATAGTGAATGTTAAAAATCTAAAATCGAACATTATTAATTTCTGACTATTCGATAAGTTTGTTAATTAAGCCTATGTGAACGGCCTCAGGTACACAACTAAAGCACGTCCTTCCAAATAACTTTTGCCTAATCCTTCGTCCAATATAAACCAAACAATTCTTCCGAATCTGCCGAGGAACTGCCTCCGACTATTGTCCTGTATGAGCGGGAGTACCTCAGAGCTGCGTATTTGGACTGATCCGTTACCTTCACCCCTCCTTGCGTCTTTCGGTCACTGCTGTACTATCCTATGATCCCGATCCCACGACTGCTTCGGTGGAGCTCCAGGCACATGTCCTGTTATCAGCTTAATGGAGGAAACACTGGCTATAAAACCTAGTGAATGCGAAAGTACGTCTCGTTCACCCGTTCAAAGCAAAACCCCTCGATCAATATTCCTCATAATACTCCCATGCCCAAAACAAACTGAATCTGCTACCTGGAGTTCCATCTAGATACAAGACCTACAACTAGCACACACCACTCACGATTAAAAAAAAAGCAGGCATTAAACAATTTCGGACTACTCTGCTGACTATCATCATGCAGATATCTCTTTTCAACAAAAAACAAACTGACAACGAACCAATCTGGACATCCAAACTAGAACTGTGGGTCATAGCTGAAACTTCCAACAACAACACCTTTCCCACTTTCTACATTAAAATCTCAACTTACTTCAATCAAGTTGCTCAATTCTTATCCAATAGAAATAAATCCACCAGGTCTCCAGACTAAATGAGGATAAGTCCTATGTATAGTTTGGTGAACATCAGTGGTTACAATCCAGCTCATTATATAATGTAAATAAGGTTACATATTGTAATTAATATATTAAATTAAAAAAGTATCGTGTACCCAAAACAAATGATATGATAAAATAGTTCTGTATTTTTCTGACATTACTATGTTTCTTTGGCTCACGTAATTTCCAAACTATATAATAATAATATAAATCAGGCATTTGAGCACAGTTTCGGTCAGTCGTATGTGAATATTTCTATGTTCTATGTTCACACAGACTTTTCTATGTATGCACAAGTTGTTTATTATTGCAACAACATGCCAAATAATTCTTTGGGGATAAATGTGATTTAAGATCTCGCTTGATCAAACAAAAACGTAATTGGAGTTTTCACACGATAAGAAAAGCCGTTAATGTTTTATGTTTTATTGTCAAATTTTGCATTATTCAGTTTTACTACCTTGTTTTTTGTTTCGATATAATCTTTTATGGCCCATTGCACAACTAGTTTTAAACAGTTCATGTCTGGCTATTCAAGACACCTGTTTAATTATCCACTTAATAAAAATGATTTAGAAAATGTTATTTTAAAATTCACTTTTGACATCAGATTGAAAAGTATATGTAAAAACAAAATAAATAGCAAGGCCTAAATGTCACAATGCCTGAAGAGATTTTAAAAAAAGTGTAAAAGTATAGAAAAATAATGCACTGACATCACGATGATTTAAATATTAATAAATCAATGAATGATTGCTTAATTATTTAACATCACAAATATAAGTACCCTGAACTATTCTGTATAAAATCTTATTTTGTACCATAGTTTCAATATTTGTCGAAAGATAACTTGATAAGGAATTTTTAGTAGGAATTTTTTAAATTTAACTTACATATTCTGTTGATCTTGTTTTTATAAAATTAATCTTTAAAAGCCTACAATTACTATTAATTAAAAAAAAAAGAAAATGATCACACATTAGAAATGAAACTTTGCTTTTAGTCAGGAGAATTGTTCTCTCTCTCTCTCTCTCTCTCTCTCTCTCTCTATATATATATATATA
>CM077109.1:628674-640227 GCA_039619505.1 Cimex hemipterus
CCTAAGATGTGTATAAGAGACACCTCACACATGTGATATATATATATATATATATATATATATATATCAAATTTCAACCCTGTATTTTATGAATTTGGATGTGTTTCTGTTCAGTTAATGGAAATTTCCTTTGATAAATAATCATTCCAATTTTTTTTTCCAGGAGGTCCGGGAAAGGGGTTCACGACCTTAGGGTCCAATTGGACGTATTCGATGAGCAGAAGGAGAGCGATGAATCCCAGACGAGTCAGACGTCCGCTCATGGGCTAGATCTAAACTCGCATTTGGACCTATTTTATGCTATTCTTCACAGAGTGAGTAAAACGATCACTCATCAACCACGCCTTTTCCCTTATCTATCCACTACACCCAGAATTAGTAATTAAACCATGTTCAAACATAAAAAATAACACTAATGGCCATTTTCTGTGTTATTTATAAAATCGAGTTAGTCATCTAAAACGTTTCTGAAGTATTTACGTAATTGTGTGAACACAATTAAATTTCAACTATTTATTTGGCAGAATCTAACATTAATTAAAGAAATAATTTTGTCCAATTTTTTCCCTTAAATATTGTAGTTCAGTCATTATTGACAATGCTATTTTTGGTCACAGAAAATAATATTTCGTTTATTATTTTAATTTTGGCTTGATAGTTTGAAATTAACTTAAAAAATTTTTAAGTCCACCCTCTTGGCCTTAATTGAACATTCTGACATTTGATCAGTTAAAACAATAGCCAATTTAAAAAAAATATCATGGAATGCAGAAACCTTCAAAAATATTAATTTATATTTTTTTTCTAATAAAATTTTTGACTAATAAAAAAACCATTACTGAACATTTAGTTACGAGGTAATCAGATCTTAAAACTTTCCTAAATGATGGAATTTTATTTTTTAACAAATGAATGAATGAAAAACTGTATATTTACAATTTAAACAAAAATACAATAGTGAGAAGAACCTAAAAAAAAATTCTATAACCGTTCAAAGAAGTGAATAGAAAAATTGTACATATTACTTCAGTAATTAAATAAAAAATTAAATCTGTCAGCTCGTGTCTGTAGTTCCAAGCCTGTCTCACAAACCCAATCAAAGATCTAGATCCTGAACCCTCAAAAAACCCAGAAGTTCGTCTCTTGACAGAGTAAAGCAAACTAGGTGAAAAAAATCAGATCTCAGATAATAAAAGGTGCGTTGAGCTCATGGCATGATCAGCACATTCACTGCAGTGTTGGGTATTTTGATAATGAAATTGACACAGAATTTTAAAAATTAATGAAATCAAAACTTCAGGTAACCTATTTTTGGCCATTTGATTGTTATTCTTAAAATTATGTTTGAGAGATTAAGGCCCCTAAAGAACTGGTAATTAATCCGTGATAGAAAGGGAAAATACCAGTCAAAGGCAGCTGGTTAAAATTGGAAGTATGAAGTTTATTCTTTAAATAATAACAAACACTTTTGAAAATTAAGCGATGACAATTGCACGATTTAAGTTAATCAATTTATTTTGCTGAATACTATAAATAGCAATGAACAACACTTGCATTTTTTTATTATTATTTTAATTTAAATGTACACCAGCACTATTTCAATAAATGGTAGTAAAATTAACAATAAATCCATTAAAAATTTTTTTCTCTGGGTCTATCGAGTTTTCTTATCTAAGCTGTTTTGGTTTTGTCAAAATTTGATTGGCAGACATAACTTGTCGGAAATGACAAAACTACATATACAAATGTCATATTATAGAAAAAATTTTAACTTCTTCAAAAAAGCTCAAAAATAAGAAAATAAACTTTTTTTAATAACAAAAATAAAATTTTTAAACATTTTTATTTTTCAGGTGGCTGATACTCCACAAGAGATTCCATTCTTGTCGATATTACAGCACCTTTTACGAATAGACCCAAAAGAGGCAGTGAGTGACATTGTCTGGGACACGGCAGAGACGTTGGTCCATCGGGCGACTTTGTTAGAAAGTAGAGAAGACGCTACAAAATTGCTTAGGTCACCGAGCCAGAGCAAATTGTGCTGCATACATCAAGGAGGTGGCCCTAGGAAACAGAGCCTCGTCCCGTCTGTTCAGTCAGGACCAGTGCCGCCTCCTCCACCACCCCCACTTTCTGCAGTACCGCCTCCTCCTCCACCTCCACCCTTGCCTCCTCCTAACTCTACAATGGTCAGACCACCACCGCCACCACCTGAATCCTCGATCACAGTCACCTCTCTTCACCGGCCCCTCGCCGTCCCTCCTTCTGCCCCTCCCAATGCACCTTCTGCGCTGTCCTCATCGCCCTCAGCGTCTCCCTCGGCTAAGCTTCTTCCCCAGCAGGACACTCCGACACCTAAAACCAAAATGAAAACGATCAATTGGAACAAAATCCCGGATAACCGAGTCTTGGGGCGACAAAATATTTGGTCCATGGTGGCTAGAAATCATCAAGGCTCTCCTATGGCGGACCTCGACTGGTCAGAGATGGAAGGCCTTTTCTGTCAACAAGCGCCACCTCCGCCTACGTCTGCTAGTCCGAAAACATTCAAAGATAGCCCTGATGTCAATTCACGACGTAAAGAACCAGCAGAGGTAAAAATCATTTCCATATTTTAATTTTGATGTATCAAAGTGTTATAACACAGTTTTTAATCAATTGCGTTACATTAATGAAACTTTTTAAATTTCAGATTACTCTTTTGGACGGAAAAAGAAGTTTGAACGTCAGTATATTCTTGAAGCAATTTAGGAGGTAATTTTCCTTATTGTAAATTTATTAAGATTTCATCATTTTGCAAGTTTACATTTTAAATTATAATTAATGACAGTTCTAATGAGGATATAATACAATTAATAAAAAATGGTGAGCACGATGACATCGGTGCAGAGAAACTAAGGGGCTTGCTCAAAATACTGCCCGAGTTAGATGAATATGAAATGCTGAGAGGCTTCGATGGAGATAAATCAAGATTAGGAAATGCTGAAAAATTTCTTTTGCAACTCATCGATGTGCCAAAGTACTGTTTATTTTATTTATTTCTTTAATTTAAAATGTATGAATTTGAACAAAAAATATTTCATTTCTAGTTATAAGCTGCGAATTGAAAGCATGCTTCTCAGGGAAGAATTCAATGCCAACATGAATTATTTGGAACCGAGTATTTCTGCTATGATAATGGCAGGAGAAGGTATTATTAAATTTAAGGTGTCATTAAATTTTATTAATATTCTCAATTAAAATATTGAATGCTTGTCGTAATAGATCTTATGCGAAATGAAGCATTGAGAGAAGTTTTGTACATGGTTGTTGTTGCTGGCAATTTCTTAAACTCTGTAAGATATTACATTTTATCTAAAAATAAGTTGCACATCAACATTTCAATTTATTTTTTTGTCTTTTGTAGGGAGGATATGCTGGAAATGCTGCCGGTGTGAAGTTATCTTCTCTACAAAAATTGACAGACATCAGAGCAAACAAGCCTGGAATGAATCTCATTCATTATGTCGCTCTTGTAACTTTCTACACATAACTTTTTATTTTTTCATTATTTTATTTGTACAATTTGAAATTTTTCTATTTCAGCAAGCTGAGAAAAAGAAAAAAGAACTTCTGAAGTTTCCAGATGATATGGTCACATTAGAAGACGCAACTAAGTAAGTATATTTCAATCGTTTTTGTATTTTACAAGTTAATTTATTTTAGTTTTTATTCGATAACTAAATTTTTAAAACTTGTACAGTTTGCTTTATTTAGGAGTAAAGGTAAAAGGTCAACAATTATTGATAGTTGCAAAATGGACTAATTTGATTTATTTTTAATTCAAATGTTGATTTAAATGTTGCAGAACTACAACAGAACAATTACAAAATGAAATTAACGCTTTAGATAGTAGAATTAAGAAAGTACATAAACAAATAGATCTTCCTTCAACCGAAAAAGAAATAAAAGAGCAAATGGACAATTTTCTTAAGGTTACTACTTTTATTTCATTTGTTATGCACTTTATATATCTTATAATTAAAATTTATAAATACAATGTACAATATATTTGTAAATTATTATTATTTTATTTTAGATTGCTGACCAGGAAGTTGCTGCTTTACAAAAAGATATGGAAGAGCTTGAATCTGTTCGAATATCATTGGCCGATTTCTTCTGTGAAGATTCGGCCACATTTAAGTTAGAAGAGTGCTTCAAAGTTTTTCATGGTTTCTGTGTAAAGTTTAAACAGGCTGTTGTCGAGAACGAACGTAGAAAACTGCAAGAGGAACAGGCTGCAGCTAGAAGGAAACAAAGAGAAGAGCAACTTGCTAAAAAACGAACATGTTCGTCTTAAACTTTCTTCAAAGGATGTGTTGTTTCTTTCCACTTTTTTCTAATATGTTTTGTTTTGTAGTGGGTGCTCCAACTTCCAATGGGTCTGAGTCTGAATGTAATCTTGTCGATTCCCTTCTATCCGACATACAGTCGGGTTTTCAAAAAGGGGCTGATATCAAGGTATTTTCAAACTGCAAAAAAGTCAAACTATTCAATTTTATCATATTATACCTTATAGGTTCGAAGAAATGGTACTATGACTTCAGAGGAAGACGTTTCAATAACTGGTTCTCCGGCTTTGTCGAGAAGACGGCTTGGATCCTTCTCTTGCGACCAGACTGTCGGTAGTGGACGTGAAGAGACATATTCACCAGACGTAACCCCTACTGGAAGCCTGAGACGCAGGAGGAGTCGTGTCCCGTCAGAAGAGGATGAATCAAGCCTCATGGATTATTTAAGAGCTTCAGGAAATGATGCATCAAGAGAGCGCAAATCTTGGGGCAGCCTCGGTACACATCATCACAATAAATAACTTTTCCAAGGGATTATTATTTGATATTATTTTCTGTTTATTTATAAGATCGGTCTTGGGCAAGACGTGCAAGGGGTGGAGGCCGAAAACGGCCAGATCTACTTACTGCAGACTTTTCTGGTGAAAGAGAGAGGGCGACTTCTCCTTCTCAGATGCCATCAACACCAGAAGAGGATAGCAAGCCAAAGTAAATAAATCTTTGACTATGTATTGCGTGGTGATTAGTGACCGTTAATCTATGATTATTCTGTGATCGTGAGATTTGGTCTGGTGTGACATAGGTTTTAGAAAAACATTTTCTTTATTGTGCCAAAGATAATCTTGCGTTATAAAGTATTTTTCTAAAAGCTATGTCACACCAGACTGCATCTCACAGGCTCAGAATAATCATATTTATGTATTACATACATTTTTACCTACATTCTTTGTTATTTTAGACCTTGGAAACAAAAAATTGAAGCATGGCTCTCTGAGAATGAAAAAGAAGATAAACATAGTGATGGTATACGTAGACGAGCTAGACTGTTCCAAAGCAATAGGCGATCCCTTGAAGCAGAATCAGGTGCGTGTGTGCACACATTATCATTTCAAACAAATCCACTAATCAATTTTTTAATGAAATAGAGAGCGAAGGGAGAGCAAATACTTTGGACACCTTACCTGAAGGGAAACTTGCAGAAGGAAACATGCAATACAAAAGAGTTTATTCTGATTGGAGACCTACAATCGATAAAACGGATGTCGTAGGTGCGATGGAAGCAATTGCAGGTTAATAATTAATTTAATATATTTTTTGTGTTATTAAAATAAAAGTTCTCAATTCAAGCTTGTGGGCTGGTGCAAAATTAATGCAGGCTTTGAAACTTTGTTTTATTTTCACCGGTGCTTGTCTCATGAAAAAGTTAACTAATCAAAAAATACTTTTTTTTACATTTCAGTACCTAAAAACATTTTAGTTTTTATTGAATTTTATAAGAGTGAGGACTTGCATAATTAGATAATACCCACTCTAGATTTTCATCAAATTTATTTCTATGAATTTAAACTTGGACAAAGTTCAGCCCAAACTATGTGTAATATCAATACAGTTTGAGGGGAGGGAAGCATTAATGAATGCATGGTGCAGCACTGGTTTCAGAGATTTTGTCTTTGAGATTTCAATCTAGAAGACAGGGAAGGTTGTGGTAGGCCTTGAGAATACTAATTCAAACAGTTGATTTGAAGAAAATTCTTGTAAGACGGTACAGGAAATTGGGGAAGAGCTTAGTGTTGACTACTAAATCATCCTCTGGAGCAAATTGGTAAAGGAAAAAAGCTTGACGAGTGGGTACCACATGAACTAACCAAAGCGCAAAGAAATTAGCCCTTTGAAATTTGCACATCTCTTCTTTTTCACCACCAAAATGATACATTTCTCGATTAAATCATCTTGTGCAATGAGAAATGGATGCAGTACGATGCAGGTGTACATGTTAATGGTTGGACAAGAGATAAAGCACCAAAACACTTCCCAAAACCAAATCTGCATCCAAAAAAGGCTATGGTGACAGTTTGGTGTGGTGTACTTCTGATGTTGGTTACCATGATTTCTTTAATTATTGTGAAACCCTCACAGCAGAGAAATATTGCCCAGAAATTGCAACAACAAAATGCATGGGAAACAGTCCAACATTGGTAAACCGTAAAGGGTCAATACTTCTTCCTGATAACGCCAGGTCACATGTTGCAATGCCAACCCTGTGGAAACTTAAGGACTTAGGATATGATTACCTTACCTCACCCTCACCTGCAAACTTCTACTTTTTTTAAATTATTTGATTAATTCTTGAGTGATTCAATTTTGAAAGAATGTGGTGAAATCGAAAACACATTTCAAGATCATTGTACATCAAAATAAAGATTTTATGTCAGCGGAATAAAATCCATTATTACACATTAGTTTAAAAAAAAATTAAAAATAGTTGTGCCTTCAAACCTGCATGATTTTTGCACCAGCCAAATATTAATCCACATCTGGTTATTAACAATATTTTGTCTTGACAATTATATTTTTGTTATTTTAAATTTTAAGAAATATGATAGAAATCCATTCTTCCTGTTCTGCTCCCTAATTAAAACTGGATAACTTTTAACTGTCATAATTCTACTTTGACATTTATATCATTTAAAATATTATTAATTATTATTATTTATTAATTTTACAGAAGCTCAGCCTCAATCTCCTATTAAGGATAAATCGCCTTGGAGGAAATCCAACTTGAATGTTTCAAATACATCAGAGCAGACTGAGCTCGATGTAAGACGACTGAGAAGACTCGAGAAAAGAACCAGTTTAGATGCAAGTGTTAATTTATTCTTTGTCATCACAATTTTGTGGCAGTATTGAATTAATCAATCTATTTTCTTTTTGCAGTCAATAAGCGAGGAAGAAAAGAGAAAGGAGGTTATTAGGAATTTAGGACAAGCACCACTTCCTGAAGATAGTCTCCCCGTTTACATACGGTGTCCAAAAGATCAGCAAGAGGCTTCTTCTAATACGAGTGCATCTAATAAATTTAGGGCTGGAAAAATCAGCCCTCTATTGGCGAGAAGAGTGTTCCCAGATATTAATGACAGGTCACCAGACGAACAGATGCTGCCACCGTTTGCTCCTAGGAGGACAAAGAAAAATGACACTCCGATCGACAGAGTCGAGATTGACTCGGACAACATAGAAACACCTCCTGCCTCTCGCAAGTTAGTGAATGCTGAAACTGAGAGGAAGCCCGAAGAGCCAACGCCATGCTCGAGACTCAAAGAAGCCCTCAAAGATGAGGAAGAGCCACTTGGCGATGGGCAGTTTGATAGATTCTCATCTACTAGGAGGACTCGTCGTTACCGCAAACCCATTGAGGAAGAGCCAGCTAAAAAAGAATCAACTGAGCTGATACCTGAGAAACAGATCATGAAAGCCGATAAACAACAAGTCGAATCAAAACCTGTCGAAATACCACCTCTTGACAAAGAATCTAGATTAAAGAAATGGCAAGACAAACTTAAATACAAAGGGGAACCTGAAGAAGGCCCTCTTGCAGTAATCAACAGGTCGGGTGAAGAACTGAAGAAACTAGGTTCATTGACATTACCTAAATCATACAAGCTCAAACAAGATGAGAAAGTTAGCAAGCGCAAAACAGAAATCGACCAAAACGACGTGGCCAAAGCATTGACATCGTTAAATGACAAAATTAAGCCAAAATTTGTAATTCCAGAGATTAAAGTGAAAACACGAGAACACGAAATGAACGATGAAGGCTTTGAAGAGACTCAAAGTCTAGTTTCCGAGAGTCCTAGTCAAGGTGCATCGTCTGGAAATTATGAAGGGGATGTTGTTGATGCACCAAAGTCAAAAGACAAACCGACTGAACGAAAGCCTGTACAAAGGAGCAGTTCGGTGAGATCTACAACACCAATTGATAAAAAGAGCATCATTCCAAAACGGACCGCTAGCCTGAGAAGACCAGATCTTTCTGGCACTAAATTATCCTCCAAAATAGAACCGAGTCCTGTACAAAAGAGAATTTTAGTATTAGCCAATAAACAACACACCAGACCGGCTGTACTAAAGAGTGACAGCGATATTATTCAGACACCACGGGCCAAGCCAGAAACTGTAGCAATTAAACGAACACAAAGTACAAACAGGCCTAAAATGAACCATTGTCCCGAACTTGTTAAAAATAACGTTGAAAGATCGAGTTCAAGAAGCAGCCTGAGGAGTTCAAGAAGTTCTCTTGCTTCTATCAGTACTGTGAGAAATAAAAGCTTATCATCAGACCTATTGAAGAAGTCGACACTAGCAAAGAAATCAGATGAGAAGAAAGAAATCAAAAAGCCTTTCGGTGTAACACAAATCAAAACTCGGAGTAGCATACCAGCCAGTCGAAGCTCAAGCAGCGGAAGCTCAATCGGCGTTCCTACCACAAGCTTGAGACGTCCCAAGGCCAATTCAGTAATAAACACAAGTTTTAAAGAAAATGCATCGACCGTCCCTGCCAGTCGCAGCAGCAGCAGTGGAAGCTCGATTGCCGGACATGTTAAAAAACCCGAATTAAGCTTCATGCGGCCAACAGCCGCTAGCTCAGCGAAGGACACAATAGACTCAACAAGGCTGAGATCAACCCTCAGGTCTATAAAATAAGAATATCGAATGCTATTTCATCTTTCAAAACAGGGCTAGTTTATAAATTTATTAACTTTTTAATTTGAACGGAACATACGTCATAAAAGTATTTTGTAGTATTCTTACATATATTTTTTATATTTTGTCCAATTTTGTGTATTTATTCGATTTGTCAAATTGTTTCAATCACATAAAAAACATTGTTTTTAAACAAACTAATTTATTTTACATATTTTAACTTTTTTTATAGAAACTAATTTTTAAATTACTTTATTTTCTTAATAATATTTTTTTTCTCATCACCTAAACGTTTTGTATTATTGTATAAACTTAATAGTGTATATTTAGATAATTTACTTCTTATTAGTCTTACTTTTCCCACCTCTTTATTGTAAGAGGATTTTGAGATTTTAAAAACTTAACCTCATTTAATATCTAGTCAAATATCTGTTTTGAAAAGACATTGTTTAGTGTTTGTTAACTTCCTCAAAAATAAGTATAAAAGCAATGAGATTGCTTATTCGTCTTTTCTAATGTCCATTTTTTTTTCTTTGTTTGTATTTTAATCCGTTGACTAAAATGTGGTATTTTTAGATCTATTTGTTAGTACTTAAAAATTGTGGATGTTCTTTTCCTTTCTTTTTGTAAAGTATTGTACATAATTTATAGCTCTTTTTTTTTTAATCTTTATTCTACATAAATTTTACTGTTGTATTTTGTGTAGCGTTGCGATTATCCCCAAATATTTATCTCTAAGTGAAAATATATGGCATGCCAATGTTGTAAGGTGATAGAGTTTGAAATACACAAATACTAACACAAGTTTTAATTTGTTTACCGGTTTTTTGTATAATACGTTTCATTAAATGAGGCCAGAATTTTTCAAGTAAAAGAAAAACACCTTTGATACCTCTCATACCTGTCAACTGGGCTATCATAAATTGGCCAAGATCTGTAGGTATGGGATCACCCTCTGAACAGCAGGGAGTTGGATGGGTAAGTAAAAGACTTGAGATATATATACAGATATAGATACATATTTAAACTGGTCCAGAGCAAGGACAACAAAAAATTAGTTGAATCAACCATTAAAAAAGACTATAAATCAGAAGGGGCAATCTTTCAGACAGAACGTGATATCCCCCACCAATGTGGGAAACTTAAGTTTGTAATAATTAAGCAATTGGTTGAAGGATGTGATACTACAGACAAGTGCGGTGTAATGTTCCTCACAAACAGGGAACCTAACCCTGCAATAATTGCACAGTTGCTCAAATGCATAAAAGTTAAAAGGTGTCGCAGATCCAGACAGAGCCATGGGATGTTTCCCACAAATGGAAAACAAAGTTGCAATAGTTGGATAACTGATCAAATATGTAACATTGAGTAATTTAGTGCAGAAAAATCACAAGGTCAAAAATGGGCGACATGGGAACTCCCACAACCTTAGATTTACATTGACACACATACTGGGAAACAGGGGTTGTACTTCCAATTTATAACTGATTTCATAAAGCCCACAATTTCTCCACACCATTGAGACTTATAGCTATGTTTTGCTACTACTATCTTGACCAATCAAACTATGGAAGCTTGCAGAATGCAAAAGTCAGATTGATAAAAGTTTACTTTAATTAAGTTAAATTGATGATATCTATCTTAGTATAGTAAATAATCTACATAGCAATAAAAATCTATTTGATAATGACTATAATGATGATAACAGGTTCTTCCCATTTTTCTTTTGGACCACAACCAGAGGAATCAAGATAATACAAACGGTATTGGCAAAATTCGTGTAAACCTTGGTTTGGCAAAGTTGGAAATTTCAGAACATACTTATTTTTATTTAAGAGGGTTTAATCAATTAGATTATTTAGAAGAATTTTTTAACAATGTATTGAAGAGTTCTCTAATAAAATCGTCAACACAAAACGCATATTCATAAAATAGATATAAGTTTAATTAATAATTGTAAACAAACTAAATTGTATCTATGTTCATACAAACATCAACCATAAGGACAATCTGTGCGATGAGGCCATACTCCTCCATTTTGGTGATCTATCAGACTGTACATACACAGAACTCGTAGTAACCAACAATTACCTGACGTGTATATCTGGGCTCAACCAGTCTTTGGCTGTATTCTCTACAGAAGAATCTATTAGTATAACTCACCACGATGGGACTGAAGTAACACGACTAAAACGGTTATTTCTACTGAACATCAACGGCAGTAAAGTGGTCTACAGGAACAGAGAATTATACCACTCTTCCAAAACTTCTGGAAAATTAGTAGTAACATGAAGCACGAATTGAGCAAGAATCAACAGACAAAAATCTCAATTGATATTAAAAAATTGGAATTAGAGGAGCTGAAACTCAACCATGTTTCACCAATCATCAGGATTTCCTACATTCCAACGTCCATGAGCATATGGACAACCATGCCGGTCTACTGTTTGTTGGTCAACAGCCTCGGCTTATGGAGTCTTCACACGATATCGCACACGGAGACAAACCTTGGCCAATGCAA
>CM077109.1:679387-702852 GCA_039619505.1 Cimex hemipterus
ATTATATATATATATATATATATATATATATATATATATATATATATATATATATATATATAAATTGACCAAGTGCGGGATTTGAACCCACGACCTTCGGCCAAATACGACCCAGCTCTACCACACAGCAGCTGCGTATTTAGCCAATGGTCGTGGGTCGGAATCCCGCTCGTGGCACTGAGTTTTGATCTCATCTCTCATTCAATAAAAAAAAAAAAAAAAAAAAAAATTAATTGAAAGAAGTAACTTGGTAAATTTACCACTAAAACGTAAATGGATTATCATAATAATTATGTTGTGACGTCAATTTTTTTAAACGAAGGAGAAAATAAATAATTTCAATATAGTAAATTTTAAATATTTTTTTAAAAATAATAAAGATCATGTTCACAACAATGATATTTTAATGTTCTTTCGAGTAAATATTAAAATATAGTTCAATTAATTAATCTTTATGGATGGTTAATCTTGATTGATATACAAAATTCAGTGTCACGAGCGGGATTCGAACCCACGACCTTCGGCTCAATACGCCGCTGGTTTACTACTTGAGCTATTGTTACTTCGATGAATCGGACACCAACATCCCATCTTAACCCGAGCATTAGAATTTTCTCTCTTTTTCGTCATTTTTCAAAGATTGACGAATTGTTAAAATGTTATTTGGTCAATCGGACCACGAAATCTAACGGAATTGAAACCTGGTTTAATCGCACAGTTTTCGTTAAAGCTATACACTCTTAAAGGGATTGTAGATTAATTATTAGTGCTTTTAAGCAGAAAAGCCCTTTATAATTCTAGTTTTATTTGAGACTTTTTACAGTTTTACTGCATTAAAGCTCTTAGAAGATGTTATCGAATGAATAAAGGTTGTTGAAATAAAATGCAAGGTAACAACAATTATAAACCGTTTTGATAATGAAAATATAATCGTTAAAAGCTTTAAATTTATTATCCTTAAAGCGTTTTAATTAGCTTTCTATGAATGAATGCATAATCTTCAAGGTTTATTGTCGTTTAATATCATAGTCTGACAAGCCGTGGTGCGGGAATTACCTACTCACTAGCATAAAAAAATGATTTAATAATAATTTAATTTTATAATACTTTAATATTTTGTATATTTTCATAAAAATATAGGCCCAGGTTTGATTCTTCCTCCTATAAGGGTCACGCTTATAAATATTACTGTAAGACGGACAATTGTCTAAAAGATAATTAAAAATATGAAGAATGGTCATTTTTTGCCTCTCATTGTATGTGTACCTTCTAGAGAGAAAGTCTCATTGCCGTTCAAAATATCTTCTGAAGCACAGAATAAAATTCAATTCTGTTCTATATAAACGATTAATTATATCTTCAGACCATTATTTTATTGTTAATTTTTTATTTATAATTATTTGTCGGTGTATCACTGTATGAAACGCGTGGGTGGAAAATGTGGAAAAAAATGATCAACCAATTTCAATCTTCAAAGAATTTGTTATAATATGCCGTATATAAAAGTGTCGGTTGATCACATGGCAAATTGATATTTCACTTTGATATATTTTTTTTTTATTTCAACGATTAATTGGCTTGTTGGATAGTAAAGAGGAAAAAACGAGGTATTAAAATATTTGAATTGACGGTTTTTTAAACTATAGCTTTGCTTTGGTTTTTAGCGTAAGTTACATTCTGCTGTTTTTATACGAAATCGATAATTAAAATACGGTTCATTACTTGCCAATTAATGTTGGATGTCGTAAATGGGAATTTGTCAAGAAATTAAATGAGAACGAAATGATCTTCGTCCGACGATACATCAGGCGGATCCTGTCACCCGGCCTAAGGACCCTCTTGTCACGGTCCATCTCACCTGGCCTTTTATTTAATTAATTGGGAGGCAAACTGACCACATAAATTTCATGCGCGACGAGGCAACGGTCCAGAACTCCAGCTCGGTTCCTTTTAGAAACGCGGCCGACGACTTGTCCGAGTAGCTTATCGAGCCGGCCAAAGTTGAAATTAATCTTCGAATCGAGGATGACAACTTGGATCAATTGTTTTTATGATGAATCAATAAAAAAAAGGCCCCATATTTATGGCTTTTAAGGCTAGTTTTACACTAGAGGGTGGTTGTTTTTTCTTTTGTTTTCAGAAAAAAGGGATTTTCTGCGCGAGAGACGATACGTTTCCATCAGTCTAGGTGCAAATCCCTTGTACATTTCGCAGGAGGCCCGTGCTCTATTGACATTTTTATCACTGGTGAGGGAACTATATTTCCAATACCTAAGAAGGCCTAAATAAAAGGGGGATTCCCTAGAATAGCCGAATTTTGAGGACGTACGTGCCTTTACGACCCTTCGCATTTTAGATACGAGATTGATCCATACCGGAGGAAATAAAGGCAGGTAATACCCGTCGTTGGGGAAGGGAAAAAAGGCGGGGTTTCATTTGGTTCAATGTCTTGGAACGGGCCCGGATCAAATAAGGGGCGGAGTGAGCTAAACTTTATAATGAATGTCACCGGCCGTAAAGGAGGACGGGATTCCATAAAGTTTCAACGGGGCCCCCGTCCCACCTGCTGGGCCAAGCACGCAGGCACGTTTTTCCGAAACACGCCAGGGTAGAAGCGCACGTAGAAGCTATTTATTTGCGACAGTCCCTTCTCCGGAATTGGTCAACGGCCATATGTGGGCCCGCGGGGGGAGGACACCGTCATAACCCGGGACTTTATTTACCCCCGGGAGGGTAAATCGGATTTACTGCAGAACACATTTATTAAAAGCCTTTCCGCCAAACAGCCGATGAATAAGAATTCAGTAACAAGTCAAATTTTAGAGAGACAAACAATTTTTTAATCAACAAACAAGGACTTCTTCTGTACTCAATGATATACAGTTATAGTTTCAACAGTCATAATAATCTACGTGACCCAAATGACCAAAAAGAACAATATAAATAACAAACTTTTACTTTCATATCCAAATTGGTGTTAAAATAATTTTATTAGATTTAGTGGCCCGATTGACCCAATAACATCTTTCAATTAATTAATCTTTATGAAAGGTATTCATTGTTGTGAATTTGATCTGTATCATTGTAAAATTGTAGAACTATTTGTGTGGTGTTTAGTAACCGTTAGACAATGATTATTAGGCTCAATTTACATCGTGAGATGCAGTCTCATCTGACGTAGTTTTAGAAAAATATTTTCTTTCTCGTGCAAATGTTTCGATCTTTATTGAGATGTTCTTCAGAGCTCAAAGTGTTTGGTTTTCAGTGTATAAGTGTCATTCTTGGCTGTCGTGTTTGAGCACTTCCAGACAATTCATTGACACATCTACACGGACAAAAAACATTTTGAGCCCTGAATATGATCTCAATAAAGTTCGAAACGTTGGTACGATAAAGGAAATATTTTTTTCTAAAACCTATTTCACACCAGACCGCATCTCACGATCTCAGACTAATCGTTAATTCTAAAGTTTCTTTAGAATCTGTTTCTTCTAGAAGATGCATATAATAATGTACTAAATTTTGTTTTAATGGGCACCAGCCGATGATCAATTCAACACAATTTTGATTCTTTAATCACATCATAGTTTTTTTAACTTTTTTTTAAACAGTAAATGTGCTCTTTTCTTCTTCTGGCCCTTAAATCGTCGGAACTCTCTCTGCCTTCTTTAGTCGTGAATAGCGCTTTGGCGACTTTTACGAAATACCTGTCATAAGTTATATAACAGTTAAAATGCTGGTTTTTTTTTTCTTTTTTTTATGATGGAGCCGTCAATGTGATATGTTATGGGGGTTCTATTTTTGTATATGTTGTAAAAGTATTATTTCGTATGAATAGCTGTATTCAGTTTAAGCATTAATCCTTCTAAGGTTTAGGTTTGTTGATTCTTGAATCTCATTATCAATTACCATTACGGATTCTCGTTTTTCCCAGGCAATTTGGCAAAGTTTGATTCAAAACCCGGTTGGGCGACCCTTAAACGAAACAAGCCACCCCTGGTGAATTATGATTCAATTTTAATTTGATTCCTCGAGGTAAATTGAGATTGCCATTAAGACGGGTAAAGGCGAAGAGGGCGGTGATGTTTATTTGCAGAGGGGAACCCGGTCTCGACTCCGTCTCTGCGGTCTGCGGCTGCAATAAAACCGAGCCGCGTTACCTCACAAATGAAGTGAAACTCATTTATTAAGTTCCTTTTCTCCTTTTCTGTGGCTGAGAGGGCGAAAAGTAATGAAACCATGGATGAAAAACTGCTCACCATGAGAGTTGATATGGGAGCACGTGGCTCGACTCGCACCTCGCCTCTACGGCAGACAATCAAACTTTCCTAAATGTTTCTCTCACGCCAGACAAGTTAACAAAGTGGCTTTGAAACTACTTTTCTTTATTACATTCCTCCTACGTTTTTCCCTCTTTTTCATTGCTGTTTCGTGCTTTATTTTCGGAATCAAAACGGGTCACACATAAATTATCGTTGCAATTGTTATGTTTATTAATAAAGAATATCATTTGTTTTAAATTGATTTTATGCATATTGTTTTGTAATAACAAATAATTTTTTAAAACATTAATTAATCATCTCTCTTTCTTTCTCTTTTTTCTCCTCCTTTCTCTTCTTAGCTTGAACCCCTTTTGAAATGCTTGAATGAGAATAATATTTTTCATGATAACTTTTTAAATAATTTTGTTCTCAAAAAGATTTCTAAATTTATAATTCCACGTTTGGAACACATTTTTATCGTAGCTTATTCACATGGTCAATATCAGCTTTTAAAAAATCCTTAGTGATACTATTATTGAAATAAGGTTCCGAACTGGTGGTTAATAACTATAGGCCCATCCCATTTACTTTATCCATATCCATAATTATAGAAAAAACAATTGAAAATATATTATTTAACTTCTTTATTGAAAATAGAATAATTTTACCAAAACAATATGGTTTTCTTTCTGGCAGACCCACTGAGCATGCTTTGGTGTCGATGTTAATAATTTGATTTGACAAGAAGTTTATAAAGGTAATTACGTTAATTATTTAGAAACCGTGAGATGGGGTCTGGTGTGATGTAGTTTCAGAAAAACATTTTCTTTATCGTGGCAACGTTTCGATCTTCATTGAGATCATCTTCAGGGCTCAAAGTGACACAGGGCATTCTCAACACGACACGCAAGAACGGCACAATTACACGGAAGACAAACACTTTGACTGAGTAGAAATACTTTGATTGAATATATAAAAAATTATATATATTTTGCATCGTATAAATTCACTTTTTTCCACATAATAAATGTTTTTGTTAAATTTAAATAATGTGTGTAAATCCCATGCCCTGAAGAAGATCTCAATAAAGATCGAAACGTTGGCACGATACAGAAAATGCATTTCTGATACCTACATCATACCAGGCCGCAACTCACGATTTATAAATAACTATCAATTAACGGTCACTAATCACCACACACGTAATTACGTTATTGGATTGTTTCTGGAAATTAAAAAAGATTTCGACTCTGTTTACCATAACATGATGGTAAAAATATGAGTGTATTGATAACTCTAATTTATCGGACAAATCGGGAGTTCACACACAAGGTACAATCATAGGCCCAATTTTGTTTCTTTTATATATTAATTATTTTTTGAAAATTAAATTCTTTGTCAAAATATTTAGTTACGTTTGTGAGACTAGCATCATTTTCTCAGGGGATAATTTCATTAATAAATAATGATATGAAAATGATTAATTTTTGGTTAAATTCCAACTTACTACTTTTAAAATTAAAAAAATTAATGTTTTACACTTTTCATTACATATTCATATTATCATCTACACTATTAAAGGCAGGACTGAAATTTAATAAAGTTAAAATGGTGACTTTTATATTAAATATATATTTTTTCTTAGGTCATCAACTATGTCAACATGTACCCAGATTGATATTTATTTTGCACTTTATTTTTTATAATAAATAAAATTACCAATTATTTTGAATACAATTTAACAAAATATTTTTTCTAGAGTGTCTATTATGGCGATGGCCTATGTTTAATTTCTAATTAAAGGAAGTAGGTGAGCAATCAGAGAGATTCAGGGGGCGAGAGAGAGAGAGAGAAAGAGAGAGAGAGAGGTGAGAATGAGTTTAATAACAAAAGCTTAAAATTTTAAACTGAAATGACGCAATTCAAGCACCTACGAAATTCACAATAATTAACTCTAAACAATACAGAAACATACAAAATTGTGCACGTTTCATGCGACATCATCATTGTTGCCACTCGATTATCCCAATTTTGTTCAGATATGCATATTTTGTTGGTTTTTATAAATAAGAAAAGTGTACCAATTCCCTTTAAGGGATTAGTAATTTTTCTATAAAAATAGGTATTAAATATTAAAAAAAAAAAAAATACTTTTGACATTCCTTTGGGCTGATATCGCTGGAAACGACCTTTCATGATTTTTGTTTTGAAACTCTTCCCCGTCCCACTTTACGATTTGCTTTCAGAGCTTGCAACTTTGAGAGATTTGAAACCCCTTTTCTGAACGGCCGAAAACTTTGCCACTTCAATTTGGCCCTTAATATTTCCCGAGGAACCGAAAGTTGATCAATTAACGTTTTCATCTGGGCTCTTTGGGAAGTCCATTAAACAAAGTTGGCACCAGGACAATGAAACGACAATTAACGGCCTCCATCGCCCAACGCAATCTTGAGATTTTATCTTTTCCATGCCCTATCTGTCATCTGTTTCATTTTCTTTCCGTTACACTTTTTCCTCTTCATTGCCCATTCCGGTCGGTAGCCCTTTCGAGGTAAACCCACATGCTGTCATTCCGATCCGTGAGAGATGTTACAGACCTATAAAACTCAGCATCGATCGGAAGCACTTAAAGAATTTTACGACGTCATACCACCGTAACATAGAAAGTGGTTGTTATTCTACAGCAGACCTGAGCAAAAAATAACACAGGCGCGCATGGTTTTGCATAAGCACACAAACATATTCATAGCAATAGTGAATAAAAGAAAATAGCATGCCATTCATTAAAATTTTGGTAGCTTAATCTCGCTTTTTCCTTTTCAAAATGTCTCTATGAAAAGCAATCTAGCAAAAAAAAATTAAACCGTTCTCTAACTTATATTTGAATTTTTACTTATTTTCGACAGGATTTTCGTTTCTGAGTTTCTAGTGCTCAACAGATAGATGTTTTCAATTTAGAAAGGAAATCAAATGGTCAACAACAGTAAATAAATTAATCAAGACTCCTACATTTTTTCGTTTTTCATAAAGGCGAAGTAGAAGAGCAATGGAACTAGCCAAGTGCCACTCCCTGCTTATAACCCTAACATCGCGCCAGCCTATCGTACAAAATCGGTGCTCCTAACACGATTGTAACCTTGTACATATATAAAAAATAATTATCACTTGGAAGTTACATTTTCATTTTATTGCAACTTATCATATTTTAAGGAATTGCTGGGTAACATTATTAATTTTTCAACCTAGTTCTTTTAGATTGCATTTATTCATGTTTGTGGCTCATTTGACTGGTCAAACATTCTAAAAAGAACGATGACATCTGATGAACTTTTGACAATACCTTAGGTTTTTCCTCTCTCCTTACATGTGCAATCGTGAATAGCATTATCTTTATACCAGTCGGTTAAAATAATTGGAATTAAATATAAGAATGAAAAGTTATATTTATAAGTAACAAAGAAAAAATAAATCAAGTACGTGAAAAGGCCCATCTTTTGTAAGTCTGATCGTGTTAAAAGGCCGGCTCAAATTTCCCTTCCAATTTTCTCTTAAACTTTGAGTTATATATCAGTCTCGAACCGCGAGCTTAAAAGTTTCTTCTATAAGAGCTTTAATAGCATGATTTATCTACAAGCGGTGGCGTAATTTGTAACGAGGTATGCATAGTTGGAGCAAATAGTTAAATGATTAATAGCCAGAGTTTGGAGCGAAAGGGCGGTGCGAGAAGGAAAAAAGCAGCCCCGGACAAAGTAGATCTTACAGGTGAACGACGAGTGTTGACCCCGAAAGTTAAGGACAGGAGAAAAACTTTAGAATGTATACTCCTCCCCTGTTCCTCAACCTCAAAGATTCTCGCTTTTAAAAGTTTGCCCCACCCTTGTCGCTCACTGAGAAAAAAGGCAAAGAAAAAAGAAAGAAGAGTGGAAGTCGCTATTATTTTACCTCGTCTGAAGAGACAACTTTGTTTGAAACTTGGCTATTTCATTAGTTACTACGGTTTGTCCATACAAATGATTACCTTGTTTTCATGAAATTCTTCCCTCCCACATAACTCCTCGATTCTAACTACTATCCCTCGCAGCACCCTTATTTTTTCATCTTCCGTCATTTTGTTTAAAAGGAGTTTTAATATTTCAGGACCTAAAACTTTTGACGTTCTTTCAATAGGGATCTTCTTTAAATACAGGCTTGGGCTCCCAATTTGAATAATTAAATAACGACGCAAAATGGATAAAAATTAAAATTTAGAAAAAACATTGAAATAACTGGACTATTTAATAAGAACTATATCTCAAACGTTTAACAAATATATCATTTAAAAAAAAGACCTAAAGAAAAAAGAGAAATGTTGCAACAAGACAAAATAAACCAGCATTATTGATATGGGTCAGCGCTGCCTCTCCCTGTTTATATCCCTGACAGCCTATAATTAACGTTCGAACTTATCTCTATGCCGCAGTACGTCATACCTTATCACAAAGCATTAGATATTCTAAAAATAATCTGTCACATTCTTGCGAAGATGGAAGTAGTTGGAGGTTGGTTGCATTATGAGTTTGTATAATGTTTGTATAAATGTAATATTTTAGTCATTATAAGGTAGGAGCCGTAACATTAGAGGGAGGGGGAGAAGAAAAGGAGAAGCGGCAGATGGTATCGAGCTTTCGAAGAAAGAAATCGGACGCAAGCCGGAAGATAAAAAGAAAAAAATTAGAGCCTACAAAATTTGCCTCCACGAAAAAAGATTTTTGTTATTTTGTTTTTATGCGTTTTGTAAAAAGTGGACTCAGTTTATTTTTTGTTTTTGTTATAGATTTAGAACACTCTCAAGAGAGTTAGCTCAATTTCTTTTAAAAGGTCGTTTTTATTTTGTTAAGCTTTCTTCCCAATTAATGATGTTGGCAAGGTTTTCATTTTATTTTTTTAAATTTTAGCTAGTTCTCTTGTGATTGTTCTGAATGTATAACAAAAACAAAAAAATAAACTGAGTCAGTTCTTCTAAAACGTATAAAAACAAAATAACAAAAATTTTTTTTCGTGGAGGCAAATTTTGTAGGCTCTTATTTTTTCTTTTTATCTTCGGCTTGCGTCCGATTTCTTTTATCGAAAGCTCGATACGATCTGCCGCTTCTCCTTTTCTTCTCCCGTCCCTCTTATGTTACTCCTCCTACCGGCAGGCGGGTTTATTCAAATTTTATCGTCTTAAACTGCAGTAAAATATAAAATATTTTTCCTACAGACTGATCATAACTTGGAATGAAAAATAATAATACAATTGTTTCAGGACGATTTTAGGAAAAAGAGAACCAAATTTTCTCAGGGTATTTCCAAAACAAGATTTGTAATGAAAGGAAATATTTTTAGACGATGGAGGATCACCTCGCCATGGACGTTTTTAATGCACCGCGTTCAGTTAAATAAAAATTAATTCTCCGGCCGAATTACACGATAGAATTCTCGTGAATAATGAGAAAAGAGTAGACAATGCTCCATTTCTCTTGAGAGTTGGAAAAATGAGGTAATTCCGCATAAGGTCGGAACATCGACGCCCAAGGTAATTACACGGCCTGAGGGGTGTCTTCATAGGCCTTCCCCCTTTTTCGAGAAGAGCGAAATGCCCCCCTTTTAAGACAAGCCGGAGGCTTTGTTTTAAAAAAAAAGAGGAAATTCTTACAATTCGAGAGAATAGGGAATTCCTGAGGAAAGGAATGGTCCCTCTTGTTCTTTCTTATACCTTGGACAAAGGCTAACTAACTCCAAAAGACAACCTTGAAACCAATGAGAATGTGGAGATATTGAGAAATATTAATATGGGAATTGCTTGCCATTTCAGGAAAATTTTAAAAATTAAACTGATAACATTCTGGTCCGTCTATTTTCGTCGGTCAACACATAGCAACAAATACACAGGCTAACAAACTATATTGATCGAAAAGTTTCTTAACGAATAATAAAAAAACAAAAGGTATTCCAGAAAGAAAAGAAAAAAAAATTGACATTTGAGTTTTTTGAGTCTCATAAGATCTTCGTGATGAAGAAAGTTTTTTTGGGTTAACCAAGCGTTTGGCGATTTATATCGCCACCCTCTGAAGTTATAAATCGCCGAAAGCATGTTGAACCCAAAATAGTCCACTTCATCGCAAAGACTGCAAAGATAGAGCACAAATTCTAATGAGACTACTAGGCAGGTCAATAAAAAGTCCAACATTAAAAGAGAGATTCACAAAAGGTGATGACTTGTCTGGTCCCTCCAGTAAGAAAAGAATCTATGGATATGGAAATCATAAATTTTATCAAGCCGAAAAATTCCTTTTTTTTTTCTTGTTTGTTGTTATGTTTACAATCTTAATTACTGCGCGTTAAACGTGTAATGTCATTTTTCTTAATCCGTTTGTTCTTGTTGATTTGGACCATCTGTTCAACATAGTGCAACACAAACATCGTTTAACAAACTATATTGGACAACAATTTCGATATGAAGAGAGAAAAACGAAAGGTATTCTAAGAAAATTGGTTTTAGCAAAATACAAAATCTGCTGGTGTTTGATATTCTTTTGAAAGAAAACAATGCATCAAAATAGGAAAGGGATTAATTGAGTTTCATTGATTCACAATAGTTCCAATGTTTACAAATAGAGGTTAAATAAAAAATAAATGATGAGATCGTATGTAAATGTCATCAGGGAAAGATGAACGTATGATTCGCTTATATGATTTTTTCTATACAGAGATGGTTGTAGGGTCGATGCTCCTGGCTCTTTTACACCCGGAACTGTGAAATTTCTCGTCGGGAGCGAATTTTATTTCTGCGGAAACCCCCTTGTGAATAAGTACGAGGACTATTTTCATATTTAGGGTTTGGCCGGAAAAAGGGGGGGGGCTCAATCTCATAGAGTGAAGAGCAGGTAGGGGTGGGTTGCATTTATATGATAATATAGGGGATGGTTAGGAAGGAGACGGAGTGAGAGGGTGTCACCTCCAAGGGTGCCTGATAATCCACCGCTCGACCACCCCTTTATAATCCGCAAAAGAATGGAACCCTAAAAGTGTCTCTCCTCTTTCGAGGGAGATTTGTTAGGGGCTAGACATCCCTTACAGGCTTACCCTAAGTCCAAGGGATATAGCCCTGGAAATATAACACACCTCCCTTTATCTCCAGCCAACGCCCGGATATATTAAAATTGTTCAACACAATCTTTGCAAAGTGGGCCTTTCAGACAATCAGATTTGACATTCTTTAGTGAGGAGGTTGATTACATCTCGCCTCCTCGCGAAACTGCCATCCGACTCCAGTCCCTTTTATAGTCCTCCCTGTACAATTTCATTTCCCTTCCTGGGCTAATTCTATTCCCTTCATAATTACGTCTTATTGCCGTTTTATCTCCCAGTTTCTCCTTTCTCTATGCAGAATTTATTCACAGATATTGTTCTATGTTGCCCTGTGAAAAATATTTTTTATTGCTATCTTCTTTTCTAAGCACAAAATGTTAGAAATTTTAGAGTAAAATTTTCAAATTATGGTCAATGTAACTCTCTTTCTTATTTTGATATATTCTTTTCACTCTTAAGAAATGGGACAGATTTTACATTTTGCTAAGGGCCAACTTGTTTTTTACAACTCGCTTTATTTTTCTCTAGTCATATAGAAACTTTTCAACCTATATAGTTTGTTTACTAGTACATTGCCCTGTGTTAAACAGATCGACCAATAGACGTGATCGGTTTAATAGTACATACAGTTTAATAGTAAACCCAGAACAACCAACATCTTTAATGTGCTTTAATGCTTGGCTGAGATGAAAAAGTTAATGTCACGAGCAGGATTCGAACTCACGACTTTCGGCTCGGTTCGGTGGGTTCGAATCCTGCTCGTGACACTATTCCATATCAACCAATACGTTACTTAAAACGAATAATTAAATGAAATAATTAATATAAGCAATTAGACCACACAAATGGATTAATACAACACCTTTAATTTGAAATACTTCATACTTGACGAAACCATAGAAGTTTGCTTTAGGGTTCCACTTCTAGAAATATTATAATTACTGTTCTATTTGCATCAAAATGGTAGGTTTGAATTATGGTCCGTAGAAACTGTTTTAGCTAAGGATTAAATTAATGATATGAAGTTTCGGTAAAGTTATGAGTCTATCATGAAATCGGGGTTATAAGCAAGGATAAGACCCCCAAAATTGAAAGCGTCGAGTAATTGACTGTAGACCCTGTCTGGCTAAGGTTTCAGACTAAAGATCTAATTTTTAATGCCGCTTTGTGGAAGCGGATGTGCTAATTGACCAGTGGTTCGACTTTAGGGATATAAGCAGGGAGAAGCAAGACCACAAATTTTTCCTATTGTACCTCTTCTGTACGAAGGAAAGCTTTTATTTTACAGGATCATTCAAACATTTTTTTAAGGTATCCACTGATCAAAATGAAGTGATTATAAGAATTATTTCTATTTTGTGGGGGATTATAGTTTCTTCTGCTTATTCTGCACCGTGTTAGTTGAAAGAAATCTTCCTAAAGTACTCATTCAATCCGAGTAGTTAAGGCGGTCAGATTCTCGGCTTGTAGACCCCGCGGTCGTGGGTTCGATCCCCACCGTCGCCTCTGGAATTTTTCTGACGGCTAAGGGGACCGGTGGCCGCAATTAAAAGAAATTGAAATGACACTCATCAATGGAAGGGGCGGGACTGGATCCCAGCGACCCTGAACCCCTTTCAAAAATGAGTTTCTTCCATGGAAGAACACTGGTACAACGGGGGCTCAAGTTCACTTAGTGTTGCGAGCCCTCCCCCAAAAATATGGAGCCAAGGTATAGTACAATAAGCTGTACAGCTGCAGTGCTCAGGAGGGAACTCCTCCAGTCCCTGGTATCCATTATTTCCATCCATCCAATTTTAGTTAGAAATCGTATTAAAATTAGAGTCCTGCTTCCTTTGGTGCATTCTGTTGTTAATTTCGTTCCAAGTCAGAAAGTGTGTGAGTAAATTTCATCTGATTCAACATCTCTTCTTTTCTAAGTACTTGAGTTTATTTGGATCTGTAACAAAATAGATCAGACGGTAGAGTTTTAATTTTGAATTTGATGTCAGGAGGGGTGAAGGCTTTAGAGGGGACAGATAAAGGATAGCATATAAGGTGGAATACCATCTCTATCACTCACTGCTTATTAACAAGTATGTTACTAACCGAACTTGACAACATTTTATGCGGATTTTTTTACGACATGATTTATCTTCTGATCGGTAAACTAGTATATGAATAAAGATTGATGAACGTGCAGGTGTGCTCGTAAAGTCACTTAAGCCGTTTTGACCCGGCCCAATCGCTTATTTTTACACCAAAAATATAAAAGCGAAATATAACAGTATATTTTCGACAAATATTTATGTATATTACATTCAGTCATAAAACGAACTCTTGAAGTGGAAATTGTAATTCTGCGCTTGAAAATCTAATATCTCAGGTTTGTTATAGTTAAAATCATTTTTTCTAAAAGGAGAAGACTGTCATGAATAACCGTGCTTTACTCAGCGGACCCTTTTTCAAAGGGGGAGGGGGTTGAATGAGTTTAGAAATTTATTACTTTCCAGTAGTATTGAATAGAATTGACTTTATAAATATTTAATCCCTAATCATATCCTTGAAGCCGCGGCTGAAAACAAATAAGTTAGAAAAAAATATAAAAGAGGGAATAAGAAATATTTTTTAATAAAAAATGTCGAGATTAAAACCATGAATAAAATATATAGATAAAACCAGGTTTATCGGCGGAATGGGAGGTTTTTGCAATTCAAGTGCATGATATAGAATAGAAGGGCGGGCACAAAGTAAATTGGTTTTTGTCCTAATTGATAAGTTCTTTTTTTTGTATTTTTATTTATTTATTTTTTTTTTTTACGCCAAATGAGATGCCGGGGAATTTGAAGTTGGGGCTAATTTCTACTCAAAAATCCAATTATATGCAATGAATGCGAGATTAACATAATACAAGATTTTGCGAGGCCCGGTAAACAGATGTCGCAAGAAGATTTAAACCTAAATGAAATAAATTCCAAAACGAAAGAAGAAAGTTTTTCAATTATTTCAAATACTATTAGTAAATTTAACTAATTATTCGTTGAAAATTTGACATATTTAATATTCTTTCTTATCATATTTAGAATTTTTTAGAGTTTGTATTTGTCTGCAATTTTCTATTTCGTTCCTACAGCCAGAAATAATAAAAAATCCTGCTACAATCGTAAATATATTATAACTTTTCTTGTAATATGTGGAGATTAGTGACCGTTAATCGATAATTATTCAGATATCGTGAGATGCGGTCTGGTGTGACGTAGGCTTTAGAAAACCATTTTCTTTATCGTGCCACGTTTCGATCTTCACTGAGATCATCTTCAGAGCCTGTGATTTATAAACATTGTTTACATTTTACAAATACGTTTAGGACGAGAAAAAATGAATTTATACAATGCTAGAAATACACACAGTTTTTATGTTTGTAGATGCAGAATGACTGTAAATAGGAACACATCTGAAAAACTGTTCGTCTCGCCTTTTTCACCTGTTTGGACTGTAAATAAATTAAATAAAAATGAAGCCTGGAGCTGTTATAACTCGAGTGGTTTAAATTAATAAATATGTCTATAATATGAGTTTTTATTATTATGCATTCAATTAAATAAGCTTTTAAGTTGAGATAAAAAGAGAGATATTAACTAGTCGAGCGGACCACGAAAAAATAGAGAATTATTATGTCACAACAGCGCTACAAGCAACTTTGTTATCTTTGTGAATAAGGATATGAGAGTGAGTTGTAATCCATTAAATACACTCCTGCCCAGCACTATACTTGAGAAGAAATCTCCAGGTGATTTCCACTTTCCACCACCATTGGTGCTTTAGGCGGCTTTCGTATCAAAGAGACAGAGGGAGATGGTTGATGTGAGACAAGTTGCAAAAAATGACTCAAAACTAGTCACATGAAGAGATATTTGGTCGCCGCCACGTGAAAATAAAACTGATATACCTTTTTTTTTACTTCTACCATAGTTTTTGAAAATGACAATCCCATCGCCGAAAACGGAAGTATGTCTCCTTTCCACGGCCGGTGGTTCGTATTCGTGTGTTTGTGTGAAGAGTTTGTAGCCTTCAATTTGAGATATAATAATGGTATTTTGAGGGCGTTGGTACGGCGCTCCTCAATGTAATGTGAAAATTCCGGGTTCGAATCCATCGTCCCTGCGTTAGAATCCGACATATTTACAAATGGGCTTTTAGTAATTTAGGAAATATTTCCATGATAAATCATGTAAAAACTTTATAATTTAATGCACCCTCAGCCTGCGCAAAACTCATACAAATATATAGATTATGCATATCGTTGGAAAGAGGAGGGTTGAGTCACTCAAAGGTGTCGTAATGTCCGATGCCGAATGAGCGAGACTTTATAGGGTGCCTCTCAAAGGTAACATGGCGCGGTTCATGAACGACAAGAAGCTATCCCCGAACCAACGGACGTAATGAGTTATTATTAACTTACACGTTATCAACTTTTGATCTTCTTCTAATGCTGGAAGCTTGTGTTTTTGATGCGGGAGATACTGGGAACGACAAGACTCAACCATTCGGAATTCGAGGCAGTTGGTGACGCTCGGATGGATTATGCAAACAGTCGTTCCTAAATACTCGGTCGTCCTTGAAAGAATAATAAGGATCTTTAGTAGGCTCATGGCTTTACCGGACGTTTCGATTCTTAAGACGATAGAACGCACCTCCTCTCACGACTGAATGTGTTACAGCCTCAAGGATTGATGTAGAAGCTGTCCCAGCCCCGAGGAGCCAAAACGAAACTCATTCCCCGCTTGTCCATTCCGAGTGGTAGGGTCCGCATTATGCATCGAACCGTATGCTGCGCGTAAACCCAAACTGGCTGTAACGCATCAGCCTGGTCTCCCACGCACTACACCATAGATAAAGAAGGCCACTTATCTCCCACAGTATTGGGGCTTCTCCAGCGTAAGAACTTGCGGATCCTCTCCATTGTTTTGTTTAAAGTGGAATTGCTAAGAGAACGCTGCCTTCGGTAATTAGTATAGGCACCACCGACTACTATCCGTTCCCATCCGCCACTTCTCACGCATTCGAGGGACTCCGTCAGCGTCGTCTGACCGTTCTCAAAACTATGCGCCTTGTTGGTCCGATCCTTCGTATCCTGTCAGGCTGGGTTTATAACGGCGGTCATTCGCAAGTGATTGGGAAGAACAGCCTCTTCTAGAAGTTCCTGCCAGGAGCATTACCATTAACCACTATGAGTCCGCTACCATTGTAGCAGGGGCTCGAATTGAATCATTTCTGATACCCTGTAGTACAGATGGTTATGCAGGCAGGTTCTGGTAGCCTAAACCACTCTGAGAAGGCACCCGCCGACCTGGAGGGCGATACGAATCCAGGCTGCACTATTATTTTATGCGTGAATATCCCCTCCCTGCAAGGGTTGGAAGAGGTCTCAAGGAAAAATGCCGAAGGACCTGGATCAAGAAAGGGAAGTGAACGAGGCAGAGGCGCGCCTTTTCAGCCTTGTCCACACTTAATCACCCGTTGTCGCCACATAGCCAGCGTGGAACTACGTCCTCGTGTCTTCGTTCACTTCCTTGTCTCAATCCCTGTCTTTGAGATTGCGATTAATTGCGCGAACACTAGGCTTCTAACTATGTCTAAGTAAAAGCAAACAATATTAGATATCGTATCTTGGGCTGGGATAAAATATTTTGGAGATCCGATGTGCCGTCTACGGAAACCTACAGAGCTTCACCAGCTGCAGAGAAATCTTCTTCGATGCCATCGTCTCTACGGCAATTTAGAAGTTTCATGTTCAACCAACGGTCGTGAGACCTACACAGTTCCATAAGATTTTTGTTTTCTATCGATACCTCTAGTTGTGACAAACAAAGCAGTGTTTCGACTTGAATTGCATTTTCCCTTATTGCGTATAACTATGTATTTGGTATTTGCTTGGAAAAGTCGCGTGTAATCCTTGCCTGATAAAATGCCGTCTAGGATCTCGGATTGATAACGATCCTCTTGAGAAAAGGCCGATAAGGGAGTCGGACGTTATCAAAGGGGGATGTTAATTAAAAGGTAATCAAGTTAAGTGAAGGGCTCGTTGTCTAATCTGGTCTTTGTCCCACCCTCATCAAAGCGTCACGACACTCACTAATTAGTTTTATTATCAGCCCTTAATCAACAGATAAGTAAGTAATTGTAAGTCATAACAGAATAGGACACACTTAGACCCAAAACACAAGTGCGTGCCCCTCCGGTGAAATGCAAGTGCGTGCCCTTCTACTCAAACACAGCCGTGATTAATTGTGGTCCGATTATCGTCAGACAAGGGGTTTTGATAATTAGTGAAAAGTCTCACGTGAGATGAGTCATCTCTTTTAAATTAAAAGGCAGTTAATCTCATTTTCATATTTGAACTAAAAGAAACAGGTAAACAAGTGTCCACTTACGTTTTTGAAACCGACATTTTATAAAAATTCAAACGATTCGCAATTTGCGAATTAAAAAGTGCCTTTGTTGACATGAATATTAATCAAGTTAGCTTCAACTACTTGGCTGAAAGGATTAGCTTTAAGCTTTAATTATCTAAATGAATTACCACATGGCTTTTTATTTTTTCTTTGTTTTTCCAATTTAGAACAATACCCATTTTGACATGGATATGTCTTACGGCTGGGGTCAGTCCGAAAGTTTAACACGAAAATTGTTACCACGACCGTGCGTCGGTGCACTCTTTACCAAGGATACGCGAGAACGAACTGGTGGGCAGGTGTTTTTAAAGTCGCGACGCGACGGATTCTTATGACGCGACGCGATTGACGCTTATGACGCATGTGACGCGACGCTTATGACCCTTTTGACGCGTGTGACGCGACGCTCATGACGCCTGAGACGCGACGCTCATGACGCTTGAGACGCGACGCGACTGACGCTTATGACGCGACGCGAGCGATTGATGCTTTTGACGCATGTGACTCGACGCGATTGACGCCTGTGACGCGATGCGGTTGTAATGAGCTTCCAAATAAAAACGATCCTCAAATTAATAAATAAGCGTTCCCTGATAATTCGCAAGTGTGTTTAAGACATATCCATGTACAGATGTATCTGCATGCAGTGTAGATACTCATTCAATTTTTTTAAAATACTTGATTTCATACTTTATATCTATTTCCTTTAATTTTTTATTAGCTTTCTTTGCATATTGTAAGTTTTAAATTTTTAATCACTTCAGACGTCAAATTCAATCCCATTAGATTATATTTTGTTGTTTTATTTTCCTCCATTAATCTCTTCCTCTGTTTTTATTATACGTGGATTTTTCAGAAGGAAGCTGCCTTTCTTTATTTACCATGATTTTCAGTTTCTCACTCTTTAATGTATTTTACCTTTTTTACTCTTCGTTTGAAATTTATATTGTTTTTAATCCGTTGTACTTGGGTTTTCTTTTTCATTTTTGTTATGTGCTTGCTCATCTTTTTCTACTTTCTGAATTAATTGAATTTAAGTTATTATTTCTTACATTCCTTATTTGATCCATTGCTTTTATATTAATATTGGCCCTTATATTTTTCTTTTGCGTGATCTACTTTTTGTTTACTTTTAGTTCATCTCATTTTCTTTTGTTTATTTTTCAATGTTCTTCTATTTTCTTTCGACTTTCTATTTGTTTTCAGATTGACGAATTATATAACCAACTGAATCTTTCGTACAGTAGTCGGAGCTGCTGTGTATCACTTTGTTATACAATGGCAAACAACATACATGAAGAACAGACAGTATGCACGACTCAAATGACAAGCACAGACGCTTCGGACTCAAAATTGATTTTGATTCATTTGAAAAAATTTCAACAAATGTTCCAACCTCCAGTGTTTCCTTAAAATCCAAAATCCTCCAAACCGTCATCAATGATCCTTTTTATGTTACCATCTTGCCATTCACAACGATATTATTATCCAATATCTCCTTGAAGTAGCCTAACCTGGCTACAAAATCATTCACAAACAATTATCCTGTCTCACAAATCCCTTCCTGTATGAAACTTTTCAGAGATATTTGTCCCGTTTTCAGTTGGCCTCCATTTTTTTCTACTCCGTTATATTTCAATTTTCAGGTTTTTATAAATTTTGTCTACCTCCTAATTTTATGCCTTATTGATTCTAGTTTTCTTATCGTATCACCATTGTTTGACTTTTATTGATTTCCCTGTCTTCTTCTTACATTTAGCTACCAAATTTTCTTTCTTTTTTTATTAGCATACAATTTGTTTTTGTTTACATTTTTTTCTTTACCGATTTTTTTTTATCGCATTAATACTAACTATTATGATTTTAATGTTGTCGCGCTTTTATCCGTTTTATTTATAATCTTCAGTTTGTCGCATTAACCAATCAATATTTGGCTTTCTAAATTCATTATTCTTTTCCGTTTTGTTCAATATTGCCATTATTCAATATTTTTTTAAACTTTATTTTCTAAATATGCTTAACAGTTTCATTTAATTCCAAGGATTTCACTTTATCTATCTTTATTTTATTATCTTCTATTTTTTCCCATTATTATTTTCTTTTTTATTTCCTTGTTTATTTATTATATATTACTTTTCTTATTTTCTTTCAAATTTCTTTCTTTTTTAACGGTTTTCAGTTTGCCGTCTGTTCTTTGATTTTTTTAAGTTGTTTTTCAATATGGTATTCTTAGTTTGCCCCTTGTTTTGTATTTGTTGTATTTTTTTGTATTATTGCTTTTTCTTTTGTAGTTTTATCATTTTTTGTTTGGGTTACATTTCCTTTCTTTACCGAGTTTTTTTATCGCATTAACCTCATAATTTTTTTTCTCTTAAGATTGTTTGGCTTTTATTAGTGTAATTTTCAGTCTTCTAGTATTTGATACTGAATTTCTCTTTTGTAACTTTTGTTGTTATGTGGTTTTGTGTTAGCAGCGTGTTCTTTTATTATTCCTTATTTATTTACAACATGTCGTATTACGTTTTTTTTTTTAAAGGAAAAACGTTACGATGGATTTTCTGGTGGCTTGCCTGTGCCTGGGTATGAAAAAAAAAATAGTTTTAAGTTTAGCCTTTGGCCTAGTGGTTATGATTGTCGACTTGGGCCTCGTAAGTTGTGGGTTCAATACTTCAATTCTTAACTCCGTTATTATTTTTCTCCCTTTGGTTTCTTTCTGATCTCCTTTTCTTTCTTTACCACTATTTTTTGCCTTTTCCTCGGGTTTCTGTATTTATCCTTCCCAAAAATAACGTGGCTCCCAACAATTCCATACCTTTCTCCTTCCCCACCCCGACGGGACTGTTCCTCTTAGTTTAAGTTTTAGTTTTGTACCTTGATATATGTCCATTCTTCTTTTTATTTATTGCGTAATAATTGAATGTATTTTTCATATTGTCGCTTTTCTTCAATTTTTTGATCTTTTGTCTGCCTTTAATTGGTTGTATAAAATTCAACAAAATTGCAAACTTAGCTTTCTTCCTTTGTCAAAATTTTCGTTTCAATTTAACCTTGTCTCTGCTTTTTTTGGCGTATTTCTTTTCCTTTCTTTCAATTAATTTTTTCTTTGTATTTTTATATTTTTTAGCACCCTGTTTTTTATTATCGTTTGGCTTTAGTGTCAGAATTTTAGTTTTGTTTACCATATTGGACTTCGCCGTTTTCTCCTTTTCTTTTCTTGTTATTTTCAGTTTACCAACTGTTCTCGTATTTTTTGTATTTACTTTCAGTTCCTCGTTCTCAGTTTTACCGTCGTTTTGGTTCGGTTTAGCATTTACATCCACTACATTTTTAATACTATCCTTTCCTTTGTTCGTTTTCTATTTGTCGTTTTTTCTATTTTATTTCTCTAACGGTTACACTTAGCATTTTTTATTCTTTAGTCTCCAGGTTCTAGTATGTTTGGCTTCCAGGCCTACTTTTTTTCGATTCTTTAAACAGTACCTTTCTGCGTCAGTGCTCCAGTTTTGCTCTATTTAAATTTTCCTGAAAAATGTGTGAAATATTCAATGTTTGGTGTTCAGTGACCTTTATTCGATGATCGTTCTGAGATTGTGAGATGTGGTCTGGGGTGACGTAGGTTTTGGAAAAATATTTTCTTTATCGTGCCAACGTTTCGAGCTTTATTGAGATCATCTTCAGGGCTCAAAGTGTTTTTTCCGTGTCGTGTTGAGAGTGTTCAATGTCTCTTTTGAAATGTAATGTTGCCTTATGTATGTCGTTAATTCTGGTGCTTGGTTGTCTTAGTGTGGCGCATGTGAAGTTCACGTTGTTTTTGATGTTAGTAGGAAATAGTGTTGTCTGCATTTCAACGAAACATATTTGTTTCCTGCGTAATTGTGTCCTTCTTGTGTGTTGTGTTGAGAGGGCGCTCTCAAACTCGCAGAGAATAAACACTTTAAGCCCTGAAGATGATCTCAATAAAGGTCGAAACACAGGCATGATAAAGAAAATCTTTTTGCGCCGATGAATCACTCATTTTCACAGGCAATGAACCAAACATAGCAAAACAAACAGGCGTTTTAATCTAACTTAAATTTCTCGGAATTTTTTTGTTTTGCCTTGAATGCTTGAAATTTAAATAGGTACAAATGATATCACAATATCTGGCTGATAAGGCGGTGAAAAATAACAGAATAAATACCCCGGTCGGTTCGCCAACTGAGTCAGTAAACGTGGGAAAATGATTGTGAAACTCGCACTCGCTTTCTTTCTCGTCGGCGCATTTGTTGAAGGATTCCCCTTCTCGCAGGCTGTAAACCGCAAAGAAACAACACGTAAATAATTAATAATTTGTACAAATTATATTTTTATTATTTAATTTGAATGTCTAAAAATTAAACGGATCTTCTGTTCATCACCGACTGTTCATGTAATACTGAATTGTTATTTTTCCGTTCGAAACTTACCTTTCATCAAGCGCACTTCGCATTTTTAATTTCAGTAATTTTTTTATAAAATGTGTTTGTCTTTAAGTACCAAAAAGTGTTCGCCTTCCTTCTCACAGGTAGTTACCTAATCATGTATCCTCTCAAATGTAAGACACGAGGTTATTTTACTAAAAAAAAAAAAAAATGATTCGTCTGTCTCTTGTTAACTGAATACGTCTATTCTTTCGAAATTTGAAAACAATTTTCAAAACAACGATGGATTTTCTCGAAATATGTTGACAGCTTTTCCTTCTTCTTATCTATCCTCTGCACGAAAAAAAATACTTAAGAATATATTTTAAAAAAAGGCAATTTTTTGTTTATTTCTACTCATTTTATTTACTTTTATTTTTTATTTTAATATATTTTACCCACAGGTCGATAGTAAGTTGATATGTACTCATATGAGTAAGTATTTGTTGAATGACAATTAATTAAGGTTTTTAGTTGAGATGAAAAAAGTCAATGGCACGAGCGGTAGTTGATGTCCGAGTGGATCGAGGTCACGATAGCTCAAGTGGTAGAGCAGCGGCGTATCTAGCCGAAGGTCGTGGGTTCGAATCCCGGCCCTGCCATTGAATTTTCTTCATCTCAACTAAAAACCTTAATTAATTGTCATGTATTAATTGGTCAAGTGGACCACGAAAGTAGTGAATGAATATTTGTTGAATGTTGAAACTCGAATATTATCGAAATTTTCTGGTATCGCATGTCACTAATGATACGTTTAACTCTGTATCGCTTTGATTGGAGCTTGTACAAATGAATACTATACGTTCTGTAAATATATTTTTATACGTGTTTTGTCTGTTTTGTCAAATAATAATTGATATGTGTAATTATATACAGGGTGAATTGCTACTCGTGCTACAAACTTCTCCAGTAGATTCTTCACCCTAAAATGAACAAAAAAGTTCATATTGTCCATGGTCCGATTCTCAACCATTTCAGAGTAATTTCGCTTTTTATCGATTTTGAAAGATATCACGTCCTGGGTCGGAAAATCGTGATATCTTTTAATCTAAACATTTCTCTGAAAATCTAATAGCACCGTTGAAATCCCCGTTAATTTTTCAATAAGAAGATGACGGTGGCAAAATGTTTGGGCTAATTTTTTGTGTTTTATTTCAGCCAGAACTACAAAAAGAGTGGAAAATTGTGTAAATCGGAAAGTGTATAAAGTAATCCAGAGT